>JADLZK010000370.1:0-375434 GCA_015847255.1 Hyparrhenia diplandra | reverse complement strand
CTATCTAATCTATGCAATGAGTTGATTTTAGTCGTGGATTTCTACTCTTAGATGGTTAATGGATCGTAGGGAAGTATTCTTGATAGTTGGAATCGCTTGATTTGACAAAATCATCGTATGCATGATTTAGGGGGAGGGTGTGGCCTTGCCATCCCCAAATAGAACCTTACTGTTTTTAGCTGATTCAAACAGCAAATATTCCCCAAATCATTCATGAGATGGTGTTGATAAATTTAGAAATTCCAGGAATCGAGAGTCACTCTTCGGTTCAAATTAATTGAAGAAACTGGAATCCATGCCTAAGGTTGATTTTGTATTAAAATTGTGAATTTGCATCTGAAATTGTGATAGTTAAGTGACCTGTGCTGAGTAAATGCGTTAGAAAGCTTATTAAAATGAATTCTGATGACATTTAAGCAAGGGGGAGCGGCAGTGCCGCGTGCTTCACTTCACGATTTTGCGTGCTAGCACGGCGAATGTTGTGCCTCTCTCTGCCAGCGGTGCTTTGCGTAGCCCAAAGTATTACCCCGACGGCTTTGCTCAAAATCATCAAAAAAAAAATTTCTAACCTTTCTACTGCATAGATTTGGCCATTTTACTTCCTATCGTTGATAGTTTCTGATCAAACTCTAAATCTTGCATAGATGAACCCTGGTGGTGATCCCCATGGCAAGAGGAAGATGAGGGTCAAGGTTGTGGAGAAAAGAGGCCGTGGCAGAAAGAACTTGAGCAGAGGGGCAGGTGGCAGCAGCAGTGGGTCAGCTGGACTCACTGAGGAGCAGCAGCAGCAGTATGGGTACACCATTGTGCCTGATGGTGACCAAGGCACTCCTGAGCACTTATCCATTTATGACAACAGCTACATGGTGCCAGTGGAGGGTGTCTTTGAGATGGCAGCCCCTGACAACACTCAGCCTATTCCAGTTGTGAGCTACCTCAGGAAGCAGAGGGAAGTGGCTGATGCTAGAGCTTACAATGTCTATGCAGATGAGAAGACAGAAGGCATTGATGAAAGGTTTTGGGTGGCTTTTCGCTCAAACTTCTATCTGACAGTTCTCTTTCACTCATCCAAGAGCAAGATCACCACTATGCACTACATAGACTTTGAGAGGGTGGCTGAGAAGGAAGAGGATGCCTTCAATGAGGCAATTGAGGCTTGTGACAGGTTTGAGCTGACAGATATCATGGCATTCAAGCATGATTGGAATGAGGAAATCCTAAGTCAGTTCCATGCTACCTACCACTGGGACAAGCAAGCTGACACCATTCACTGGATGACTGACAGGAATCACTACAGGTTGGACTTTGTCACCTTCTGTCAGATTCTTGGTTTTGGGGCTGATCACAGGTAGTTTACTGATATCCATGAGATTGAGCCTGTTGAGATCAAAGTGATCAGGGACTGCTGGGCAAAGCCAAGGGAAGCTGATGGCAAGAGGAAGGGTCTGAAGGACTACTTCTATGTGATGAATACTCTTTGCAGGTGCACCATTGATCCCAAGGATGGGGCAGCTTCAGACATCAATGACTATGCTAGGAATCTTCTAGCACACTTCAGAAATGATGAGATATTCAATGTGGGAAGGTTCATTTGGAGGCAGCTAGCAAATGCCATGGATGATGCTAGGAGGAACCTGCCCTATGCTCCCTACCTTATGTTCATGATTGAGAGGGTCACAGGGAAGATCTATCCCAAGGACTGTTTCCATACAGCCTATAACATTAAGAAGACCCATGGACTGGAGGGAGGGAAGACCAGTGGCAGACCCACTACTGGAGGCACCTCAGCTGGCAGAGAGGACTTAGAGGAGCCCTCTAGCTCTAGGCCCAGGAGGCACAGTGGCTCTCGATCCAAGATCAAGAAGTGGATCATGGCCATCTTTGGGCATTGCGCATATTCAGCTCAGCAGACTTATGAGATGCGCAGGGAGGTGAGGCAGGCATTCAAGAGTGTCAGGGAGAAGCAAGGACTTCCAGTTCCTCCTGCTATTCCTAGGCCATAGCAGTACGACCTTCCAGAGCTTTCAGGGAGCAGCAGCTCAGATCAGGACCTCTCAGACTTGCTTGGCTCTTTCTCGCAGCAGGTTCCAGCACGACGCTCCACTCGTCGCTCTGCGCAGACCAGTGCAGTTATCTCAGAGGAGGACGAGGACACCGCTTCCAACCGTCAGGATGATTCAAGTGAGGAGTGACTCCGCTTCGTTTCTTCTCTTTTCTATGAACTTTTTGGTGCTTGACGCCAAAGGGGGAGAAAATTAGAAGAAATGAGGGGGGTCAAACTTTTTCGACGCCCTGGAGATGGTTGGTTCGAGGAGGTTGCAGCAGGTATGCTTGAGTTTAGATCTTTTGAGAGTAGCTTGTTAGGTGTGAGTTCGAGAGAAACTTTATTTTATGTAATAATGCCACCTATGACTTGTTGTTTCTCGGATTTGGTCTGTTGAATGCTTAAACTCTGTTTTAGATAATCTGCTGCAAGTGTTATTTATACATCTTGTCATATATGCTGTGGATGTTGTTCTGCGTCTATCTATCTCTTTGATAGGCGCGGCGGCGGTCGTGCCCGGCGTGGCGATGCCGCGCACATCGGTCTGCATGCACAACCCTTTGTGCTCGATCGTTACTTTTATCACTATGCATCACGGCTATATATTTGTGACACCTTGTTGAGCACCCCACAGCAACCATGGATGTAGGGGGAGGCCTTACACTTTTTCTAAATGTGTGACTTGACTTTCATGTCAAGTTGAGAATTCAAATCTCACTCACACATTTAGGGGGAGGCCTCATCACACCTAAATATATGAAATTGACCTCTTATGTCAACAATGAGAATTCAAAACTCATTCACATAATTAGGGGGAGGCTCCTACATCCTTGGTCTTCAAAATCTAGGTTTGACTTTACATCTTATGTAAGCTCTAATTTGGTTGTCATCAATCACCAAAAAGGGGGAGATTGTAAGTGCAATCAAGCTCTAAGTGGGTTTTGGCGTTGATGACCACCGAATTAGGGGACTAATGAGATTTACGAAGATGACATGCAGAAAATAAAATGAGGAGTTGATGTACAGGTCCAAAGGTGCTCCATAAGCTATATGGTGGTGTTTCCGGATCAAGGCGTTTAAATTATTTCATATTTTGAATCTTGAGTTTAGGAAATGCCGTACTATCAAGAGGGATCCTAAGATTCTCGGGTACCTGTGGACCAAGTGCTCTAAACTTCAAATCAGACACAAATCTCAACTCCAAGCCTGATCAGCCAGCAAATCTTCAAGTTTCACACCTTTTCTTTGTCGGTCGGGCGCTGGGTAGCGTGTTAAGGTTAAGCGGCGGCAAAGCCACACTTAACCGGACCGTTGGGCTCGTGGGGTATAAATACCCATCCTACCCCTCCTACAATGGTCACCTGGCTCACTCTTCTTCTTACTCCCGACCAGAACAGCCAGGAGACACCTCTTGCTCTCTCTCACTCCTCCATTGAAGCACCTTGAGCTCTCCACTCAATCTCTCACTTCCCACCTGGGATTTTTGAGGGAAAAGGCAGCAAACTTCGATTGGAGACCGGATCTACTACTTCCCCCACTCAAAAGAGCATTTGGTTCACGTTTGGCCGGAACCCTAGGGTTCTTTACTCTTGGAGCTTGCTCCTAGACGGCTAGGCGTCGCCCTTGAGCTTGCCCCCTTCGTGTGGCAGCCTTGGGAGGTTTGTAACCTCACACAAAATCAATATATTACCCCACATCTCTAGGGTTAACTCTCTAGACTTGTGAACGAGGGAAAAAGCAAGCCGGTGGGCAAGCTAAGCCTTGTGTGGCAACCTCAACAACGTGGAGGTAACCCAGCCTGTGTGGCGACGGTGAACCACGGGATAAATCCTTGTGTCACTTGTGTTCTTTACTTTATTGCATATATTGTCTTGTGAGCTAGGGTTTCGTCCCGATCTACTTTGTTGCTGGTTTTCTGTCAAGTTTGGCTAGTCCTCTGTGAAGTATTTATGTGCAGGAACAAGTGTGAATCACGAGCATCAAGTTTCTAGCTCTCAGATTCACCTCTGAGTCATCTCTGTAAGGTGACACGCGGCAGTGCCGCGCCTGCACCTCACACGAGATTCTGTTAAGGGGGGTAGTTTGTCATACCCCAAAATTTCCATTTTGGGATATGAATAGATTACACTAAATAAAAGAAATGATTTCATGAATTTCCTAAAATTTTCCAAGATTTAGTTATGTTGTTTATAATATAAATAGTGAAAAAAGTGTTTTCCCCAAATATTTTGAATTTAATTTATATGTTTTGTTGCATTCATGCTGAGTACATAAGTTTTAATGTGTGGAAAATAATTTATTAAATCACGGTTAAGCTAGGGAAATGTTTTATTCTATTTCGAAAAGAAAAAAAAGTTTTGTTTAAATAAAAATCTAAATATTTCTTTAAATCTCAGCCGAATCCCTCTATCCAATATTCTTTATATCTCAAGTAAAATATATCCTTATTCTAACCTTTATCCATCTCATCACGTTGACAGTTTTGGACCTTGTCATTAACAATTCTAACATAATTTCCTTACTTCTTTTCTTGTGGCCATTTTCACTTGCACGTGTTTTCTTTCCAAACTTTCATGAACCATCATGCCATTTAGCATTCATCACATAGCCAGCCAAACAATACCAGAATGACACAAGCTCAGTTCCTAATTCCTAACCTTGACGCCCAGTCAAGCATGCATGCCAGCTATACTAACGAGGCACATCAATATCAATGCTATATCAATGCATGCATTCTGAAAACTGGCTTTCCACTATAGTCTATTTTAATTCCCACCATGAGACTCGATCGACAACTAGCAGCAGCATTTCCTCTCTTGCCGCATGACCTCTCAGCTGCCTTGGCGTGACCGGTGCGGTGCCTATATAAAGAGATCACCAGCACTCATGTGTCGTTTCATCATCTTGCAAGCCACAAGGGTCCATCGTGCTGCAATCTGCAACTCTGTCACCGAGTCATCTTCTTCGTCAGCGATGGTTCTCTGCAAGGTCGTCATCCCGGCGCTCCTTGTCTTTGATCCACCGTCCACGACCACATCTCAGAATACCGCTTAGGTGCAAGTGATGATCTGTGTCTCCGCTCGTCGTGCTCGCCGGAACACCTTACCGCTGCCCTTCTACGTTCCCACGGTGCTGAAATACCAGGTCTCATGGGACGCCTCCTCAGCTCCTGTCCTCTCGCCGTCATCCATCATCTCTAGCTTGCCGTCAGACATCAAGCGCCGGTGAGAACCATGCATCCTCCTGCTAGCCTTGTTCCTGTTTTAACTTCACTGAATCTATCAGTCTTCTGATCAATCTCGCATGACCCAGCCAATGGCAATCATGGACAAAACGTATGCTTCCTAGCATGCATATGTGCTTACGTTTACATGCATGACTGTGATCTCGTACAAAGCTTTCCGGATCCCTGGACAAGCTAGTAGTAAAATCTATAGGTGAAGACACGATCAGCAGCCTATCGATCACCTTCATGTTGTCATTTCTTTATGTCGATGCCTTATATATATATTCCTTTAATATGCCACAGATAATTCCAATATTCATATAAAATATTCCTTTAGCAATCGTATATACATACATCATATATACACATTGCTGATACAGTGTATCTTTTTGTTCTTTTCCGAGTACAATCCCAATATTCCTAACTCTTCATATTCTTTTTATTCTCCTGCACCTCCGTCACCCTGCTGTCTAGTCCTTGACATCTAATTCGTAATTCCATTTTGTGTAATTTAATTTATTTGGAAATGTTATTTCATTTAAATCATAAATTTTATGATTTAATCCCTAAACTTCAAAAGCTCACCATAACCCGTTTTAATGTGTCTTTGCGCTCACGCGATCGTAGGGATGACCACTTCGCGTTAGAATCGTTTTTATCTTGATTTATAATTCTTGGTGTACTGTTTTTTAGGTACTTGTGATGTTTGCGCCGTTGTTTGCTATCGTTAGAAGTGAAGCTACTCAAGGATGATCCATGGAAAAGCTTGAGCAGATAATTGAAGGCAAGTGTAACATGAGTTCCCTTGTTACCTAAGAACCTTATAGTCACTTTTCATATGCATGTGTCTAATATGATGCTAAGGACTTTACCTAGTACTTTTCATATCCTTATCCCTTGTTTACCCTGGGTTGATGCATATGGTTAGTATGGCTTAGCTTGCAATCACCAAATATTACAATGTTAATCTTGATTAATGGCTTATGGAATTAATGGTTAAAATGATGCTTTTGAGCAACAAGAACAGAAGGGGGCTAGAGCATTGGGCCTTTGGGGTGCTCTAGTCTGCCCTCCATAAGGACTGAATCTTAAAGCGGCCACCCAGGACTTACAGTACAACCATGAGGACCACGTGGCTCTGGTCTTAGCCAAGTAACTTGACCTGTTCTAGTTCGTAGCGGCTTACCGAAAAAGGCAAGAGGGGGTAACCACGATGGGTATGGTCCTTGTCCTGCCGAAGTGTGTGCCGGGCTGTGTGTCAATAAGTGTGCCACTTCGGAGGAGAGTCTTCCATAAACACGGGGTCGAAACCTTAGCGGTTGCTACTTATTAGGACGGCTGGCGAAAAGCTTCGTAGTGAACCCTGCCTGCTCACCTTGGAAGTGTTAGGGGGTCGACGGGCCCCGGGCGTATGGGAATCACGACTCATGGTGAATGTGTACACCTCTGCGCAGAGTTTGATCAAACTGATATGTCAGCCGTGCTCACGGTCACGAGCGGCCTGGATCCTTTTCGAGATAGATGATTCTATGGATGGTTTGGGAGATGAATAATCTTGATGATGATAATTAACTATATTCACATGGGAGCCCTAAGCATAACATAGCAATATAGGTTTAATAAATAAAATATGACCAACTAAAAATGCTTACCGCAGTTCAACCGTGTCTAGCCTTTTGAGCCTTGCATCCCCTCATGTTATACTTGCTGAGCATGGTGAGCTGACGCTTGTTATATCACCAACAAAAATCCCGGATGGGTACCAGATGGTGGTTCAAATGAAGAGTTTCTCGAGGAGGTCCATGAGTGCTAGGCGAGTGCTCCCCCAGTCAACCGTCCCTGTGGAGTATGGAGATCCAAAGACAGAAGATTAAGAATAGTTTCCGTTGTACTCTGATATATATGTAAGTTGATGTAAACATGTTTCGCTATGTAATAAAACATTGCTTCTGTTATTTACCATTTTTGTTGCTATATGTGTCGTGTGGACATTCTGGGCACACATATAGTTAACGCTTGGTATTCTTCGGAAAACCAGGTGTTACAACAACATAAAGCAATGTGGCTAACCCCTAATGCTTAATCAAGTTCCACTAGCTTTGTTGTCTATTTTGAGATTAACAGGTTTTAAGAGGAGAAGAGATATGTTAGGCGCCACCCTTGACGCCAACTACCTCAACTTCTACATCATTGAAGATTACACTCCAATCTAGCTTGGGGAGTGCAACCCCGCTTATCCGTATAAGTATCTTATTATCTATATATTATATTAATATTATTAGCTACATATTTTGTTTGCTAGAAAGTTTGTTAAGAGTTTAGTTTTAAAGGGTTTTATGATTAGAGTGTGAATAAAAGGATCGAAAGAGAGTGCACACTAAATTTACTTTGCCCAACTAAAAGGAACCCCAAAAATCTGCCAACATGGAGATGATGAATAGTTGCTTCGATGTTATACTTTTCTAGTACCTAGCTTTCAAGTTTAATTTCTCTTAAGCTCCATTTGCAAAATTACTTTGATTTGATGTTTACTCAAAACATGTAACCTATGGGTTGCAAATGCTTGCTCTAAAGTCTAGATAATTGACGGATATGATATATGATAATCTGAAATGCTATTTGATCTTTCTCCTAGTGACACTAAATTTTTGGAGATTTATATTTTGAAAAATTGAAAATGCACATGATAAGTTCCTGTGTGACAAGAGTATGAACCTCCTACCACAGCCATATATACATGTTCCCTAGATTAGGAAAACCTTTGATTTATATATATAGGCTGCTTGCTTTGCATTGAGTTCGTTCAATCTTTGTCGACCCTTAGAAACTTGTCATGCTGATCATGTACACTCCACTCATTCCACTCCATTACATTCCACTCCACTCGACTCCATACACTTATATGTTATTTCTATCCTGGAAGTACACATCCACCACATATACACTCACAATATATATACCACTATCATTTCACTCTAGCCAGCAAAAATGTTCTACTCCTATCCTAGGAGAGAGCAACCAAAAATATTCCCTATACCCATCCACTCATTCATTGCTAGCCAATATCTTACAAAAGCTCCATTACATTTGTTTACCTTTCAAAAGTTATTGTAAAAGAGATTTAGGTTGTAGATTAAAAAGAGAGAGAGAGAGAGAGAGAAAAAAAAAAGGGAGATGAAGGACAAAAATCCTACGGGCTAGTAGAGCCTACCTCCCTAAGAAAAAGAAAGAATAAAGGAGAGTTAAAAAATAGACAAGTGTCCGCTGAAAACAATGGGTACTTAGATGCTCGCCTCTCCATAAAAGAAAAATAAAGAAAGAAAAAGATACAACCCAGGTTCTCTACAGAGTTTCCAAATTCCACAAGAGAAAAGATTCCTCAAGGAGCAAAAGTAAGATTTCCCTCATCTATTCTTTCCACTTCACTACATACTTTACTATATTCTCTACCATATATATTCTATCCACCTTACACATACACCACTTGATCAGTGTGACTTGTAACTTTGGATCCATTGCTTGAATTTACAATATATGCTTAGTAAGTAAATAAAGTTTTCTCCTACCTATGAGCTCCAGATATATAATCCTTAGATATAGGGTGAGAGAGAAGAAGGCATAGTGTGCTACTTTGCTTTAGCCAAAAATACTACATATTCGAGAGAAAGGCAACACTACCTTATTGCCTTAGAGAGGATCCACAAATACCACAAATGAGAGATTAGAGAGAAAGTCATACTTGAGGAACTTTGAGTTTTATTTAGAAAATCAGCAAAAAAACTCGAAAGGACAGTTGATCAAAAGAGTTTGAGATATAGTGCTCGACTTGGATCGTTCTATCTTTCAATTACCCAAGATTGAAGAAAAAGGTATAAGCCCCAAAAGGTAAGAGGTAATATGGGTAAGTTAAAGTTTTAAAAAGTTTATCTTTATCTGGAGAGAAATTTTGTTTGAAAGCATGTGTACTTTTAAGGTGTGATAGCGTTGCAGCAACTCCTGATCTAAGTAAGTAGTTTAATATAATATCATGTGTCCGCTGACTTTGAAATGAATTTGTTTAGGGCTGCAATTCTGCCCGTGAGCTGTTGTACTTCTTTCTTTGTCTTGGGTTCAGCCATGTCTCTGATTGCTTTCGTCTTCTCTGGGTTAGCTTTTACTCCTTCGAATCGACAATATATCCGAGCACCTTCGCTTTGGTTACTTCAAAGACACACTTTTCGTGGTTCGTTTTGAGCTCGGAGTTTTTGAGGTTGGCGAAGGTCTCCTGCGCAGTTCGAAATGTGGTCCTTTTTTTTGCTCATGACTATCGTCATTGTTGACACCTGTTATAGCATAATATTATAAGTTAGATAACATGAAATAAGGGCTCAAGTCAAAGACCAAACATAAGTCTAGGGGTCTAACTAACATAATTCCACGAGTTTTGGTATTCTGTGACTTTCCAGGGACTTGATAGATAAATGCAGAGAAGAATGGAGAAAGTTCCGGAATATACAAGACATATGATGACAAGACTTGACCGTGAAGTAACTCAACCCGAAAAGTGGACTAAAACATTCTAGAAGATACCAGAGGACACCAGAAAAGACGGGATGCCAAGGTGGCATGACACCCTAGCGGCCGCCAGTGCCACATAGGCCGGCCGCCAGGTGGGGTCACCCTGTCAGCCTCTCCTTTCTAGGTCGGTTTACTACCGACTTTGAGGTTGTATCTACACCGTTGTTGAAGGTCGGTTTGATCCAAGGGTTCACATTCATCGCCAAGTCCTATATAAGAAGACCAGCTGACCCCAGGGCTAAGAATGAATTCATTATCAACTCATACCCATCAAGTCCAGCCAAGTCTAGACCTAAGCCCTAGTTCATCATACTAGAAGTAGCTAGCTAACTAGTTAGTTCTAGTTCAAGATCAAGTTCATCTTGAGTTCCTGATAGTCAAGCAATAGCAAGAGCATTGTTCTTCGCTCTTGAATTCGATCTGTAAGTATTATTATTGATACACTATTGTTATGGCTTTGATCTATATAATTATTATATTCTTATTGATATGTGTTTATGCTTGCTATGATTATATGTTTAGTTTAGTAAGATTGCTTTATATTTTATGCATGGAATTGTATAGCATCCATATAGATGATCACTATGTGGGTGATAAGCAATGTGTAAACGTGGTGTTTATACAACGTTTATCCGCAATTGCCCCCTATATTCGGGCCGTGTGGTAGATCACGGGAGTGACAGTCTGTTGAGTCCTTTGGAATCCACCCTCAGAATGTAGGACTAGTCGAGCTTATAATTACGGTAATGATCAAGTTTAGTCCTTGGTTGTTATTGGTAATGCTTGCCATGTGTAGAAGTAATCCAACCTTGCCATGATAGCTAGATGTATTGCACTAATTGTAGTGTTCATTATCATATGATTAGGAGTATCTTAGGAATATTCTTTCTATTCTTTCTATAACATGCTAATTGCTCGTATGATACTAGTGGCATATGATGATCTTAGACTTGGGTATTTATCATTTATAAAATTATCTTTATCTTGTGACTTATCCTGTTGAGTAATGTTAGATACATATGGCTACTCGCATTACACTACCGTAAGTGGATCTCATAAATAAATCACTTCATAAATCATTAGATATCTTTTTCTCTCTACTTTCCATAGACTCCCTTCCCTGTGGTAACATATAAATACGATACCTGGATTACTCCCGGTGAAGTGCTACAATTGGTATTTCTATCTGTGCGCTTGCAGATATTGTTCCCTGTAGTTCTACTTTGTTTCCGCAAATTAAGTTAAGTTTACTCAAATGTAACTTATTCACATATTGTAAAATTAATGTTATTATTCTTCCGCACTCTGATCTATATTTTTATAACAAATGTTGTAATGTTGTAGCTACTCCTTTGTTGATCCTGGTATGAGGTGTAATCGGGGTTTCGATGACACCCGACAGAGCTTCTTAAGTTATTGGGTGTATCCGCACTACTTTGTCGAGGTCTTTGGGACAATGACAAAAAGCGGTGGGCCCAGTAATTAGGAGGTTCTGTCACAGATATCATGTTTATTCTTTTATCAAGGCCAATCAACAAATACCATGCCCCGCATTTCTTTGAGCGTTATTGCTAGGGTGACAGACTAGTGTATAGGTAATGCCTAGAAATGAGTGGTATACCTTGAGTACATATCCTGGTGAGATCAATTCCACTATGGATAATGATGCTAAGTTTACATCCCACTACTAACACCGCCTAACTCTGCTTTGTTGGATCATGAGGTTAATCCCATATCCAAGCTAACATGATTAGATAGATATCCCATATATATTTCTTTCGCCTTCCTAATTGGGATCGTGTAAGAAATATCAACAGTCATCCACGTATGCGGTCATATTTCTTAATAGTTGCCTTACCAGAACTTTGCCTGTCATTCTGGCGAAGGTCGCGCCGTCATTTTTCAAGCCCTCTGGCATTCTAACAAAGCAGTATGTCCCCAACAGGGTGGTGAAGCTTGTTTTTTCTTCATCTTCTTTTCTCAGCCAAATTTGGTGATACCCTGAGTAGCAATCCAGGAGTGAGAACCTTCGGCAGCTGGCTGCTTTATCGACAGATGTGTCTATTCTTGGCAAGGGGAACTTGTCCTTTGCGGTGGCTTTGTTGAGTTCTGTGAAATCTATACACATCCTCATTTTGCCGGAGGTTTTCTTTGGTACCAAGACTATATTTGCCAGCCAGTCGATGTACTTGACTTCTCTGATGACTTTGGTGTCGAGCAACCTCTGGACCACCGCTTGAGCAGCTAGTATTCTGTCCTGTGACATTTTGCGCTGTCTCTGCTTCTTTGGTCTCATGTTTGGGTTAATGTCTAGAATATGCTCGATGGTGTCTCTATCGACTCCCTTAAGGTCTACCGCCGACCAGGCAAAGATGCTTTTGTTTTTTATCAGGAGCTCCGCCAACTCCTTCTCTTCTTCCGCGGAGAGATTGGCACTAATCGTTACCGTGTGATCTGGATCTTCGTCCATCCTTATCTTTTTTACTTTCTCCCGCCCCTTTGCACTTGTTTGGCCCTTGATCATATTAGGTGGTTTAGGGTCTTCACTTTTTGCTTGCTCGGAATTGACATTTTTGTGTGCTCTGTATATGGCCCTTTCTATATTTCTGGCTTCCTTTTGTCTTCCGTGTACTGTAATGATCCCGTGAAGGGCTGGAATTTTCATGCACAAGTAATCCATGTGTATCGCAACATTGAATTTGTTTGTGAAACCTCTGCCAAATATCGCGTTGTATGGCGAGTAAACGTCGACGATGTCGAAGGTTATGTACTCTATTCTTGCGCTTTCCTAGTTTCCGAAGGATACTTGAAGGGTTATTTTTCCTAGCGCTTAAACTTGTTTGCCACCGAAGCCTATGAGAGGTGAGTCTGAAGGTTGCAAACCGTGATTCTGTTGAATTGCATTCTGTCAAAGGCGTTGGCGAAGATGATGTCGGCGGAGCTTCCGCTATCAATTAGCACTCTATTCATTTCCCACGTTGCTATGTTTGTTTTGATCACCATCGCATCCACATGCGGATAGCTCTCCAATTTGAGATCCTCTTCTGAAAAGGTGATTGGGGTTTTAGACCACTCACCAAACTTGACTGCCGGCTGGACAGCTATATTGTTGACCAAGCGGAGATGATCCCTCTTCTACCTTTTGGTTTCATATTCCAAAGTTGAACCTCTGGCAATGGGCATTATCATTCTGATGGTTGGGAGTGGTGTATGAGGGTTGTATTGGCTCTCTAGGTTTTGGCTTATTTTTCATGGGAGCGCTGGGTGGGGGTCCAGCTCCCTGAGAGTTTTGTTGTTCGCTAGTCTCCGCTGCCTGGTCAAGGGCTAGTACCTGCTGCCCCTGACTTTGTTTATGTGGGGGTTGCGGAGGTTCTGGTTGTTGATTCCTTTTGTTTTCCTTAGGTTGCTTTCTGTCTTGGTTCTGCTCTTCTAGCCTTTTTTGGAAGTCATCGTCTGAGCGGATCTAAGTTTCAAACTTCTCACAGAGTTCCTGCATAGTCTTCGGTTTGTTTCTTGCCAACTCCCCAGGGAATGGCCCAGGCGGAGGCCTCTGATGGCTGCATCTATTGCTACCTGGTCTAGTACATCCGGGGCTTTCGCTTTGAATTGCAGGAATCTCTGGAAGTAATCTTTCAATGGCTCATTCTGACCTTGCTTGCATTGGAATAGGTCCATGGAAGTGAGTGATTGAACCACGAGTCCCTTGAAGTTTTCTTGTATTTTGTCGCGGAGGTTTTCCCATGAGTGTATGGTGTTGGGCTTGAGCATGGAGTACCATGCTAAAGCGTCTTCTTCGGCAGCTATAATGAAAGCCTTCGCCAGTACGGCGTCATTGCCTCCTGCTGATGCTACTGCTGCCTCATAACTCATTATAAACTAATGTGGGTCTGTTCTTCCGTTGAACTTCGGGAGTTGGGTGGGTTTGTATCTGACTGGCCACGGTGTTCGACTGGCCACGGTGTTCTCTGTATTCCTTTTGACAGGGGTGACTTGGGGTCGAAATATCTTCGCTCATCAAGGACATTGTGGACAGTCAGTGGGTTGGGGGGGGTGACTTCTAGTGTCATGGTCATTGCAGCATGACTGGATATGGGGATGAATGGGATGGTTGGCGGTGGTTGGTTTGGTGGTACATGGCCAACAACCTGCATGCTTTGTATCTCCGCTTGCAGAAGCGCGATTTGTTGCCTGATCTCCGCTGCTTGGGCTGACGCCTGCTGTGCCTTGACTATTTCGGTGTGTGTAGCCGCAGCCTGGTTTCTTTCCTGCTGTAACCTTTGCAGGGTGGCCTGCAACTGCAATAATTCCTGGGACTGGCGGAGCCCCCGCCTTGAGGTGCGCCTGTTCGAGCAACCGGTTCTTCCTCGTCACCAGCGACGTCCTCATCGGGGCACTCCTCGCTCGGCCCCCCCCATGCCGTCGCGTAGGTGCTTCTTTTGTTGCGCTTCGGCCGGGTGTTCTTTGTCGGGGTCGTGGTCTTGGTAGTAGCTTTCTTTCTCTTCTGTGGAGCCATGATTTGTTAAGTCACGGCCCCACGGTGGGCGCCAATGTTGAAACTAGGGCTTCCAACACGAGGGTGGGACCTTCACCTGGGCGAAGCCCTGAGGGAGGACAGTGTGTACAGGAATAATAAATGGTAATAAGTGGAATTCACCAACCAACCTCATTTGGGGAGGTTCGCCCCTCTATTTATAGTTTTACATCATGCATGAATTTAAGATTACAAATTTGCCCTCCTATATTCCTAGCATATTCCTGCATTTGCCTTGCCGTCTCGGGGGTCTTCGCGTCCTTTCGCAACTCAAACCGCCTTAGCTAGACGGGCCTCCGCCCGGCCCCTCTGGCGGGGAATGCCTCTCTTCCGGCCCTGTAGTCTAGACCTTCGCCAGACCTTCGCCGGGGAGGAGCCTGGGGAACGGACGCAAGACATCTCCGTCGCGCTTGGCGTCGGTCCACAGTGCTGGCGGAGGTCTCTTTCTCCGCTTGCTTGGAGCACTGGAGGAAGGACCTCCGCTTGCACTAAGCCGCCGCAACCTGGCTTGTTTCTTAGCCCTGCAAGACAGACACGGAATACAAATAGATCTTAGATGGTTAGCGAAGGCTCCTTATCCGCGTTTGCTCGCCTAGTTGAACACCTCCATGTGCTATCCGAGGGCCGTGTCCCAACATGTAGTAATAAACAACATTATTATATGTGGCATGAAGCCATCACCCGAAATCTAGGAGCGTTCCGATGCATGCATGCAGTTTTGAAAAGTTTTGAACGGAAGTGTGCAGCGCCTGCCTAATGGATCTCATGGTTGCTTTCACACCCGATTAGAGAAGGGAGTAACTACTCCTGAAAGTATAAAAACCTCATCCATTTTATAATCTATATCTATATCTATATCTATACGTATTAATAAAGCGAGGAAATTTCTGTCAAAATTTTCGTTTCACTCTTTTTCCTTTCACCTCTCCCTTTCATTGCCGTACCAGAGTCCGACTAGAATACGTCCAAATTAAAATCTACCTTGTGCCTTCCGTGTCGTACCATAGTCCCACCAGAATACGTCCAAATTAAATTCATTATTCCACAAGTGCCTAGCGTGCGTGAAGAAAGTAAAGTGTGTGTAGACGGGAATTCATATCTGTACCTATTTTTTGCCATATATTTTTTCCAACTATTTTCTTCCGCTCTTTTTACGCTGTTCTAAAAACAATACAACTAATATGTATTCTAAAAACAATACACGAATCCTACATGTTTCCATAGGTGACTTAAAACAATAACTCATACACGTACAAATAGAGGAAGACGTACCTGTTTTCGATTTTTTAATCCTTTTTAAAATCTAATACAATAGCTACGCTACAACCAATAAATTATATTGGATCGAAGCGCCGATCAATAAAAAACCATAACCGATAACGAAAGCGACCATGTCAGCATCGCCCCCACCGTCGCACGGCCTGCGGAGGAGACCCCGTCGCATAGGCGGCGTCGGCAAGCGGCGGCACCGACACCGGTCATCATCCTCATACTACTTCCAATAGGCAGAAAAAAATGACACGACGCCTCTAGGCTGCCAATGCACCCGCGACGTGATGCAGGGGAGGGGGCGGTGAGCTTGGTCAGTTGGTTCATGTTGTTGGGACCTCAGCCTTGTCGGACGAGATAGCGCCATCGAAATTAGAGGCCACCAAGCATGTGGCGTTAGCGGATGGGGAACTCTGCATCGAAAATGGAAGGAAGTGTGTCTATAAGAGGACTTTGATCCGGCTAACCGTCGTCGATCCACGCAGCTGGCAGCTCGCGGCCGACGGGACGCTAGAGCTCTTTGCAGAGCGGCTTCCCGCCCATGTGGCCACCTAGGACACGCAAGGATGCCTGAGTGCCACTTCAAGGAGGCTGACAGACCCGCGCGCAGTAACAACTGGCTATGCTGAGTGAATAAGTTGAAGTTTTGATTGGTTTTTTTTGTCTCCCATGACAACGCACGGGCATATTTTCTATCTATACCTATCTATAAACAGGGAAAATTTCCATTCACCAAATTTTTCTTTCACCTCTTTCTTCCACCTGTTTGTTGTTGTCCTCCAATTTTTTCTTTCACCTCTCATTCTTCCACCTGTTTGTTGTCCTCCGTCTCTTCGAATGACAAAAAGCCCCCCACCGTTCTGGACTCCCCCATATCAAAAGTCCACACTGTCTACGAGTTCAATACGAGACAATTCGCAGTTGTCGCCGCTCTACCTGTTGGGTTACATCGCCAAGGCCGCTGTGCTTGCTGACCTTTCAGGCTGTCGCCGAGCTGTGCCACACCGCCTTGCTAGAAAAAATCACGGCCTTCAAACCCGTCGCCGCAGCTATAAAACCCACCCGCCGCGATGTCGAGGGCACCCAGCTCGAGCTCGGGACAGCTGACGCCGAGGCCTGCAAAGGGTGCACTGTGACTCTGCCTCCATCACGCTGGAGCCGCTCTCGTTTAGCTGTCGCCTCGCGTTCGCCGTGCCCTTGTCGGAGCCGTGGCCGCAGCCGCCTCGCGAGTGCCACGTTTGCCTCGACCTGCCGGAAGTAGCGAGCTGCAAAGCGCCGCTGTTCGCAACGATAGGTTCAAGGGACTCGCTGTGGCCGCACACTCAAGCAGCCGGTGCCTCTGCCTGAGCGCCGCGTTTCCGAGACCACCGCCGTTTTCATGCGAAGCCAAGTGCACGAGCGGGCCGAGGCACCCATCTTTGCTCACCGGAGCCGAAGCAACTGCCATGCGCCGCGACACTGCTGTCCTGCTCGCCTTGCTCGCTTGCTGCCGCCGCGCCAAATCCCCCCCGCTCCCTGTTCCACCAGCGCATATTCCCCTCTCTACTGCCGTCAAGATGAAGACCAAACACACTATTGCGAGTCCAACAAGGACTAAGTCAAGTGGCTGAGTCAGCGATAGAGGGCCTTGGGCCGGATCTCGATTATGTCGGTTGCCTGTGCGTTGCTATATGGGCCATGGGCCTTGTAATTGTGGCCCCCATATAGGTGGAGTGGGCGGTTGGATGGAACAATCAACGATCAACAGAATCATTGTTCATTCTGTTTCGTCAATTAACATTCTTGTTCTTCATTTATCGTCTTCGTTCTTCGATTACTTCGCATCCAAGTTTCATTGTTCTTCGTAAATCCACCTAGCTCACGTCAGGGCCTGATCCGTGGCCTTACAATTGGTATCAGCTCTTTCCTTGCCACGAATTCGCGTCAGCGGAACATGGCGGAGACAATCTCGACTTTAGCTGGCGCCGAAGAAGAAACTGACAAAGTTCCAAGTCGAGACGGTGAAGATGATGGACGACTTCGCCAAGCAGTTCGAGAACATGAACAAGTAGTTCACCAGGTTTTAGACCGTGATGAAGGCAACGCTCGACAAGTTGGACGGGTTGGAGGCATGGAAGATCTCTGCCAACGAGTCGCTTGACAAATTGCGGCAATCAACGGAGACGGTGGAGAGTTTGGTGGATCAGACGGCAGAGCGGCTCCACATGCTGGATGCGCTTCCACCTTCAACGGCGACGACAGGTATGACTATGGCGACGGCTACAGGCCCCTCTCCACTACCGATGCGTCCACGCCTCTGCATCCTCTCCCGATCACGATGTTACCCTCGGTGTCCTTGGCATTCGCACCACAGAGCGCATGGCCACGACCCACGGTATGGATTCCGTCCTCATCATTGTCGGGCCCGTCGACGACGATGCTCCACGCGTCGATGCCACCGCCAGGATTTCAGTTTTAGCCGCGGCCGGTGACGCATCATCAGTTTGCTCACCCGCCGCTACGACATCTCCAAGGCTAGCTGGACCTGAACGTGGTCCCATCCCGTCGCCAACTACCGCGCTTGGCAATGACAACAGGCCCATGGGCAGTGGCGGATCCGGTGCATATTGTCGGGGTCTGCCGAGCCTAAAGCTGGACGGAAAACTCGAAGCTCGTTAGCTCGCTCGGCTCGTCGCAAGCTCGGCTTGGCTCGACTCGGCTCGTTACGATAACGAGCCAAGCCGAGCCAAGATTTTAGCTCGTTAGCGATAACGAGCCAACTCGAGCCAGCTCGTGAGCCGCTCGCGAGCTAAATGAGTGTAACACCCGTGTTTTTGCATCATTTTAAAATTCACTAAAAAGCAGCGGATGGGGTAAAAGCAGCAGTAATCACAGACAGCGGAAGGCATACCCTCTACAGTATCGTGTTGCCCTAGTAATAGAGTGACACGATAATGATAGAGACTCGGTAACAACAGCACTGTAAGCAATGGAAAGTTCCCTCTCTTTCTACCTCTCTATCCCTTTAGGCCTCAAATTAGGACCTTCACTCTATAGACTAGGAATCTCGGGGACGAGATTCATCTAAGTGGGGTAGATTTGTAACACCCGTGTTTTTGCATCATTTTAAAATTCACTAAAAATTTGAACTTTTTATAATTACAACTAAAACCTGATTTAATTTCCGCTAAACCGAAACCCTGTTTTCGAAAACCTGCATTTCAAACCCTCACCATATAGAAAATAGGAAACCTTTGCTTGTTGCTTGCTGAACCTTATGGTCGCAAAGGATGCAAGGTAAGCCCTAGATTTGAATCATGGAAATATAGAGCGTGAGAAATGGTTTACAAATTGTCTCTGGGAATAATAATTACCAAGGCATGTGTGCACCAACATATAAGTGAATATTTTTATAAGCACACTAAGAAAATATTCTGGACAATAAAAGTCATGGGAAAATAAAGGTGCTTGTGAAAATATTTATAAATATATATATGTGGATGCCAAACATGAAATAATAAAATGGGAGAAATGTGTGTACACATATATGTTTATGAGCACAATAGAATAAACATTCTCTTGAATGAAGTTCAAGAGAATATAAGCTCATGTGCTTGAGCAAATATTTATAAAATATATGTTTACACACATAAGAGATATAGGGAGAAAAAGAATAAAGGAGAAGAGAGAAATAGAAAGGAGAAGAAGGATGGAAACCGCTCGTGGGCTCAATCCTACGTTCAGGCCCAGCAGCAAACCTCTCTCTCTCCCTCCTCTCTTCCTATTCACTCAGCGAGACCGGCCCAAGGCCCAATTCGCGAGCCCGAGCCAGCAGGCCAGGCCCAGCACCGCGGCCCTCCTTCTCCACTCACCGACCGACGGGCCCCGCCCGTGTCGTCATCTACCTCCAACCAAGGTGCACGCGCGGCTGATCCCGACGGGCCCCTGCTGCTCCCTGGCCGTACTCCGTCACTAGCGGCGATACTGGGAAATAGGGGAGCATTTATCACCCCGCTGGACCGACCCGCCGGCCAAGACTCGCCCCAACAAAGGCGCATACGAGAGGACGACCAAGCACAGCTGGCCGCCAGCAGGCTTGATGGGACGGCACGACGCGCCCTGCTCACCGGGGCTGAACACGACCGCCACGCGGCCTACATCGCCCGGAATGATCCACGCCCACAGTGGCGGGGGTCAAAGAACACAGCGCCGCCACGGGCCGACAGCCGAAAGCAACGCCGCCATGGCAGCCGGCACCCGCGACTGCTCATGACGAGACAACTCGGCGAGCCAGCTCGCCGGAGCACGTGGCGCACGCAAAGGACAGCTTGAGCACGCCGGACTCCAGGTGGAATCCACAACCGAGCAGCGACGGTCGGAAAATATCATGGCGACGCGAGAAAAATCTCACCGGCAAGAACCCGGCGGCGCGACTATAAATACCCCCCTTCCGGCCACCGATCCACCTCGCCCCTCCATTCCCGAGCTCCGCAGCGACTAGGAACGCCCGGTGCTCGCACTCCCTCTCCCTCTCTCCCCCCTCTCACCCACCAATCCATTTTCCCCAACTTGGGATTCCGCCGTCAGCCGCCCCGGCTACAAGCCCGCCGCCGTCGTAGTCGTCCTCGGGTCCAACTATCTTGCTGGTACGCCACCCCAGTCCCCCAGCTTTCAATCGCCTTATCTATCTCGCCCTATTATGTAGTGCTGGCCAACGACCGGGCACGCCGTCGCCGCCGAGGGAGACGAGACTCCCCGCCGCCTTGACCGCCACCGTCGAGTTCGGGACGACAAGGGGAACAGAATGAGCCCCTCGCGGCGAGCACCAAGTGGAGGAAGCCGATTCCGGCGATGTCTCCGCGGGCCCCGCCATCTGACGGGCACGGTGTTGGGGAGGGCGACCCTCGCCAGCCCCCGGCAGCCCCGCAGGCCTCACTATGCGGGGCCAAGGATTAATTCTCCCTTAACAAGTTTTGGACAAAGTCTTGCAGGATCGGTGAGCGAAGGGGCCTCCGCGAACACACGGTCGGCGAAGCCACACCCCCTCCATCAAGTACGGCCTCCGAAGTCGGCGGTCGAAGCCCAGAGCTAGATGGTCCTTATGCGACATGGAGAGGCGCCGGAGGAGGAGGCTCCCCGAGCCGCGCCCGGGCCCCAAAGAAGAAGAAAGGTCGGCGGAGGGGTCCCTCCGTCGCTTTGCCCCTCCGCAGGCGCACCGGGCCGGCGGTCGGAGCGAGGAAACCCTGCGCTCCCCAAGCCGGGAGGAGTTGGATGTGTATTTCCCGTACTAACCTTGTATGAACAGTTACTAGCCTGCCCTTGTGGGGCCCCTACAAGCGTGTGTTCTCCCACCTACCATGTACCAAATTGTAAATCAGCCCCTCGACCCCTTGTATTCCTATAAATACCGAAGTACGGGCTCAAGGGAAGGGATGGATTGTTGGCGATTTAAGCGCCATTTACTGCGTCTTTATTGCATCACCCGCCCGTCTCTCGCCACGCCACGTTCACCCTCCTTCGGAGGCCGGGCGCCCTCCGGTGCCCCGACCTCCGGCAACCTCGGCGAAGGTCGGGCGGGTCGGGCCGCCCCCGCGCCTCTATCGGGTTCTTGACTCACTGCGTAGGGAAGCCCTCGCCCCCTCTCCCGCCCCCTCAGGGAGCGAAGGTCAAGGGCGGTGTGATCCCCACGTTGGCGCCGTCCGTGGGGAGCGACACAAAAGCCCGGCCCATGCCGGTCACTTTCGCCCGAACCGAAGCCCGGCGCCCGCGGCGAACAACTCCGCCCCCGAGGGGCCCCCCGCGAGGATCGAACCCATCAAGCGGTCGACAGGCGGTCACCACACAACCAGCGGCTCAGCGCCCGGGCTGCGGGAGCGGGGGACCCGTCATTGCACCCCCTGCCGTCCCGATCGGAGGTCACCAGGAAGAAGGCCCTCCCACCCAAAGAAGGCAGCCGCTTCGGTGGTCCGAAGAACCGTGGCGCGGGTCGCCGACCCGAGCAAACCCCGCAGATCCGCTCGAAGGGCTCCTAGAGAGCGCTACGAGATGAAGAGGAGGAAACCGAGCAAAAGAGAGCAAGCTGCGGGAGCCCCAAGCCCGGATCGCAGAGAGAGAAGGTTGCCGCAGGCCCTAGATCGGAGGCGGCGCTGCGGATGCTCGGGAAGAGGCCTAAGCCGTCGGAACCGAGTTAGCATGGATCAACCAAAGAGGCTCGAGGCGGTGCGGGAGGTCAACGGCGGAGGGCAGCGCAACCCCGCAATCACCCACGGCCGCAGCCCTCCGCACGGGGAGCAAGCCCAAATTTCTCCACCAACCCCACCACCGCCACAAAGCAAAATCAACCACAATCGCGGAACCCACCACCCTCAACCCTCCGCATAAGCCCGCTATATCCCGGCAACCACATCGGGGATGCCACGGGGCGCCTTCCCCGGGCAGCGACCTCCGCGAGAATCACCACTACAACCCCAAGTCCCGCTCTCCCTCGCCCTCCCATTTCGCGGAGTGGCCTCCGGCTTCTGACCCCCCCAACACCTACCAAGATACAACGACACCTCCGATCCCGGCAATTCATTATTTGCTACCAAGCCGCCGTGGAAGCGGCGGGGGGAGACCACTCCACTATGGCCAAGTCGTTCGTGATCATCGCAAGAGGGTGGCGCGATCATGGTATTGCACGCTGCCCCCGAACACATCCGGCTGGTCGACCTTCGGGATGCCCTTCGAGCAAACTTCAAGGGTGTCGACTCGAACTCATCAATAGTACAGGACTCAAGCGTGGTGCGAGAGACCAAACGAGCCCCCGCAAGAATGGTGGCGAAGGTTCCTCCGCACTAAGGCCAGAACCGGGGGTCTCCGACCGAGGCGTCATCATGGCGGCCGTCTCCCGCATTCGCCCGGGCCTATGCCATTCAAAGATTGAGCGGAGGCAGCCCAAAACCCTAGCGGAGCTACACAAGATAATGGACAAAATGCTGCGCAGAGCCGACAACAGCCACAAAGCGAAGCTAGAGGCCTTCCGACCTCCGCAAAATCAATACCAAGCACAACGCCCACCACGCACGTGAGATAACTACCCAAGGCCGGGAGCGTCGAGTCGGCGCCATCGCCAACAACCCCCACCCGAACAAAAACCCACCAGCACCTCCGAAACAAAACTACCCACCAAGAACCCCCGGACCAAACCCCGACACCAACACGAGACCCCCGCAAAAAACAACCCCTCGCCACTCTCGCGGCGAGGGCAAGGGCCACTACACCAGCGGTGTCCATACTTCGCCAAGGGCAAGGAAGCGATGGAAAGAGCTAGCATCGCAAACATCCCAAAGGCAAATTAACCACACAAGGAAACCGGCAGGGCAACCACCCCAACCACTACAGCTACACTCCCCCTTCGACTACGGAGCCCCAAATAAGCGCCCAGGGCTTCCACTACCCGGCCTTCCACAACAACACCTTCAACCAACACCACCCGCTACTATCGGCAAGAGTATACGCCTCACACCCCCCGGAACCTCCGCGGTCAAACTACCACAGCCAAGCCTTACCACCACCGCCCCGCTCCCCCCCCACCACCAACCCCACACCCACCCGGTCAAGCAAGAAATCCGGACAATTGTCGGCCAAGCCCAACTCATCCTACGGAGTCATCCTCGCTATCACGGGGGCTCCAACGAAGACCACGGCAACAAACGGCGGCGAAAGGAGCACTATCGGAGGGTCCATCATGTCGGTGCGGAGGGGCCACACAGAAACAGCCGGTGGTCCCATATTCCAATCACCTTCAATGCTAGCGATATGAAGCTCGAGAGACTACCCGACACCGATGCAATGGTCATTGACACCAACATCGGGGCTGGGCCGATTACGAGAATCCTAGTAGACACGGGCGACTCCGCGGTTTATCTTGTTTGCATCAACCTTCGACAAGATGGGCCTCGACAGAACATGCTACAACCAGGTGGTAACCCTCTTTTCCGGCCGGAGGCCAGCAAGTAGGGACAATCGGAAAAATCACCCTACCGGTCTCGCCTTCGGAAAGACCCCATCCACCGATCGAAAAACATCACCTTCGACGTGGTGGACATGTACTACAGCTACAACGCCATTTTTCGGTCATGGAGTCACCAACACGTTCGATGCGGTCCTCCACCCAAGCTATCTTTGCATGAAGATGCCCTCCGTCGGTGGCATAATTGCCGTGTTCGGGGACCGGACCGCGGCAAAGAAGAAACGAGGGGGGTTGCACGGGGCGGCGCAATGTCCACAACCTCGAACAAGAACTAGAGAGGCAAGAGAGACGGCCCGGAAGGCGACGCGGAGCCTCCCCCCCGGGCACTACCAAAGCAGAGGAAATGAAGAAAGTCAGCCGTTTGTTCGGACTATGACCCGAGAAGTAACTATATCCGCACTCCCGGAGCCGGACCTCCGGCGTAACTCTGCGGTGCCTCCGCGAGAACTCCGACGTGTTTGCCTGGTCCGCGAAGATTTACAAGGTGTTAGCCGCGACCTCATCGAGCACCACCTCAACATAAGATCGGACGCCACCCCCAGAAAGCGAAGCTCCGCAAAATGTCGGATGAGAGGAGAGTAGCGGCTCGAAAGCGAGGTGAACCGCCTTCTAGACGCGGAGGTCATCCGCCCTGGCCAAGTACCCCACTTGGTTATCCAACGTTGTCATGGTGAAAAAAGCAAGCCTTAGCAAGGACAAAGCGGGAGCCCACCGGATGGAGGATGTGTGTGGATTTCACCGGCTGAACAAAGCATGTCCGAAGGACGATTTTCCCCCCCCCGATTCGGCTCTCTTGTCGATGCGAAAGAACAGGTTGCGAAAGGTTGTCTCTCCTAGATTGTTTCTCGGGGATACCACCAAATCTGGATGAACCAGGCGGATGAGGAGAAGACAAGTTTCATAACCCCTTCGAAACTTATTGCTTCGGGAAGAATGGCGAAGGCCTCCGCAACGCCGGCTCATCCTTCGCACGTATGACGGCGGAGGTATTCGGGAGACAAAGACCATCTCGGCCTATGTTGATGACTTGGTGGTCGAGCAAGCTGAAAGAAGACCACATCACGGACCTCCAAAGAACCTTCCGTCAAACTCCGCGAAGCCAAACTAAAGCTCAACCCGGCTAAGTGCGTGTTTGGGTAAGCAAGGGCAAGTTCTTGGGTTGCCTTGTGTCGATGAAGGGAATCGAGGCCAACCCTACGAAAATCGAAGCTATCACGACGATGGAGCCTCGAAGAACAAAAGTCGGTGCAAAGGCTAGCGGGGCGCCTCGCCGCCACGAAAGCGTGTTTATCTCGAGATCAGCGAACGCGGGCTGCCATTCTTTCGAACACTAAAGGGCACATAAATCGTTCGATTGGGGACCTCCGCAACAAAAAGCTTTCGAAGACCTCAAACGATACCTCGCGAACCTCACCACCCTCGCCACACGAGCCCGGCGAAGGGTCGCTCCTCTATATCGCAAAGATCACCACACGCCGTCGGCCGCGGTACTCATCAAGGAGATGGACGAAGGTCACCAGTCGAGACAAGTCCCCATCTACTATGTCTCGAGACCCTCGAAGGGCCAAAGCTAAATTATCTTGAGCTGGAAAAGGTAGCCTACGCAGTGGTCATGGCCGCAAGAAAACTTAAGCACTATTTCCAAGCACACGAGATCACCGTACCTTCAAGCTTCCCACTTGACAACATATTCAGAAACCCTGAGGCCGTGGGCATGATAGCGAAGTGGGCAACCGAGATCGGAGACCACGCAATCAGGTTTGTCGGCGCCGTAACATCCATCAAGTCCCGGGCCCTCGCGGATTTTGTCGCAGACCGGACCCCGAATACATTTAACCAAGCCGCAAATCTAGACCCGATTTGGATAGCACACACCGACGGAGCATGGGGGCCAGCGGGCGCATCGCAGCCATCATCACCTCACCATCCGGAGTCAAGATGAGATATGCGGCAAGGCTAGAGTTCCAATGTACAAACAACACGGCGTAATCTGGCGGTGCTAATGGCACTCAACAAGCTCGGGCAATGTCGGTAGCGAAGGGCCATCATCAAAACCGATTCGGAGGTAGTCTCGAAGCAAGCCGAGAAGGACAATAGGGCCAGGCACCCTGAACTACAGAAGTATTTGGCTCGGTTAAGGAAGACGGAGGCCTTCTTTCTCGGGGTCACAACCAAAACTATATCAGGCAAAGACAACGGCGAAGCCGACGAGCTCGCAAAGGCTGCAGCCCGAGCGGAGCCGCTCCCACAAGATGTGTTCTTCAAAGTGCTCCACGGCCCAGCGATTGAAGAGAACGACCCTCCTTCGAAAGCAAAGTGGCGCCATCCACAAATAAGATTGCGGGGCCCCTATCATAGCATTCATCAGGGGTCACTTCGAACCACAATCTAAGGAAGAACAAAAGAGAGTCGAGCAGAAGGTCCGGGGATACCGCCTGGTTGACAACAAATTATACAAAGCCTCCGTGACAGCACCATGGCTGAAGTGCATATCTACCGGCGAGGGCCGCGCCATCCTAGCGGAGGTGCACGAAGGAATCTGCGGCTCGCACAACGGCCCCAGAGCACTCGTCGGGAAGGTGTTCAGACAAGGTTTCTACTGGCCCACCGCACTCAACGACGCAACAGACCTGGTCAGGCACTGCAAAGGGTGTCAGCTCACCGCGCACCACTCCAACAGCCCGGGGGCTCCGACGACCCTCATCCGTCCCCACCCACCACTCCAAAGATGGGCGATTGACCTCATCGGCCCAATGCCACCGGCTCCAGGAAACCTCCGCTATGCAGTAGTAGCAGTCGAATACTTCACCAAATGGATCAAAGCCCGCCCTCTCGCTAGCATAACCTCTCACTCAGTGCAAAAATTCTTCTGGCAACAGATTGTCTGCCGCTTCGGAACTCCGCGGAGCATAACAGTCGATAACGGCACTCAATTCGACAGCGAAGGCTTCAAACAATTCTGCCACCAAATAGGCACCAAGATACACTTCGCATCCGTAAGGCACCCCCAATCTAACGGGCTCGTTGAAAGAGCCAATGGCATAATCTTGCAGGGTATCAGCGCGAAGATACACGCGAAGCCAAGAGGAAAATGGGCGGAGGAGCTCACTCCGGTGGTGTGGTCACATAACACCTCCGAGAGTCGAGCGACCAAATTCACGCCCTTCAAGCTCTTGTTCGGAGAAGAGGCCGTCCTCCCAGAAGAACTAAAGCACGCCTCGCCAAGGGTCACCAGCGAAGCCACCCCAGAAGAAGAGGCACTCGCGAAGGACCTCCTCGAAGAAACAAGAAACATGGCGGTCCTCAACCTCCGCGCATACCAGGAGGAGACCACAAGATGGAGGAACAAGAAGCTCAGCCTCCGCACGATCTCCGTCGGGGACTTCGTCCTGATTAGGAAGCAGAACGTGAAGATGGCGGGCAAGTTCGTTGCCAAGTGGGCGGGCCCATACCTCGTCACGAAGAGCACAAGACCCGGCTCCTTCCACCTACAAGACCTCGAAGGCCATGACCTCCCCCACACATGGAACGTCGACGACCTCTGCAAATACTACCCCTAGCGGTGCAATGTACCAAGCACTCGCGAGTTGTAGGGGCACCACTTGTTTTCTCCATTTCATTTTTTCCTTTCTAAAGTTAAGACCATGAACAATGCGGGCTGCACTCTTTTTCCTTGCGAAGGGGCGCAAGGTTTTTTAATGAGGCAGTACCCATATCTAATATATGCAGGCTAGTTACCCCCACATCGGAGAAAGGCGTAACTCACCGATGGCACTGAAAGGGGCTGCCTGGTGTCATCCAGCCCTCATCAGCGCGAAGGTAACTGGGATTGCCCCCGCTCGGGGAGCAGCGCGGAGCTGCACCCCCGGCTCGGTCAAACCAACAAAAAACACTCACTTTAAAATCATGATAAGACGGGCACCCAGGCACCTCCGCTAGGGGCTCGCAATGAAGACGCCCCGCGCTCTCCGAGTACGAGCCGCGTGGAGGCGCACAAAAGACGGGCACTCTGGCACCTCCGCCAGGGGCTCGCAATGAAGACGCCCGCGCTCCGAGTATGAGCCGCGCGAGAGGCGCAAAAGATGGGCACCCGCACCACCTCCGCCCGGGGGCTCGCAATGAAGACGCCCGCGCTCTCCGAGTATGAGTCGCGTGGAGGCGCACAAAAGACGGGCACCCTGGCACCTCCGCCAGGGGCTCGCATTAAAGACGCCCCGCGCTCTCCGAGTATGAGCCGCGCGGAGGCGCACAAAAGACGGGCACCCTGGCACCTCCGCCAGGGGCTCGCATTAAAGACGCCCGCTCTCCGGGTATGAGCCGCGGGAGGTGCACAAAAACCACCCACCCGGCACCTCCGCCCGGGGGCTCCCACCAAGAGAAACTCTACCCCCCTCGGAAACTACGAGACCCAACAAAGGCATAACAAAACCAGGAACCCAAGGCATCCTCGCCGAGGCTCGCGCGAAGACCAGTCCAACCCACATAACAAATGCTACACAAAGTTCGGAGGGCCCATCAATACTATCGGGGCTCCCGGCCATAACCCCCCCCAACGACATCAATACACCACCTACCAAGGACAAGACCTCCGCCCGTACCGGTCATAACCCCCCCCAACGACATCAATACACCACCTACCAAGGACAAGACCTCCGCCGTACCGACCATGACCCCTCCAACGACTTCAATACACCACCCACCCAGGACAAGACCTCCGTCCTACAAGCCTTAACCACACCTAGACAATAACAACACCCACCTAACACCGTGAGCCACACCCGCGAAGCAAGCCCCCAGGGAGCACTATAAAACCAAACCTACCCCCCCAAAGAAAACCCCAAGTTAGGAAATCATTAGCTATCGGCCGGTAAAGCACCATGCCACCACCCCGAGCCAAACACTGTGCATACAAGGCGGATGCCGGGATACCTCCGAAAACCGAGTCCCCAAACCAGCGAAGGCACCACAATGGAAAATGTAAACCAGCCCCCACCCTCGAAGTAGATCTGCGCGCAATGAAGAGCAACAGGCCTTCTGAGTGCCCCCAAGGCTGCAAAATCCCACAACCTCCGCAAAATCAACAAAGACCAAATGCGGACAAACTAGAGCATTTCGGCACCACGCACCCCCGCGCCCGGCAACCCGGAGCACCTCGCAAAAACCTACGGGATCACCCAGCAAAACGCAGCCAACCCGGAGCGGAGACTCCTTCGAAGGAGATACCACAATGGAGAATGTAACATCCTCCAGTGGACAACTTCACCAAAGGAATCAAAGTTCCGGAGGGGGGGAGGAGCGAAGCCCTGAACACGAACGCGAAAAGGCGGCCCAACTGCGGCAATCCGCACGACCGCCACTCAACGAGGTTAGGCTGGCACAGGGCGCAAGGACTCACCCACCAGAGCCACCTCCGCAAGAGCTCCAATTCGCGCCAGGAACCTTGCTGACCCAAGTCTCTGGATGACGGAATGCGGGTCCGCAAAAGCACAAGGGCACATCCCCGCAGCAACAGCGAGCTTCAACAGGGAACCCTGGGGGCCCAAGAAGGGCACTCCGCCTCCCCAAAAGAACTTTGTAACAAAAATAAGCAATAAAGTAACAAGTACTATTGGTCAAGCTACCTTCGCAACGCGCAAGTCTCGCTCTAAAGAAAATAGGGGGCGCCACGCTTTTCACACGGCTACCTTTTCGCAAACGCCAGCGAGTCTCGCTCTAAAGAAAATAGGGGACGCCGCTGTTTCACGCGGCTACCTTCGCAACGCGCAAGTCTCGCTCTAAAGAAAATAGGGGGCGCCGCTTCTTCACGCTACTTTAAAATAACGCTTGAGTCTCGCTCTAAAGAAAATAGGGGACGCCGCTGTTTCACGCAGCTACCTTCGCAACGCCGCAAGTCTCGCTCTAAAGAAAAAATAGGGACGCCCATTTGTTTCACGCGCTACTACCAAACGCTAAAGTCTCGCTCTAAAGAAAATAGGGACGCCAGTCTCACGCGCTACCTTCGCAAACGCTAAAGTCTTGCTCTAAAAGAAAATAGGGGCGCCATCATTTGTTTCACGCGGCTACCTTCAAACGCCGCAAGTCTCGCTCTAAATAAAATAGGGGACGCCATTTGTTTCACGTGGCTACCTTCGCAAACGCTAAGTCTCGCTCTAAAGAAAATAGGGGACGCCATTTGTTTCACGCGGCTACCTTTCGCAACGCCGCAAGTCTCGCCCTAAAGAAATAGGGGATGCCTTTGTTTCACGCGGCTACGCAAACGCGAGTCTCGCTCTAAAGAAAATAGAGGGCGCCCATTTTTCACGCGGCTATCTTCGCAACGCCGCAAGTCTCGCTCTAAAGAAAATAGGGGACGCCGCCGTTTAACGCGGCTACCTTCGCAACGCCAGCGCAAGTCTCACTCTAAAGAAAATAGGGGCGCCATTTGTTTAACGCGGCTACGCAAACGCTGCGAGTCTCGCTCTAAAGAAATAGGGGGGCCGCTGTTTAACGCGGCTACCTTCACAAAGGCGCAAGCCTCGCACTAAAAGTACATAGGGGGCGCCGCTTAACGCAGCCACCTCCTCCGAACACGTGACTTCCGCACTAAAAAGAACAAGCCGTAACCATCCAACGGCCAAGCACAAATGCATTAACTCGCAAGTACATTACATACACATCCCGACACAACAAAGAAAGTTACATAGCCCTTGGGGGGCAAAACAAGCCCTTCACTCTCCGCACACACATCTTCCGCTACGAGAGGTCACGACCCGTGCAAAACAGCCCTAACTAACACCTTCGCGACACGCTCCACAAACGCTTCCACATCAACCACCTCCACCTCCAACGGCTCGTCAATAGGAACGGTGGCCTCCGGTATTGAAGGCTCCGGCCGGAACAAGCGGGAGATCACCGCCCAACACTCGATGCCGGTAGACCCTCCGCATGTCGCTCCACTCAAAGCCCACCTCCTCCCCGTTTTGGAACAACAACTCGACCCGCACGGTCAACCCAACAAGCGGCACGGCCGAGTGCGATGGCAACGGCCCTCATCATCTTCAATGTCATCCTCCGCTACGGCCCGCGCCAGCCCCGAAGAGAACTTCGCTCCACTTGGCGCCTCGTCAAATCATGAGACCGCCCGAGAAAGCCTCTCAGAGGCCCAGGTTGGCTATGTCGTATTTCGAACCCCGCCCCACCAAAACCGCTCGAAGGGCAGCCCAGGGGAATCGGGCGCATGGCATGAACCCAAGTCTCCCGAGATAAACACATCCCGGCGGTTCATCATCAGCGGAACCACGTTGAGTACCCTCCGCGCAGCCCCCCCCTGCGGCCAACATAGTCAACCATAGAGCACCGATTGACCCCCGCCTCCTCCAACAATAACCAACCGCAGAAAGAAGAAACGTAGCCGACATAGACAACTGTTAAGAGCAAGAAATAGCGAAGGTACCAAAACCACCAATTCATCATTCAACTTTAAAGGGCCCGAAGGCCATAAGTTTGACAAAGACGGCAAGATAAAAAGAGGGCGAACCCCGTAAAGCCTAAGGAGCCCTAAACCACCTCTCGTCGGAGGGTGCGGCCGCGTCGGCCAGCCAAGGAGACGTCGAAGGCACGAGTGGGGACCGCACGGTCTCCGAGGGCATCGCGGCCGAGGCGTCGACCGTGGCGGCGGGGAGTCGAGAAAGCAACGGCCGGAGGCCAATGCCGCGGGAGGCCGGGCAAAGATGACCCTTCCGGCGGGCGGAGGCACCAGAATCGCCAGAGCGACCCCGGCACCTCAACCCGTCCGGCCCCTGGACCTCTTCCTGAGCGCCACGAGCCCCCCCCCCCGCCCGGGGCAAAGAAGCAATACCCTAAACACCGCCAAACCAGCACGTAAGACAAAGTAGTAACAACAAACAACAAGGAAAAGTAGACAAGTAGGCAACAAACCTTCCTCGCTAAATCGGCCTTCGCAAAGTCGAGCTAGCTCCCGTCCTCCCTCGCACCGAAGCACTTGATGAAGGCCGTCGTGAAGCGCTTCACGTCCCCGCCCTCCGCAAAGCCACGACTTCGTCGAGGGACTAGGGAAGTGAGCGGTACGGGTCCTCGATAGCGGCTCGATGCGCGCACTCCGGATGGCGGAGCGCCCCCTCAAAGGCCACGGCGGCGTGCCGCTTTCCGAAGTCCGCGGCGCAGCCAACACCTTCCGGCAACTCCTCCACCACCCGCCGCATCCAGCGCCCACAAGCGCTGGGTCCGGGTTCGGCAAAAGACGAAAAAGGGGCGGCCCCGACTCCCCCAAGAACGCGTCGAGGGCCGCCTTGAAGGCCTCCCCTCCGCGTACCACGACAGCTCCGGCTCGTTGAGCTTCTTCGCCCGAGGCCGCCACCTCCGCATCCCCGCCTCGCGGGGCCTCCCGTGCCTCCGTCGACAGCGCTCGTTCTCCCCGCCGGAGAACCTTCGCCCCCTCCTTAAGGTCCGTCACCTCCTTCCGGGCGCTTCACCTCGGGCGGCCTCCCACGCGCTCGGGCCTCCCGCCTCTCCCTTGAGCTCATCGGAGGACTTCCTCATGGCGTCCTCGTGGTCGACGGCGTCCCAACCCTCGCGGATGGCCGCCCCCAGCGTCGGCACCAGCAGCTCCGCCGTCTTCACCTTGATATCCTCATGGATATCGCGGAGGGGCGGTTCGCGATGTGCATCTCCGCCTCCGGCGAGCGCACCCCGGCCGAAGACACGACCAATGAGCCTCCGCTCAACCTCGGAGCCGGCGAAGAAGGGGTGTCGCGGAGGTCCGCACCAGATATGCGGCTCGTTCTCCCCGCGGAGAACCCTCACCATATAGAAAATAGGAAACCTTTTGCTTGTTGCTTGCTGAACCTTATGGTCGCAAAAGATGCAAGGTAAGCCCTAGATTTGAATCATGGAAATATAGTGCGTGAGAAATGGTTTACAAATTATCTATGGGAATAATAATTACCAAGGCATGTGTGCACCAACATATAAGTGAATATTTTTATAAGCACACTAAGAAAATATTCTGGACAATAAAAGTCATGGGAATATAAAGGTGCTTGTGAAAATATTTATAAATATATATATGTGGATGCCACACATGAAATAATAAAATGGGAGAAATGTGTGTACACATATATGTTTATGAGCACAATAGAATAAACATTCTCTTGAATGAAGTTCAAGAGAATATAAGCTCATGTGCTTGAGCAAATATTTATAAAATATATGTTTACACACATAAGAGATATAGGGAGAAAAAGAATAAAGGAGAAGAGAGAAATAGAAAGGAGAAGAAGGATGGAAACCGCTCGTGGGCTCAATCCTACGTTCAGGCCCAGCAGCAAACCTCTCTCTCTCCCTCCTCTCTTCCTATTCACTCGAATGAGACCGGCCCAAGGCCCACCGCGAGCCCGAGCCAAGAGGCCAGGCCCAAAGACCGCGGCCCTCCTTCTCCACTCACCACATCGACGGCCCCGCCCGTGTCGCCGTCTACCTCCAACCAAGGTGCACGCTGCTGATCCCGACGGGCCCCCGCTGCTCCTCGGCCGTATTCCGCTACTAGCGGCGATGACTGGGAAATAGGGAGATTTATCACCTCACAACCGACCTGGCCTGCCAAGACTCGCCCCAACAACAAGACTGGGGCCGAGAGGACGACCAAGCATACCGGGCCGCCAAGCTTGATGGGACGGCACGACGCGCCCTCGCTCACGGCTGAACACGACCGCCACGCTGCCTACACGCCTCGAATGATCCACGCCCCACGGTGGCGGGGGTCAAAGAACACAGCGCCACGGGCCGACAGCCTAAGCAAACGCCGCCATGGCAGCCCGGCACCAAAGCGACGCCATGACGAGACAACTCGGCGAGCCAGCTGTCGGAAAGAGCACGTGGCGCCGCAGAGGACAGCTTGAGCACGCCGGACTCGACCGAATCCACAAATGAGCAGCGACGGCGGAAAATATCATGGCGACGCGAAAAATCTCAATCCGGCAAGAACCTGGGCGGCGCCGAATATAAATACCCCCTTCCGGCCACCGATCCACCTCGCCCCTCCATTCCCGAGCTCCGCTAGCCGACTAGGAACGCCCGGTGCTCGCACTCCCTCTCCCCTCTCTCCCCCCTCACATACCAATCCATTTTCCCCAACTTGGGATTCCGCCTCGCCGCCGCCTCGGCTACAAGCCCTTGTAGTCATAGTCGCCCCCGGGGTCCAACTATCTTCTTGCCGTACGCCACCCCGTTCCCCGCTTTCAATCGCCTTATCTATCTCGCCCTATTATGTAGTGCTGGCCAACGACCGCACGCCCGTCGCCGCCGAAAAACCCGTGAGCCGCCGCCGCCGAGGGAGACGAGACTCCCGCCGCCTTGACCGCCACCGCCGAAGTTCGGGGACAAAGGGGAACAGAATGAGCCCCTCGCGGCGAGCACCAAGTGGAGGAAGCCGATTCCGCGATGTCTCCGCGAAGCGCGCCGCCGGCGGGCACAGGGACGGGAACCACCATGACGTCGCCCCGAGGCCATGACGCCGCCAAACCACGGCCAATAGGGAGCCGCCATCGCCGCCCAACCGTTCCCCCGTCCACGGTTGTTAGGGCAACCACTTTATACACGTGGCGCTGACGTGTCATCCATAGTGGCGTCCACGTGGACCCACGTGGCACCCACGTGTATGGAGGTTTTGCTGTGTACACTTTGTAAATTGCTACGCCTACCCTGGCTATTGTACACGAGTATTAAAAGTAGACTTTCCCGTGTCAGAAAAATTCCCAGAAAATTTGTAAATTCATTATTAGATTTATAGAATTTTATCATGTAATTGGTTCCAATTTTATTACATGATAAAATTACATTATAATATTACCCTAATGATTTAATTAGGGATTAATATTATAAAATCCATATCTCATGCATACTAACTCCGTTTCGCGTGAAACGACTTCCATAATTCCTCTAAAATCTAGCTCTATGCATCTAACACATTGCCACCATAATGTTCTATGTTTGTTTTATATGTCATAGTTCAAGCTAGGGTTTATCGCCGCGGAACATAAAGTAGATTCGACGACCCGATTAGGAGTATCCGTCCAAGTGCGCTAGAAGACGTTCGACGCCGTGCCGATTCGTAAGAACCTCCCAGGCAAGTCCTTACCCCCCTTAACCTGACCTAATTTACTATAATAATTAATAAGATGTTAAGATAAGTATAACCAGGGGCAAGCCGTGCGAGTACTCATGGGCTATGTGCGTGAGGCTTCGCTAGGTTTTGTCGATGATATAACTTAAGTAATAATGTGAACCTTCCCAACAAAAGGTGAGTGGTGATAGTCTACATGGAGGTGGACTAATCACAATTGGGGATGAATCCGGCGGAGAGATACTCGCCTCCCTAAGGACCGGTTCATAGACCTTCTACCTAGTGTAATATTTCGTACAGCCACACGCCGATATGGGACGGCCTGATTCCACACCCCGTTGGGTTGAGGTATAATTTCGATCCAAGGTGGTCGGCGTAGGCAAACGACCTATCAGGAGCAGACATGGGGAGAGTGGCCCCATGGTCCGGTTGGCGTGGATGCTGAGTGATCTTCCACGTAAGGTGTTTGGGCGCAGCGGGCGCAAAGGTTAGGTGCACATATTAATGATTGGGTTTGGTGTTTGACAAGATAGGTTGGGTAATAAGGTATTACCTGTAAAGCCGTGGGTGATTTGGTATCACCATATTGTCTAGGATGATGCGTCATCCTTCCAACCCCTGAGAAGTCGTGGTGAGGATTATACCAACATACCTAGGAGGCATCCAAGCGGGTACGGGATCTTGTTGGACCACCTTTGACCACAGTACATGGGAGGAGATGGCCCATCGTGTGGGGAAAGTGTACAACCTCTACAGAGTTAATTGAATCTATTCGAATAGCCACGTCCTTGGAATGGGCAAGTGCTAGGCACGGACATCTTTGATTAGATACACTTTGAAGATGACTAACCTGTGGTGTCATGACAGCAGTGATGACAGGAGATAACCCGGGAACTAGCGAGAGCAGTTTTAGAGACTCTGCTAGGGCCCAAACCCTTAATAATTACAACCCCCTGGTTGGGACTTGCTGAGTACGTTTGTACTCACCCCTCTATTTTTATAGATATCGGCACATGCGAAGGTAAGATCGACGACAAGGTACAAGACCAGCGTATCGTAGGAGTTCGTAAGGTGTTCGCTTAGGAGAAGGACGTTGAAGCCCGCATTTCATCCATGCACAAGTCCGCACGTGGAGTACGGGCGGTGTCATAGTTAATCCACCACTTCTCGGTTGGCCAACTCTGATATTGTAACCCGACTTGGTGACCCTTCGTCACCACTTTGTAAGCCCCTTTCCATCCTATATTTCTATAGCTCCGTTTACTATTAATTCTGGTTACCATCATCTGTTACTAATAGACGTGTTTGTGGCATGATCCTGGCGCAAACACGTGTGATTAACGACCCATTAAAAGTGGGGCGTGACAATGAGCCACGTTTTCAGTGAAAAATTATCGTAACATATATTAGTTTTATGTTACTTCACATTTTTGCACTCTATAAATGGTTGATATGTTAGCACATATAAGTATTTTGTTCAATTTAAAGTTGTTGGATGTATTATTTTATATTATTATCATTTTCAAGCTTTATATAAATGCAAATATTATATTTTGTGTATTTTATACCGGCTCGCGAGCTTAACGAGCTAGCTCGCGAGCTTAATGAGCCGAGCCGAGCCAAAGATTCTGGCTCGGTAAGATAACGAGCTGAGCCGAGCTAGCTCGTTATCCTAACGAGCTAGACCGAGCCGAGCCGAGCCGAGCTAGCTCGGCTCGTTATCCAGCTTTTAGTCGAGCCCGATGACTTGTTAAAAATAGCATTAAAACTCCTCTCATCCACATGTAAATCACTCTCAAAATAGAGAATCAATGCATGTTTGACCCCGTCACTTACTACTTGACCCCAATGAGTTAATATTCTAGATTCGCCACTGCCGATGGGGCATAGCGGGGATTGCAGTGTGTAAGATGAATTTTTGGCATTTTGTAGTTCTATATACATAGCCAAATGAGGCCTAATTTAGCAAGGACATGATGTCTACAAAAATATGGGCTATGTAGATATTTGGGCATTAATGGTGTACTAAAATTGCCTAATAACCATCAATTGGCACAAGGGCTAATTAACGCCATATTGGGCTCGTGCATATGGCCCATAGCTAAATGGCACATGAGTGGCTTGCCGAGAGTACTAGGCCCATGATCAGCTTTTGAATAATTAGTGTAGTGCTAATTAAGCCCATTGCCCAACGTACACATGTACAAAGACGTGTACACATGCACAATCGTTGTGGCATAAGAATTTTGACTGGTTTACACCGGCATGCCAGACCGTACTTGAAGATTACTTGGGCTTATTACCGGCCATTAGCAGCCCCTAATCTTAATTCTGGGCCTCCAAGGAGTGGTTTGTGCATGGCCCATGCAAAGCGTGTACATGTACGTACTTGTTATTCTTCCTTGCCTAAGCTAGCAAAGTGTGTGTGCACGTGTGTATCTCTTCTTCAGCCCGCTATACGTACACTCGTATTCAGCTGGGTCCACTGGTCAGCCAGCCGGCTATACTATCAGATGAGTGCCGTAACAAATGGTGAAGAGATAAGCTTCATAAAGAGATAAGATCAATTCAAATTTCAAAGCCCAGCGCTTGGCTCTTGCCGCTCGGAAGAGGCCAATTCAGATTTTGAAATACGTCGTCGTCCGCGAGTCTCGGCCGCGCGACGCTCCTCCACAACGGATTGATGGCGGCGCATCTTGGGAACCGCCTCAACCCTACGCTGCCCTAGCTCCTGCCTATAAAAAAAGGAGAGTACTTCTTCCATCTCTGGGGACGGCCAGACTTCACCATGCCGCCGCCAGGCTAGCAGCCGTTGCATATACACGCACACGCAATCAACAACACGCCGCCGCTTAGTATGCACACACCTATCACCGTCAAGGCACGGCAGCGATCGGCGCCGTCAACTTCGACGACACCTTCGGCAAGCCGTACATCTACAACATCGTCTCCGGCAGGATCGTCAACCGCGTCATCGGCTTCATCGGCAAGCCGTACATCTACAACATCGTCTCCGGCAAGATCGCCAACAGCGCGTCATCGGCAAGCCGAACATCTGCGGCATCGTCTCCGGCAAGATCGTCAACCACGTCTCCGGCGAGTTGAACATCTACACACAACCGGCGCGCCACCGGCTTCTTCATCGTCGAACATCATGCCAGCCCGGCCCATGCACGGTGAGGTTGTTTATATTTAGATTTATATGACGCTTAATTGCATGGCAGCAGAAAGATGCACATACATGAGTTTTTGTCCGGCGGCGAACGGCAGAGGCCACGGCAAGCATGCAGCGGCGAGCAGCACCAGTACCGGAACGGCGACGTCTACGGCGAGCGTGGCAACGTACTAGACCTGCCAGCAGCGCCGTGGGGCGTTGATCTCTTCTAGACGGCGGCCGTGCCAGCCCTGCAACAAACACGGGCGGATCAGGCCCGACGATGAAGACTCGTACGTACTTCCGTACAGGCGGTGGCTTGCATGGCAACTCATGGCACATCAACGACGACGGCATCGCCAACCATCTTGACGTCGGCGACCACCTGAGATCGCCCTTTCATACACCGGCGGCGACCACTACTGCACTGCACTACCGGTGAAGGCATACGTTTGGGCGGCTCGGCAATCGGCAATCTGCCATATGGCACGGTGATGGCGGCCTGGATCAACGGCCAGCATAGCAGAGAAGAAGATACGATGATGGTCGTCCGTGGATTGGCGATGGCATCCCGGCGAAAACACAGCGGCCAGCAGCAAGATTGGCCAGCAGCGGGCTCGGTACGTACAACAACAAGGAAAAGATGCAAGCAAGAACGGCGCCGGAGCGACGGCAGCGGCGCAGCAGTATGGCGCGGGGCACTCGATGGCCCGGCGTGGCAGCAGGACGAGTCCAGCGATGGCCGGAACGGTGGCGGCAGATCAGTGTGGCCCGGCAATGGCCCGACGTGGCATCCCAGCGAGAACACCGCGGCAAGATAGAGCTAGCAGCAAGATCAGCACAACAAGTAAAGATGCAAGCGAGATGCAGCCCGGCGGCGGCGACAGCCTGATCAGCAGCATGTATGGGCAGCAGTGACTTCGGCGATGGCCGGAACGAGCGACGGCGGCGGCAGAGCAGTTCGGCCTGGCAATGGCCCGACGTGAGAACGACCGCGGCGGCGGAATAGTGCGGCCCGGCAATGGCCCACCTCGGCATACTTCAATTCATACATGTACTTGTACAATATACACACACTGTATACGGCAAAGAATCAAATGAAAAACAAATGGTCTACAGTATCATGCATGCAAAGCCTATATACGTTTGTAAGTTGTAACTATATGTGCACAAGAAGCTAGTCAGGAAGCTAGTAAGTCAGGCCCGACGACGAGCGTACGTGCGGCGGCTCCATGACACAGCATATCCACGACGACCCAAATGTCGTACATGCAAATCATATATGCACGAGCCATGAGCTAGCTCGACATGTTCTGGGCTGAGTCACCAAAATCAAGTTAACACTTACTCATCAACTACTAGTAATGCTTGGCCAATCGACGGCCCGTATCATAGTGGCCGCTCGGCCCATTCAGGCCACGGGCTCCGACAGGCCTGGAGCTCGACTTCACACGAAAATATTCTAAATCATGTCAAAGCGCTCGAGTTCACGCGCATATTCAATTTGGCGAGCTGTAACGCCAATGATCTCAGAAGTTTACACAAAGGATAAATCTCCTAAGTGTGTCATGAGCACAAGTCTCACATTCACCACCTACCATGTTTCCGCACCGTCAAGGCCGGTGACCATATGAAGTCATTTTCTTCCCCAGATACCGACGAGGCTGGGATGTTTCTTTTCCGCGACCGACGAGGCTGGAATCATTGTTCGTGACCGATAAGGCCGAACACTTGACTTCATTATGGGATCCGCACGACGAGGCCGGATACCTTTGCTAGAGGCCGTCAAGGCTCTAGCACTTCATCATTTTCATTCATTTGTGCTCATGCACATACATGGAGACAACTCTTTGTTTATTCAGAGACGACAACAATGACCATCAGCATAGCTTAATCGGAGGTATTCCGCGGCCCAATGCCGGATGTAATTAATTGGAGGCCTCCCGAGGCCCCATGAACCGAAAGCCACGCAATCCCCCGATTGTCGATGAGAGGCTCGGCGCAAATATATTTTAAGTGGGAAATTGTACTTTGTAATTCTCTCGTGAATAATAAAGTGATATTTCCCTGAACTTTTGTCCCTTATGTGTTTTATTGCACATTTACTTTATTTGTATACGAATGTATACTGGCACGCCCACACTTATTAGTACTAACTAGTACGACTCACGAAACACAGAGAGATCCGCCCTTAGCGATTTTTCTGGCGAAACACAGTGGAACAGAGGATGAGGAGCCTGAAGAAACAGTGTTAGCTATTGATCACTTAAGCCAAGATGCTAATCTTAAGAGAAGGACTACGAGACTTTGTGCACAAATTGGGAAACTCAAGGTTCTCATCTTGATTGACTCAGGCATGTGCGCACAAATTGGGAAACTCAAGGTTTTCTAATTATTTTTAAAGTCTCATGTACTGGTTTAGTCTCTCAGTAATCTAATAGTGTAAATCTAAAATTTGATTCAATTTTAACTAATGAATATATAAGTAAAATACATAGTTGATTCACAATTAGCAACTTAATTGACAAAAAAATATTGGTTGGAAGAAAAATAAATGCTATCTGATTTGTTTAATACATTGTCATTAAGCTAGTAATATAACCTAACAGCGATACTATCGCTGCGAGATTGTATTACTAACCGACACGGAAATTGATTGTAGACCCAAAAATTAAATTGCTCACTCACGAGAATTAAGTTCAACCATTGCACTCGTTTACGGGCCTTCTGCCTCTACCCCGTCCCCTCCTGGCTCCTCTCATGGACTTCTCCCTCTCCTCTCTCTCTCTATCCCGATGCAGTTCATGGGACTACGGGGACGGCGACACGTCAGCCTGGGCAATCGGTTTTAACCGACAAATCGGTTTGGTTTCCTCAGCTTTCAAAAATTTTGATTTCAAGAAACTAGCAACCAATTTATGTTCGGTACATGACAAGAAACCAAACAACTTCGGTTTTGGTTTCTTTGGTTTGGTTTTCGATTTAAATAGATAGATCTGACCAAAACAAAGAAGAGGGAGAGTTAGAAGCACATGATCCCATTGCTGCTCCTTTGCTCGCAGATCCCACCACCACCGCTATTCCTCCATGCAGATCGTCGTCATTGCTGCTCCTGCTGCATATCCCGCTGCCTGCGCTGCTCATAGTGTCATAGGCTGCAGGAGTGAGTCGAGGGGTGGGGAGTGGCTAGCTGTGTCATTACCGGGGCCTTGGTGCGTTGGTGTGAGGGGGGAGTCCTTTATGAGCTGGCGAGAGAGAGGGAGTCGAGGCATCCTCGATTCACTCGGTTTTGCAGTTCAGTTGGATGTAGAAATGGATGACGAAGCCAAAAATCGTAGTTTTTAGGACCTAAAACCGAAGCCGAACCGGAAAAGCGATAGTTCAGTTTGGTTCTTGGTTTTCGGTCTTAATCACTACTACATACAGGTTCTATAGGGGCGGCCGGTCCTATAGGGGCGGTTTTGCGGCCCGCCCCTAATCTTCCGTTCCTACAGGGGGGCGGTTGGTGATGCAAACCGCCCCTAATCTGAGTTGTTTTCAAAATTCAAAAAAAAAATACCAAAACATTTTTATTTTTTTCGGGGAGCAGGCCATCGCCATGCGCGGTTGGTGTCGCAAGTCGCGCATCTTTTCGTAAAATCGCGAAATGGAACCCGTTTTCATATGTAGAAAGTTTTGTCTCATTCCGTCCCCACATATTATATACAAATCTGACAGTAAATTGACTATTTGAAATCTAAATGGATTCAAACTAAAAAGTCATGTACAAAAGTTTCTACATTTCATATGTAGAAAGTTTTCCCATCCGAAAAAATTTGAATTTCAAATTTGAGACATTTCAACACAACTTTTGCATGACTAGATGATTTCAAAGTAAAAAGTGGTCAACTACAAAATTTCATAACTTTTCGAGATCTACATTTCATATGTAGGAAGTTTTTCCATCCGAGGTCGCTTTTACGAAATTCGAATTTCAAATTTGAGACATTTCAACACGACTTTTGCATGCCTAGATGATTTCAAAGTAAAAAGTGGTCAACTAAAAGTTTCATAACTTTTCGAAATCTACATTTCATATGTAGAAAGTTTTCCCATCCGAGGTCGTTTACGAATTTTTAATTTTTAGTGCCTTGTTTCAAAATTCGGGATCCCACTTGTAGGGCGCCTCAATATAGAGCCGCCCCTACTGTGGACCGCATTAGGGGCGGCTCGTGATTGAACCGCCCTTAGTAATAGTAGGGGTGGCTCGTAACACCAGCCACCCCTAATGTGGTCACTATAGGGCGCGGCTCGTATGGGGTGTCGCTATAGGGGCGGCTCGAAAAATGAACCGCCCCTAATGCAAAAGGGGGGCGTTCTCTTAGTAAGCTTTTGTAGTAGTGAATGTCCCCAGGCTAAGCGGCATGACAGGTTGCGTGTGCAACCTTGAGGGGTTGTGTGTGGGTGATGATGACTTGGGCCAGGTGGTGGCTGCCTGTACGGTTTTAGAATGCACTATACTAGTAGAAAGCGCGCGCCTTTGCGCGCGGATTAGAATTTGAATGCTATGTTCATTGGTGCTGCAGAGATAGTTTAGTTTATTTGCAAAGTATTTGAATACACATGTTGGTTTAGTTTCAGCAGTTTATGTGTGCAAAACTTGTGTAAAAGAAGTTCATCCAACCCCTCGGATCGTTGTGTGCCTCATTTTCGAATAGAGAGGGTACTGATGGTCTCTGTATGGGTTTGAGTTAGGAACAAACATGCACATCAATGGTTTCCACTCACGCCGTTAATTGAGGTACAATAGGTAAGAACGTGAAACGGCCGTGACATTTATATATTTAGTGATAGCTTCATATTTAGAGTGCAGATAATATGGTGGGGAGTAGGAACACCTTACGGGGGCTATACAGGAAGCTGGTCACGCATAATAAAGGTTTTTTTTGGGGGCAAACATGACAGATTATATATTACACATAGACAGGAACCGCGGATGCGAAGCAATGGTGATGATGTGCTGCGTTTGTTGTTGTAGTCTCCTGTTCCTTAGCATATCCTGCCATCACTTTGCTTGTATCCGAGCGACCAAAGGCATGGAACCTAAAATGTGTATCGATTGTTTTTCCCGGGGTCTCGGTACAGCCTAAAAAAAAGGTGAAACAAAAATTAAAGCACCAATCATTGAGGTCCAAAGAATAGAAAGTCGTTAGTTAAGCCATGTACGAGGCAGGCTACAACAGAACGTATGCAAATGGCACAAAAAAATTATGATACCATAATAAATTTAGGTATTTCATAACGATGGGTGTGAGCATATCCTGTGCCATAACATGGAAACCTGTGTAGGCTCACAACATGCTGTATTATGCAATGCTTGGTGTCCAATGAGCAGAAAGGACCTGGACTCTGAGATACCTTGTTTCCTCATTTGTTTGATCAATTTAACTCTACACTATACATGAATAAGTGAGAAGGTAAAGTCCAAAAATCTGTGAAGCAATAAGCGATATTGCAGCAAAATAAAAACAGGTTCGACCGCGTTAGTAAAACGTGGGATCAACGCTGCTATGTTTTGAAAACATGAAAAGCATAAAAGTAATCTACATTTTCAGTCAGCGGGGATGGCATTATTCGAAAACCTAATATATGGAAAAGTCATATGGGAAATTCATACAAAACATGGGCACATATACATATAAGAAGCTGTTAAAAAATTGGAACTTGATCATGGTCTAAACTCTACACTTAATTAGGTAGGTTATAAAAAGCAGTAATCTCTAACTGCTTGGAATGAAACTAAAGAGATGAGGGAAAACTGACACTTACTTGTACAATGACTGGTTGGAAGCTAATCTGTGTGGCTTCTTTCCAATTTCTGCACATAGCAGAAAGGATTATGCTTACGTTAGCATTGATGTAAGGCATGGAGAAAATTTGGAGCACAATCTCACAATGTTAGGTTGACCATTCCGATTGAATTGTAAGGGAACTCACACTAAAAATATCGCCAAAGGGCAATATGATCTCGGTATAGCGACCCATGACACACCTCTATGGAAAACCATCCACTCAAACCTCTTTTTTCGAAACAGAACCGAAAGTAAGGAAAGATTGGCAAGTAGAGGTATGACAGGTAGATAGAACTTGGTTCCCAGCTAAAATGCATATAGCCGTATACTGATCCTTGGGCTTCTTGTATGCATTTTAAAACCAATAACGAAGGTCCAGCCAATTAGGAGAAGAAATTATGGACTACTATGTGTTTACCTCTGAAACTGCTAGTAAAAGAACGCCACAAATAAGGAAGCTGATATTCCTGCTATCGAACTATTATTTTGCTGCAAGCATTCGAGGAACTATTAGTATAGATGAGAATTGGATTGAGTGAAAAGAACTGACAAATCGGAAGATCATAACCTTATAAGCTAATAAGAATTGTAAGCACATATTCCAAATGGTGCTACAATCCCCACATAAATTCAAAGCCTTCAGGAGGAGGATGCTAAAACTATTAGAAATCAAATTCGAGCAAATCACAATGAACAAAGACCACTCCCCGCAGTCGTGTAGTGTTGAAAAGCCTTAGAGATGTCAAGGATAGTAAACTACATATCAAGATAGTAATAAAGGTAGGAACTGGTTAGTGAATTAGTGTCTAATCTGTGGTGCGAAAGAAAGGAAAAGCCTTAGCACTCGATAAATTTACTTTGTCTATAAAAACATAAATATTTTTTTGGTCCTTGTGACAGCAGATTGTACACATGAATCATATTCCTTTCATCAATGGCGAAACTAATTCAATAGTCAATAAAAAAAGATGAAGGACGAGGAACATTTTAAAGAATGAATATGAGAACTTGACACTATACCTGAATCATTTAAACAAGAAGTAAGGCCAACGGACCCCCCAAAGCTCGCTCATTAGAAACCCCTACAGTCCCAATCTTGAGTGGACCATGGAGAGCCAGGAAGAATTTCCTGTAAAAAAAAAAAAAAAGGTCACACCGTCATTTGTTTGTTCTTTTGACTTCCATAAAATCTAGGAAATAATGTCGTTTGCGTTAATAGATCTCTATGGTAAAGAACCAATTCCATTGGAAATAAAGTGCCACAAACCGAATGAATTCAGCACCACTCGCCTGTATGAATGACATTAACAGGGAGAAGTTTACATATTGATGATCGAACCCTTTTATTTTAGCAGCAGTGATTACAATAGATTGAAAAGAAGAAAATCATCTTATATATACGAAATATTGTGACAACAAAGTCTGAAAACAACACTTGTAGGAATGTTACCATATCAAACACTGAAGAGAAATCTGAAAACACACATTCTACAACCATATGTAATTTTAGGGTACCCTTAATTCATATTTCCATAGGATAGAAGACAACATGGTTAATTTAATTTGGATTTGCAATTTGCAATGAGCAGTGATGAATTAAAAGAGAGGTTGAACTGCTACTTTGAGTTTTCTATGACCAAGCCATGGTCTGCACCTGCACTTATTGCATCAAAATACCACCAAGGTTGTGGCAATCATTTTTTTGCAGTAAACTCACATACTGAAACAATTTAACTGTAGAAAAAAAAAAACAAAAATATCCATTCCATTTGATGTTAGTAAAGAAAAAACTACATAGCTAAGTGTGATATAATTGTCAAATATAAGATTATCAAAAATCATGGTAGCAATAGAATTCAATGGTAGCCAAGTTAAAGAAAAAGGGAGAAAAGCACACAAATAGATATCTTGCTGACTTAAATGTACACAGATTACGACAAGCAAATCTACATGGGCACTTTAAGACATGTAAGAAATAGGAACATGCATCAGACAAAGATAGGATGGCCGACGCAGAAGTAGGAAGGAATGATAACCGTGGCCAAATTCAAGCCTGGTCACCAACTGGACATAAACAAAACATCAGAAAGGAAATCTTTAAACAAACGTAGAGGCTTCAGAAATATGTCAACCATCATTTGAGCATGATCCTGAAGTATGAAGGCATCAAAATAGATAGAAAATGCCAAGACACTCACAAGAAGCTGATAATCGGCTGATATAGTACTGTAAAACATATAAAAGTGTTTGAACTATTTCATCATGGACATAAAAATAGAGAAACCTTCACAAATTTTACAGGCTTCAGAAATAAGTCAATCGCCATTTGATCATGATCCCGGAGTATCAAGGCATTAAAATAGTTGGAAAATGCTAAGTCTCTCACAAGATACTGTCCATCAACTGATATTATTTCATCATAATCTTGACAAATTTTAGAGGCCTCAGAAATAAGTCAATCGCCATTTGATCAAGATCTTGGAGTTTTAAGGCATCAAAATAGCTGGAAAATGCCAAGTCTCTCACAAGATACTGATCATCAGCTGATATTGTTCATGAAATCTAACGGTCAAAATCAATTTTGCTACCATGGATGCCCCCAGAGCTGGCAATGCTAGGCCAATTATAGTAGCCAAAATTGTGCCAAAAAGATGAGGACAGGCATCAAGGGTTTTAGTCCAAAGATAGGCAAACAATTCATTTGCGAATAGATCGCATCGACGTGGAACGGGAGTGAGCCTCCACGAGCTGGGAGACAGATCCCGTAGGGAGACATAAGAAGGGAGACAAAGAAAGGGGAAATAGACCAAACCTAGGTCGCACGCCGCTGGATGAAGAACGGAGCGGCCGAACCGGGCGCCCGTGGGGGGGGGTGGTGCGCCGGCCAAGGGCACCGACGGCGCCGCTGCCGCCATGCCTTGGCCGGCCACCGACGGCGCCCGCTCATGCGCCATGCCTTGGCCGAGGACGACGAAGACCGGGCGGACACCGCGGCGAAGGCCCAGATAACGCCGGCGCCGCCGCCGAAATCGAAAGGGCGCCCGAGGTGAGGGGAGGGAGGGAGGGAGAGAAGGAGAGAGAAAGCGGAGAGGGGAGGGGAAGCGGGGGCGGGGCGAGGAAGCGGCGGAGGTGCCAAATACGGGAGAGGCGGAGAGGCCGATATTTATTATTTTTTGTTTTTTCCCACGGAGAGATGAAGGGACGGTATATATTTGATGGTAACAGTAAAAGAACCGGATCTAATCGTCCAACTCAAGATCAAACGATGGTAAATAATTTTGCTACCGTGGCATACCTCAGGGGCCGGGAACTCTAGCCACATTCTAGAGGTTAAATTTCAGTATAAATTTTAGAAGTTATACAATACACATATTTCAGGATGGATGGATCGTTTTAAGAGAGAACACGAACAAAATACCTTAGATTTGGTACAAATTTTGAATTTTGAACTTTGGATACCTGATATATCAGGACAGATAGAGTAAATTAAAGAAATACAAATAAGTCTTGTCAACTGTGAATCTGTTATGTACATTAGTGTCGGTCTCCTCCAAATGGCAGCTGGTGAGAAGATGATGGTGACAGTCGTCTATACTGTACTCCTACTTTGTTCTGACATGTCGGTCAATGGTTATCACAGTGCTACTCAATCCTGGAATCCTTCGGCTTGCAGCTAGCTGCCGCGTTATTACCGTCCTGATGTGTTGGATGATTGGCCGGTTTTCTAAAATCTCGTGAGTCCCATGAATGGTTTTGGTACAATCCAAAGCCGTTCATCCATCCCAAATTGTTAGTCATTCTAAAAATTTTAGAGAGTCAAAACATTTAAAGTTTAACCAAATTTATATGACAAAATAATAGCAATTCGAATACCAACTAAGTCTCAACAGATTCTCCGTTAATTATATTTTCATAATATACCTATCTCATGTCATAAATCTTTATAATTTACACTATAATGTTGGTTAAACTTGAAATACTTTGATTCTCTAAGAGCATCTCCAAGAGACTAAGTTAGTCAACAAAAATTACAGATACGAGACACTTGCAAATCGACTAGACGCTTTTAGGGATCCAATTTCCTTTGGTTAGCTTGAGATCATCCTTTGTGATCGGTTGGTTACTCGCAGAATCATCATGAACTAGCAAAGGTGACCCGTGCAAATAGTAGGATTAGCTACTTTTCTTTTTATTGTAGCGGTTAGGTTTTTTCCGCCATTTTTTTTTAAAGTTTGTTGATTTGTGCTGTGATGTGGTTCTCTCTTCATGTTCTCTAAATACATCTAATTGAGTGCTTGATGAAGTCAACGCTATTCCAAGCCATTTTCGTGGCAGCAATCACCAAGCGACAATCAATAATTGTGCCATTAGATGCTAACTTCAAAGTAAATGCACTAGATCAACCCCAATCTCACCCTAATGCAATCTCAAGCAAATGTGAGTGGAGGTTTCTTGAGTCCATCCTCCATTGATTGTGTGTATGTTAGGAGTGCCAAACGATTTTTTTTTTTTTTCTCCTAAAAGTTTACCTATATATTTCAAGTGGATAGGGGACTGAGGGTGGATTTTATTACTTAAAACATGTATAGCGGATAGAATGAATAATCTGCAGGAGCAACCACAATGTCTTATGACGCAAATGCATATTTTTAGAATTATATTATGGTGCGATGAGTAATCTGTTGGAGATGCTCTTACAAACTAGCCCCAAGTGATATATTGTTCAAGGATCAATTTTTGTACACCTCAGCCAAACCAAGTGCTATATGCCATCACAATTCCATGTTATTGTACAACACAATAATACAAATACACAACTAGCATAATTTTATTTTCTGATACACCATTTATTTTATCTAGAGAGAAGCGGCATGATGACCATATATACTAATGTACTACAATAGATATAATAAAATGATTAAATTTTCTTCACCACGATCTGTGCCCCGTGCTCCGGCCGCAGGGTTTCCATGGTGAATGGTGCATGCGTGTAGGACGGTGAGAGCCCAAACGAGAAGCGCTGCAGTATCATGGCCAGTGCTACCTTGGCTTCCAACACCACGAAGTTCTGGCCGATGCAGATCCGCGGCCCCCAGCCAAAGGGAAGAATGCCGGTGCGTCTTTGGACGCCTTGGAGATGCCATTAGCAAACCTCTCTGGCCTGAACTCGTCCACGTCTTCTCCCCACAGATCTGGGTCATGATGAATGGTCACTATTGGTAACGAGAGTGTCACTCCAGGTGGGTACTTGACCCCTCCGAGCTCCATCTCCTTGTACGTTTGCCGTACAAGAGCTGGCACCGGTGGGTACAGCCGAAGGACCTCGTATAAAACCATGGTCATCTGCCACACAAGAGCCAAGATTAAGCACTAGTAATGCTCTTGAAACTAAATAACAACTCTTTATGGACAATTCTATATCACTACCGGTTTCCTTTACGAAAATTACCACTTTCAAATTATTGATGCCATTGGTATCCGGTTCGTTCTTCCCGAAAACTTGCAGAACCTCCTCCCTGGCACGGTCTTGCCATTCGGGGTGCATGCTCAGCACGACCAGTGTCCATGTGAGCAGCACTGAAGTTGTTTCCATTCCAGCAGGGTAGAACAACTTCAGCTCGCCGATGATGTCGTCCATGGTCATCACTGGTGTGGAGCTTCCGCTTCCATGGCTCTCTTCAATGTTGGACTGCATTAGCGTCCCTAGCAGATCGCTGTCGTCAGCAAGACCATTCCTCATGGCGATCTCCCGCTTGGTGATGATGCCTTTCAGCAGCGCTTCAACCTCTCGTGCATTTGCTTTGACCTTTCTGTTCAGTTTGGTTGGTAGGTAACTGAAGAGAAGAGACATGGAGGAATATCACAAAAATTGACGGTTTTGTGCATGCATCAAATGTTGTGGGTGAATAAAATGCACGAGTCTGTGAGCTCACGTATAACCCGGGATGTATAGGTTTGTCATCTGACTGAAAATCTTGAGTTGCTCGGACTGTATCTGAAAGATCCTTCTCCCTTCAGTTAAGCTGCTACCAAATGCTGCGCGGGAGATGGCATCGCCGGTGAGGTCCTGCAGCTCCGGCCAGACATCTATCTCGCGCGCGTTGTCACACCCCATCGAGTCCTCCCATCTACTCATCAGCTCACTGGTGCAAGCAGTGAAAGCCGGCAGCATTTTCTGCAGGTTTCGGCAGTTAATTAAGGCAGCCATTATACCATCTATGCACACGACAATGCCTCGTTCTTGATTTCACTGATGTTTTGCAGAGTAGGCCCGTTCATTACCTTCAACTTCTCGAGATGGAAAGCAGGCCTGATGATCTTCCGATGGAGGTCCCATTTCTCGCCTTCATGAACCGTCAGCCCCTGCGCGATCAGCTTGATGAAATTTGAGGCCACCTTTTGCTTTTGGAAGTGCCCGGACTTGGATAGCACTTCCCGGACTAGCTTGGCGTCACTGAGGATCACTCGCGGTGTAGGGCCGAACCAGACCATCGAAATTTTACCTGAAGTTACCCAATTTTCCATGTGAAAAATTACATGGACTCCCAACCAAATCCAAAGTTCTAAACCACAAATTTGCCGATATGTGTAGGTGTCAGCAGCGTACCGTGTTCTTGGATGGCATTGTGGACGAGTGGCTCTACCCGAGCGCTGATTGCGTGCGACAGCAAAGGCATCGGCTTGGTTCGTGCCGCCGCCATGAGACGCGCGCCTCCTCCTTGGCGTCGCCGACCGGGAAGCGGTAGGCCGTGCCACGGAGGCCCTCGGACCGCAGCGCCCGGCCCAGCCTCCGCGGGCTCAGCCAGCCCCACTCCAGCACCTGCCATGCGAACCGCAGGGCCACCAGGCTTGCCAGCACGTAGAGCAGCTCTGATGCAGCAACCGCCATTGCTTTGGATTGAAACCTATCTGTTGTTGTTGATCGGGATGGTAACGATGAACGCTGCTGGCCCCAATTTATAGGCTGCCTAGCTGCTCGTGCCATCAAGTTGCAGGAAGCTGCCTCCCATGGCGGCCTGGATCGTTTCTTCGCCTGCTCCATTGCGCCACCATAGTGGCAACGGTTATGTTTAGTTTTTGTGGCGCTGAAGGAGTAAGCATCTGGATTATTTATTCATCTCTTCTTCTCTAAAGGATGACTGCGGTGAAGTGGCAAGTATCAGGTGCTTAGCAGCATATGGTGTACACGTCAGTAGGTACGTGGGTGGGTACTGGGTAGTTACTCGTGGCCTTCCTGGTTGTTCTGCCCGCACGGCGTACCTCGTGTATTTCCTAGTATAAGATAGCATGAAAAATCATAGACCAATCCATCCACACGGAAACTTCAACGTTGAATGTTGTGCGCGTTAAACATAATCAACAAAATAGTTGTACTCCCGCACGGGCTCACATTCTAGGAGATATAATAATATTTTTAAGTACTTTTTGAAAATCCCTTCATTTCAAATTATAAGACATAATTTGAACACATGTATAAATATTAATTTCTAAATTAGAATTTAGGGTGAATAATTGTAATTGACTTTAATTATCAATTATTATATTAAATTTTCTATCTCAAATTATGCTTGTATGCTTTTGCATCTTACCTCCACATGTGTTAGACATAAACTGTTTTTATATTAAACCTAAAGCTGGATAGCGAGCCGAGCTAGCTAATTCGGCTCGGCTCGTTATCTTAAGAGCTAGAATGTCGGCTCGGCTCGGCTCATTAAGCTCATGAGCCGTATAAAAATGTACAAAATATAATATTTGCATTTATATAAAGCTTGAAAGTGATAATAATATAAAATAATACATCCAACAACTTTAAATTGAACAAAATACTTATATGTGCTAACATATCAACCATTTATAGAGTGCAAAATGTGAAGTAACACAAAACTAATATTAATTATGATAATTTTTCCTCGAAACCGTGGCTCGTTTGGCTTACGAGCGGCTCACGAAGTCGGCTCGAGTTGGCTCGTTATCGCTAACGAGCTAAAATCTTGGTTCGACTTGGCTAAACTATCGTAACGAGCGAAGTCGAGCCGAAACTTTTGCCAATATTTTTTCGTCCCAAATTTAATTAAACCAATATTTTTAATACAATCATTTTATCTACTTTTCCATACACATTCGAATTGCACCACACCTCCACTTGTATTTTTTTTTTCACCCTATTTTCTTTCGCTTGTTATCCCTCTCATATGTCTCGTGGTCCGCTGCTCCCGCCTGTTCGGCTTCCTTATGATCGGCAAGAGACCAAACCGATGAAGAATCGAACAAATGCAAATCAAACAAACTCTAAAAAGAAGCAACTTATGAAATCAAATCACCATAAATCATCCACAAAAGCACAGCAATAGGATTAGAGATCTGAATCAAGGCCATCTAGACTTGATCGAAACCAAATATAGAGTACAATACCGAATCAAAACCATCATATATATACTCCAAATCAAGAGCCAATACACATAGCAAATCGAGGCCACCAAACATGTATAGCCGAAAAATTATTGCGTCCCCAGGCTCGACGCTGACCGGATCTAGGTGACATCCTTATCCTTGCTATGGAGCCCGCCCGCCGGGGCTGATCCAAATGAGATCCGCCAGGCTAAAAAGCGCGGAACACACGTTCCTAGGCCTCTCGTGGAGCTGATGGGAAGGCACCCGCGCTAGTAGCGCGGAGGCCCTGGCCCGTGCGAGCTCTGCCGTCGCCGCTCGAGCGTGACCCACGCTGAGGCCGTGCCTTAGCGTGATCTACTCGCTGGTGCCGGAAGCGATGCGCAGCCGCGCGAGACCACAAGTAGAGGCGACAAGAGACCGGGCGTGGGGAGCAACGGAACAAAGGTGGCTTAGAATGGAGAGCGGCGTGGTGGCGGAGAATCCTTGTGGTCTCGGGAAGCGAGAATGACATCTATTTAGGGACGGAGGGAGTACTTTGCTTTCACATGTCGGTCAATGGCTATCACAGTGCTACTCAATCCTGGAATCCTTCGGCTTGCAGCTAGCTGCCGCTTTATTACCGTCCTGATGTGTTGGATGATCGGCCGGTTTTCTAAAATCTCGTGAGTCCCATGAATGGTTTTGGTACAATCCAAAGCCGTTCATCCATCCCAAATTGTTAGTCATTCTAAAAATTTTAGAGAGTCAAAACATTTAAAGTTTAACCAAATTTATATGACAAAATAATAGCAATTCGAATACCAACTAAGTCTCAACAGATTCTTCGTTAATTATATTTTCATAATATACCTATCTCATGTCATAAATCTTTATAATTTTCACTATAATGTTGGTTAAACTTGAAATACTTTGATTCTCTAAGAGCATCTCCAAGAGACTAAGTTAGTTAACAAAAAAAATTACAGATACGAGACACTTGCAAATCGACTAGACGCTTTTAGGGATCCAATTTCCTTTGGTTAGCTTCAGATCATCCTTTGTGATCGGTTGGTTACTCGCAGAATCATCATGAACTAGCAAAGGTGACCCGTGCAAATAGTAGGATTAGCTACTTTTCTTTTTTTATTGTAGCTGTTAGGTTTTTTCCGCCATTTTTTTTTAAAGTTTGTTGATTTGTGCTGTGATGTGGTTCTCTCTTCATGTTCTCTAAATACATCTAATTGAGTGCTTGATGAAGTCAACGCTATTCCAAGCCATTTTCGTGGCAGCAATCACCAAGCGACAATCAATAATTGTGCCATTAGATGCTAACTTCAAAGTAAATGCACTAGATCAACCCCAATCTCACCCTAATGCAATCTCAAGCAAATGTGAGTGGAGGTTTCTTGAGTCCATCCTCCATTGATTGTGTGTATGTTAGGAGTGCCAAACGATTTTTTTTCTTTTTCTCTCCTAAAGTTTACCTATATATTTCAAGTGGATAGGGGACTGAGGGTGGATTTTATTACTTAAAACATGTATAGCGGATAGAATGAATAATCTGCGGGAGCAACCACAATGTCTTATGATGCAAATGCATATTTTTAGAATTATATTATGGTGCGATGAGTAATCTGTTGGAGATGCTCTTACAAACTAGCCCCAAGTGATATATTGTTCAAGGATCAATTTTTGTATCACCTCAGCCAAACCAAGTGCTATATGCCATCACAATTCCATGTTATTGTACAACACAATAATACAAATACACAACTAGCATAATTTTATTTTCTGATACACCATTTATTTTATCTAGAGAGAAGCGGCATGATGACCATATATACTAATGTAGTACAATAGATATAATAAAATGATTAAATTTTCTTCACCACGATCTGTGCCCCGTGCTCCGGCCGCAGGGTTTCCATGGTGAATGGTGCATGCGTGTAGGACGGTGAGAGCCCAAACGAGAAGCGCTGCAGTATCATGGCCAGTGCTACCTTGGCTTCCAACATCACGAAGTTCTGGCCGATGCAGATCCGCGGCCCCCAGCCAAAGGGGAAGAATGCCGGTGCGTCTTTGGACGCCTTGGAGATGCCATTAGCAAACCTCTCTGGCCTGAACTCGTCCACGTCTTCTCCCCACAGATCTGGGTCATGATGAATGGTCACTATTGGTAACGAGAGTGTCACTCCAGGTGGGTACTTGACCCCTCCGAGCTCCATCTCCTTGTACGTTTGCCGTACAAGAGCCGGCACCGGTGGGTACAGCCGAAGGACCTCGTATAAAACCATGGTCATCTGCCACACAAGAGCCAAGATTAAGCACTAGTAATGCTCTTGAAACTAAATAACAACTCTTTATGGACAATTCTATATCACTACCAGTTTCCTTTACGAAAATTACCACTTTCAAATTATTTATGCCATTGGTATCCGGTTCGTTCTTCCCGAAAACTTGCAGAACCTCCTCCCTGGCACGGTCTTGCCATTCGGGGTGCATGCTCAGCACGACCAGTGTCCATGTGAGCAGCACTGAAGTTGTTTCCATTCCAGCAGGGTAGAACAACTTCAGCTCGCCGATGATGTCGTCCATTGTCATCACTGGTGTGGAGCTTCCGCTTCCATGGCTCTCTTCAATGTTGGACTGCATTAGCGTCCCTAGCAGATCGCTGTCGTCAGCAAGACCATTCCTCATGGCGATCTCCCGCTTGGTGATGATGCCTTTCAGCAGCGCTTCAACCTCTCGTGCATTTGCTTTGACCTTTCTGTTCAGTTTGGTTGGTAGGTAACTGAAGAGAAGAGACATGGAGGAATATCACAAAAATTGACGGTTTTGTGCATGCATCAAATGTTGTGGGTGAATAAAATGCACGAGTCTGTGAGCTCACGTATAACCCGGGATGTATAGGTTTGTCATCTGACTGAAAATCTTGAGTTGCTCGGACTGTATCTGAAAGATCCTTCTCCCTTCAGTTAAGCTGCTACCAAATGCTGCGCGGGAGATGGCATCGCCGGTGAGGTCCTGCAGCTCCGGCCAGACATCTATCTCGCGCGCGTTGTCACACCCCATCGAGTCCTCCCATCTACTCATCAGCTCACTGGTGCAAGCAGTGAAAGCCGGCAGCATTTTCTGCAGGTTTCGGCAGTTAATTAAGGCAGCCATTATACCATCTATGCACACGACAATGCCTCGTTCTTGATTTCACTGATGTTTTGCAGAGTAGGCCCGTTCATTACCTTCAACTTCTCGAGATGGAAAGCAGGCCTGATGATCTTCCGATGGAGGTCCCATTTCTCGCCTTCATGAACCGTCAGCCCCTGCGCGATCAGCTTGATGAAATTTGAGGCCACCTTTTGCTTTTGGAAGTGCCCGGACTTGGATAGCACTTCCCGGACTAGCTTGGCGTCACTGAGGATCACTCGTGGTGTAGGGCCGAACCAGACCATTGAAATTTTACCTGAAGTTACCCAATTTTCCATGTGAAAAATTACATGGACTCCCAACCAAATCCAAAGTTCTAAACCACAAATTTGCCGATATGTGTAGGTGTCAGCAGCGTACCGTGCTCTTGTATGGCATTGTGGACGAGTGGCTCTACCCGAGCGCTGATTGCGTGCGACAGCAAAGGCATCGGCTTGGTTCGTGCCGCCGCCATGAGACGCGCCTCCTCCTTGGCGTCGCCGACCGGGAAGCGGTAGGCCGTGCCACGGAGGCCCTCGGACCGCAGCGCCCGGCCCAGCCTCCGCGGGCTCAGCCAGCCCCACTCCAGCACCTGCCATGCGAACCGCAGGGCCACCAGGCTTGCCAGCACGTAGAGCAGCTCTGATGCAGCAACCGCCATTGCTTTGGATTGAAACCTATCTGTTGTTGTTGATCGGGATGGTAACGATGAACGCTGCTGGTCCCAATTTATAGGCTGCCTAGCTGCTCGTGCCATCAAGTTGCAGGAAGCTGCCTCCCATGGCGGCCTGGATCGTTTCTTCGCCTGCTCCATTGCGCCGCCATAGTGGCAACGGTTATGTTTAGTTTTTGTGGCGCTGAAGGAGTAAGCATCTGGATTATTTATTCATCTCTTCTTCTCTAAAGGATGACTGCGGTGAAGTGGCAATTATCAGGTGCTTAGCAGCATATGGTGTACACGTCAGTAGGTACGTGGGTGGGTACTGGGTAGTTACTCGTGGCCTTCCTGGTTGTTCTGCCCGCACGGCGTACCTCGTGTATTTCCTAGTATAAGATAGCATGAAAATTCATAGACCAATCCATCCACACGGAAACTTCAACGTTGAATGTTGTGCGCGTTAAACATAATCAACAAAATAGTTGTACTCCCGCACGGGCTCACATTCTAGGAGATATAATAATATTTTTAAGTACTTTTTTGAAAATCCCTTCATTTCAAATTATAAGACATAATTTGAACACATGTATAAATATTAATTTCTAAATTAGAATTTAGGGTGAATAATTGTAATTGACTTTAATTATCAATTATTATATTAAATTTTCTATCTCAAATTATGCTCGTATGCTTTTGCATCTTACCTCCACATGTGTTAGACATAAACTGTTTTTATATTAAACCAATATTTTTTAATACAATCATTTTATCTACTTTTCCATACACATTCGAATTGCACCACACCCTAAACCCTAAACCCTAGCAGTCCGGAGGCACGACGCTTCCTCCCTGTACGTGTGGGAACCTTAGAGGTGCTGCATCTAGAGCACAAGGACGTACCACACGTGGAGGACAGACGTGAGCAACTGCATGCACTGCTGTGACGCACACATCTACGTCGAGGGTCGACGCTTTCCGCTGCACCTGCGCGTCTAGTGGTAATCCCGTGATCTATAACTTGCAATAGTTCCTGGTTTATGGGTAGAAAGGTTTCTTTTCTAGCTAGTGTAGCGATCCCATATTCCTTCATAATAGACATAGCAGCTAGCTCTAAAAGAATGAGCCTCCTCGATTGCTTTTTGGGTTATCATCAGATTCACATGAACCCGGAGGATGAAGAGAAAACCAGCTTTATCACACCGGGCGGTACGTATTGTTTCAGGCGAATGCCGGAGGGCCTGCGAAATGCGGGTCCAACCTTTTCTAGCATGTCGGATGGGGTATTCAGGGAGCAAAAGAAGAAGAAAAACTTGGTAACTTATGTGGACGACATTGTCGTTACCAGCAAATGCAAAGATTTGCACATAGAGGACCTAAAGGAGACATTTGTTAACCTAAGGGGAAGTGGACTCGAGACTGAACCCCGAAAAGTGTATGTTCGACATCACGAAGGGCAAAATGTTGGGATGTTTGGTTTCGACAAGAGGGATCGAAGCAAACCCCAACAAGATTACGTCTATCATGAAAATAAAGCCACCAAACAGCCGAAAGAAAGTACAAGAGTTCACTAGGCGCCTTGCAGCTCTTAGCAGGTTCATCTCTAGATCAGCCGAAAAGGGTCTGCCTTTATTCAAAGTGCTCAAAGGAAGTCCCAATTTTGAATGGGGACCGAAAACAAAGAGCTTTTGAAAACCTAAAGAAATATCTCGTTAATCTCACCGCAATGTCCAAACCCTCACCGAAGGTTGTCTTGTTGTTATATCTCGCAGCATCTCAGGTTGCGATAAGCGTTGTCCTGGTAGAAGAGAAAGAGAGTAAGATAACAGGTTGAGGTAGTTCCCGATATATTATGTATTAGAGGCACTTTCAGGTGAAAGTTAAACTATTCGGAGTTGGAGAAGATAGCGTACACAGTGGTGATGGATAGCCGAAAGCTCAAGCATTATTTTTAGGCTCATAAAAATCGGGTAGTATCGTCCCAGCCGCTAAAAGCTCTGTTCATAAGTATCGTCTCAACACTTATCTTCTATTTCTCTATTTCTTCTATTTTCTGCTATTTTTTAGAGTTCTCCTGCAAAACTGAGTGTGCACCAAAACTCGTGGAAATTATTAGTATAAAACCTATCTTTTAGTGTTCTTGTCCTTGAATATTTCATTTATTCATAATAAAAAGTTTATGTTATTGATCGTTAACAAGCTCCCCAAGCTTACCTTTTGCTCGTCGCTTAACAAAACCATTTAATACAAATTAAACTTGGATCAACAATTTCTACAATTCTTTCATTCTTAAAAGTACAAACTTTTAAATTGAAACTCTACTCCGGATCGAATAATAATTATTCTGTCTTCAAACTCACCCATATTACCTTAAACCATGGAGCTTTAACTTTCACTTGGGTCTTGAGTAATTGAAAGATAGAACAATCAAGTCAAACATTATGTCTTAAGTCTTCGATCAACCAATATTCTGGAGTTTATAAATTTTCAAAACTTCGAGCTATGTATTGAATGACACACTCAATCTCTCAATATGTGGTATTTATGGATCCTCGCTAGGCAATCATAGTGTCATGCCTTCTCTCTTATATAGTATTTATTGTGGAACAAGGCTAAATATATTAAGCCTTCTCTCTTGTTTCTTTTACTCACTCTCTAAATAAGGCTTATGTGGAGCTCATAGGAGTGGCACTCTTAAATAATATAGTATACATGCAAATAATGGATCCATAGAGAGTTCAGTCAGTCAAAACAAGAATGCATGTGTATGGAATATGGTGGATAGGTGTATATTTGGTGGCTAAAACTAATTCTACTTTTACTCCTTCAAAGAATAGATCTATCTCTTGAAACTTTGGAAACTTAAGAGAATTTGGGCTGCATATTTTTCTTTTTCTTTTCTTTCTTTTTTTTTTTTCTTAGAGAGGCGGGCATCTAAGTACCCATTTCTTTATTGTGGAAACCTGTCCTTTTTACTCTCTCTCTCTCTCTCTCTCTCTCTCTCTCTTTTCTCTTAGTTAGTAGCGTCCCAAATCTCTTTCTACTGATAAACTTTATGAGAGATAGCAACAAGAATATTTGGAGTAAATAAACATGGGCTTCCTATAGCCTTATGGGTTGCTTAATCCCAGTGTAGGAATAAAACAATTTTAAGTGGACAAAGATAGAAAAAGAATGGTATTGCGATCATTCCAAGTGTAGGAACAATGCATACAAATATATGTGGAATGTGTGTTTCGATCCTTTTCTTCTATTTCTCTATTTCTTCTCTTTTCTTGTCTTTTCTGCTATTTTTCGAAGTTCTCCTGCAAAACTGAGTGTGTACCAAAACTCGTAAAAATTATTAGTATAAACCCTATCTTCTAGTGTTCATCACATTGCCGTAAAAAAACCAGGATCGATAAAATCTAACATTTTCCTTACTTCTTTAGGGATGGCAAAGAATGACATCATGAACATTGGCAGGCTTGACAAAACTGAGTTGATCATCACTGGTCTGCCTCCTGAGGAGAGAAGCTTTGCTCTCCAACTTCTTAGCTTTTTTTTTAGGCGTTCTTCAATCAAGCACCATTGCTTATTTGAAAGTTTTCGATAGTGCATTGGAATTTCTAAATAGTTGAGGGGAAGGCTTCGCTCTACACAGCCAAAAATCTTCTTATAATCTGAACTATGGTTTTTAGCCCCTCCAAAATAAAACATCTCACTCTTATCGAAATTAGTTTTTAAGCATGAAATTTTCTCAAAAGCTGTCACGTCCCTACTAAAATATTTGGTAAAACAATATAAATGTTTTAAAATTATTTTCAGAGACTGCTACAAAATACAACCGTGATCGTGTCACATCCCTCCTTTGAGGCGTGACTTTGGAATCCCGTGCTTGTCAATATCTAATGGTCGTCACCATTGCGACGAGGAACGTGGAGGCTAATGGTTGTCACTATTGTGGCGAGAAGATTCAAGATGAATGTTATGGTGTGCGCACGTGGATCTTGGTATGTCAAAGCCGTTTTGGTGTGCATCTGAGGCAATTGCTCTCGCGTTGGGTTGTAGTGTTGGTATCTGTAATAAGAAAACAATTATATGTATTGTTCGATACAGCGGCTGGGAAATTTTTAATATATTCCTTTTTTCTAAAAAAGAAGTCTGTTGAAGAAAACTAATCCTTACCCTTTTTTTTCACTGAAATTGGCCTTAGCGAACCTCCAATATAGACGAATGCTGCACCCTAGGTGATCTTCTATTATTGATAGTGTACTTTTTTCTTTTTCTCTCCCAACAGATTGCCAAAGGGTACAGAGGGTGGATTTTGAGTAGTTACTTAAAACATGTATAGGGGACAGAATGAATAATCTGTGGGAGCAACCACAATCTCTTATGATGCATATTTTAAGTATTATATTAGGAATGTGATAAGTAATCTATTGGAGATGCTCTTACAAACTAGCCCCAAGTGATATATTGATATATTGTTCAAGGATCAATTTGTGTATCACCTCAGCCGGGGAACTGAGCATAGCTTAGTTGGTGAGCACTCCCGGTTGGGAGGCCACCGGTCATGGGTTCGAGTCCTCTCGGACGCATGATTTCCCACAAAAAAATCCCCTCGCCGGTCCCCGTGTGCCAAAGCATGGTGTGAAGCCTGACCCATCTCACAGGTATGTGGGCTCCCATGTCAGGGCGGAGGCTGGGGTTCGGGGGTTTTCCAGGATCTGGTGAGAAGATCTTCTTCTTAATGAAATACGGGTGGGGACATCGTCCGCCCCAGGTCCTGGTGTATCACCTCAGCCAAATCAAATGCTATATGGCATCACAATTCCATGTTATTATACAACACAATAATACATACACACAACTAGCATAATTTTATTTTCTAATACACCTTTTATTTTATCTAGAGAGAAGTGACATCATGACCATATATACTAATGTAGTATAATAAGTAAATAAAATGATTAAATTTTCTTCACCACGATCTGTGCCCCATGGTCTGGTTGCAGGGTGGAGACGGCGAATGGTGCGTGCGTGTAGGACGGTGAGAGCCCAAAAGAGAAGCGTTGCAGTATCATGGCCAGTGCTACCTTCGCCTCTAGCATGGCGAAGTTCTGGCCGATGCAGATCCGCGGCCCCCAGCCAAAGGGGAAGAATGCGGGCGCGTCTTTGGACGCCTTAGAGATGCCATTAGCAAACCTTTCTGGCCTGAACTCGTCCACGTCTTCTCCCCACAAATCCGGCTCATGATGAATGGTCACTATTGGAACAAGAGTGTCACTCCAGGTGGGTACTTGACCCCTCCAAGTTCCATCTCCTTGTACGTTTGCCGCTGAAGTGCTGGCACCGGTGGGTACAACCGAAGGACCTCGTATAAAACCATGGTCATCTGCCACACAAGAGCCAAGATTAAGCACTAGTAATGCTCTTGAAACTAAATAACAATTCTTTATGGGCAATTCTATATCACTACCGGTTGCCTTAACGAAAATTACCACTTTCAAATTATTTGTGCCATTGATATCCGGTTTGTTCTTCCCGAAAACCTGCAGAACCTCCTCCCTGGCACGGTCTTGCCATTCAGGGTGCATGCTCAGCACGATCAGTGTCCATGTGAGCAGCGTTGAAGTTGTTTCCATTCCGGCGAAGTAGAACAGCTTCAGCTCGCCGATGATGTCTTCCATGGTCATCACTGGTGTGGAGCTTCCGCTTCCATGGCTCTCTTCGTTGTTGGACTGCATTAGCATGCCTAGCAGATCGCTGTCGTCAGCATGACCATTCTTCATGGCGACCTCCCGCTTGGTGATGATGCCTTTCAGCAGCGCTTCAACCTCTTGCGCGTTTGCTTTTATCTTTCTGTTCAGTTTGGTTGGTAGGTAACTGAAGAGAAGAGACATGGAGAGGAATATCACAAAAAACTGACGGTTGTGTGCATGCATCAAATGCTGTGGATGAATAAAATGCACGAGTCCATGAGCTCAGGTATAACCCGGGATGAATAGGTTTGTCATCTCATTGGCAATCTTGACTTGCTCGGCCTGTATCTGGAAGATCCTTCTCCCTTCAGTTAAGCTGCTACCGAATGCTGCGCGGGAGATGGCGTCGCCGGTGAGGTCCTGCAGCTCTGGCCAGACATCTATCTCGCGCGCGTTGTCACAGCCCATCGAGTCCTCCCATCTACTCATCAGCTCACTGGTGCAGGCGGTGAAAGCCGGCAACATTTTCTGCAGTTTTTGACAGTTAAGCCTGCCATTATACTATCTATGCACACGACAACGCCTTGTTCTGGATTTGGATTTCACTGATGTTTTGCAGAGTAAGTCCGTTCATTACCTTCAACTTCTTGAGATGGAAAGCAGGTTTGATGATCTTCCGATGGAGGGCCCATTTCTCGCCTTCATGAACCGTCAGCCCCTGCGCGATCAGCTTGATGAAATTTGAGGGCAGCTTGGGCTTTTGAAAGTGCCCGGACTTGGATAGCACTTCCCGGACTAGCTTGGCATCACTGAGGATCACATTCGGTGTAGGGCCAAACCAGACCATCGAAATTTTACCTGAAGTTAGGCCATATTTGGTTCGTGAAAAGAAACCAAAAAGTGCTAACCTCTTGACACATGCATTAAATCTCTAAATGTAGGTAAATATGGGTAAAAAAACAACTAATTACACTGTTTGGATGGAATTTGTAAGATGAATCTTATGATTCTAGTTAGTCCATGGTGTGACAATTGTTAACCAATACAAACAAAAAAGTGCTACAGTAGCCGAACCTAAAAATTTTTAACTAAACAAGACGTTACCCAATTTTCCATGCAATAAATTACATGGACTCCCAACCAAATCCAAAGATCCAAATCACAAATTTACCGAAATGTGCATGTGGTTTCATTCAGCAATCAGCAGCGTACCATATTCTTGGATGGCATTGTGAACCAGTGGGTTCACCCGAGCGCTGATAGCGTGCGACAGCAAAGGCATCGGCTTGGTCCGTGCCGCCGCCAGGAGACGCTCCTCCTCCTTGGCGTCCCCGGCCGGGAAGCGGTAAGCCGTGCCACGGAGGCCCACGGACCGCAGCGCCCGGCCCAGCCTCCGCGGGCTCAGCCAGCCCCACTCCAGCACCCATGCCAACCGGGCCACCAAGCTTGCCAGCACGTAGAGCAGCTCTGGTGCAGCAACCGCCATTGCTTTGGATTGAAACCGGCCTATCTGTTGTTGTCGATGGGGATGGTCACGACGAACGCTGCTGGTCCCAATTTATAGGCTGCCTGGCCGTGTTGTTCCCTGCCGTGCTTGGTTTTTCTTTCATCACAGTTGCGCTGAAGAGTAAGCATCTGCATTGTTTATTCACTTATCTCATTTTTCTCTAAGACTCTTAGGACGCCTGCGGTCAACAGGCTAGTATCTCTACAATACAACTAGTTTCGATGGAAATGGTACATGGGTGGGTAGTTACATGTGGCCTTCCTGGTTGTTCTGTTTGCACGGAGCACCCTTGATCCCTTATCCGTGAAGGAAAACAGAGACGGAAGAACAGAGTTCTCTCATGCATGTATAAGATAATAAGAACAAGCATGAAAATTCGTAGACCAATCCATCCACACGGAAACTTGAATGTTGAATGTTCTGCACGTTAAACATAATCAATAAAATAATTGATAGTAAGTTAGTAATTTGACAATGATGCAAAAACATTTTGTTTAAGAAAGTTACTATAGATATTCTAGAAAGGGAATTAATTAGGCACCAAGAAACATATAACTGAGACTAGTATAAAGGAAAGAACTCCTAGAAGGATATGTTCAACATTGGTCTCCGGCTATGGTACGTCTATCCATCGACCGATATTATTATTATTATATAAAAAAGGGGGCAAGGGTAGCACATGTGATTTAGAAAGCAAAGACAATTCCTCAACTCAAGGCACAACATATATTTTAGTTACCTCTAGGTTCTTTGGTTACATATCTTACTATTATTAATGTCAGAGGCTTTAACTTTTTGTTTTCATGACTGGTCCATTCACCCGTATTGTATTAAGAGGGAATTAGTTAAAAGGTTACACGATCCCGGAGGCGAGCAGCCTCATGGTCTCATGGAACACGCAACGGATCCCTAGCTACTGAAGTTAATTTCATACACGTATAGACATGGTTGCCATGGTCACATGCCTCATGCATGTATGCACTGAATTTGTGTCTTAACAATAATATTTTAATACAATTGAGGTGAGCAATTTAGAAGGGGCAGAATCGATACTTTGTTTGGTCATACTTTTATACCTAACACATCAACCCATGCCCATGCCTAGTCTATATTCTTATGAAACATAAGTATTATGCGTTCATGTTTAATACCCGCAAATCATGTTAATTTGCATGATTTTCTGTATATTTTCTAACAAAATATGGATATAGGTACTCTGTAATCTCTGACAAGTTGTAAGTGTGTGGGGTAGAGAAGGATGTCGGCCCTTTGGACATCCAGAACAATTTGGATTTGGTTGCTAGTGACCCATGCACATGTTAATGAGATATTATAGAGTGTTTAGTGGTTGTTAAAAGGTGAGTTAGACTGAGTTCATCTCACAATCTCTGGGTTAACCCTTTGACGTAGAGCGAGGACGAAAGTATAAGTGAGTGACGGTAGGTTTCATTCAATGTAAAAGTAGATCCAAGCCAGGGTGAATCTGACTTTATTACTCTATTATATTATATAGTTTATAAATTCTCATATCATCGATACTAGGAGAATGTGTTGCTGCAGGAAATACTGATTTGGAATGGAATTTAACTATTTATACAATTCTTAGGAAGAGATTAAGTATTATAAACTAATGTTAGTGCATAGCTTGTCATGCTAATGTGGACAACTAAATAAATGTATGTTAGTGGATGATGTTGGGTATCATAATTGCTTGTGATAGTGAACTTTAATTGCAAATAATAGTGGACTGGTGAGGTGGATACTTGCATATCAAGAGAATTGGTAGTGGGCTTCTGCTTTGTAAGTGTTATATAGATAGATAGATAGATTGACATGTCAGATGTTTTTATCAATGTAATTTTCCATAAATTATATGCGGTAAGCACTGCTAGAATGTTACATCGTGTTTGTTTGAATTGTTTGGTTTAAAATGTAGTTGATTAAAATTAATTAAGGACTAAAACTTTATATCACTTTAATTGGCATATTGTGTGATCTTTTTTTTTTTTTTTTTTTTTTTTTTTTTTGTGAAGTTCGCTAAACTTAGACATCAATTTAGACCTCCTCTTTAGAGCCTCAAGAGCTAATGTGGTCTAACCATGTGGAATACAAACAGAGCCTTATATTATATATTTATATTTAAAACCATAAGTTTGTACAGCCATACAATCCAATCCAAGACCACAAGCTATATATACGTTGTCCACCTAGTAAAAAACATTACAGCTTCTTAAGCTTGATCTGCGCCCCGTACTGTGGCTGCAGAGTGGAGACTGCGCACGGTGCATGCGTGTAAGAGGGCGAGAGCTCGAACAAGAAGTGTTGCAATATCATGGCTAAGCCCATTTTGGCCTCCAGTAGTGCGAAGTTCTGACCAACACATATCCGCGGCCCCCAACCGAATGGAAAGAACGCCGGTGCATCCTTGGAGGCCTTGGATACACCCTCCGCGAACCTCTCCGGCCTGAACTCGTCTGCATCTTCTCCCCAAACTCCTGGGCTGTGGTGGATGCACATAATTGGCAACGAAAATACAACACCAGGTGGGTACCTGACCCCTCCAAGCTCTGTCTCTTGATACGTCTCCCGGCCAAGTAGCAGTATAGGCGGGTACAATCTTAGAACCTCATGTAATATCATTGTAACCTGCAACAGAAAAAAGGAGGTAGCTGGAGCTTTGCGGGGTTGGGACTGAAACGAGACAAATGTCAGAACAATGTCTTGTCATTTTTTGAACTCACGGTTTTGAGCTGATTCATGCCCTCAGAGTCCGGGTGGTTCTTGCCAAAGATGCGAAGAACCTCCTCCCTGGCACGATCCTGCCACTCAGGGTGCATGCTCAGAAGCACCATTGTCCATGTGAGCAGCACTGCGGTTGTCTCCATTCCTGCGAAGTAGAACAGCTTCAGCTCCCCGATTATGTCCTCTGTAGTCATCACTGCCTTGTTGCTCCCACTTTCCTCGCTTTCTTTGGTGTTGAATTCCAGTAACAATCCTAGTAGGTCGTCTTTATCTTGTCCATCCTTTAGTGCCCTTTCCCTCTTTGAGATAATGCCTCTCAGAAGTGCCTCAACTTCGCGCGCGTTTTCCTTCAGCCTTCTATTTAACTTTGTTGGTAGGAACCTGTGTAAAGAAATCAACACATCTCATTTCTGCTTTGAAAATTCATCAATTGAAGAAGCAACTGGGTGGATAGCGCCTGATAATGCCATTTTTTTCTTCTAGTCAGTCGGCAGGTGCTGGTGTTTTTCAGATATGCCACAAGTACTAGTTGTTCTGACACCTCCATGCATGTAATTTGCACCAAATTTTTAAATAAATGAGTATTCATGTGATGCGCGCTCACCTGTATGCTGGGATATGCATCCTGTTCGCCATATTTACTGCATTTTGTGCCTGCTCCGATTGCAACTGGAAGATCCTTCTGCCTTCACTGAAGCTGCTCCCGAACGCCGCGCGGGAGATGGCGTCACCTGTGAGATTTTGGAACTCCGGCCACACATCGATCTCCTGCATACCCTCAGAGCCTACAGAGTTCTCCCATCTGCCTATCAGTTCACTGCAACATGCGGCGAAAGCTGGCAACATCCTCTGCAAAAAAAAACGATCAAAATTCTTTTTTCTGAAACGTGCATTGCATGGATTTCATTAAGACGAAGAGAGTTTTAAGTTACAACACAAACACAAACACAAACACAAACACAAAAGTAAAGAACATCAATAATTCAAGGATTATTGAACGACGGTCCACAGGCAACAAGAGATTGCGATTACAGGTAAACTAGACGACAGGCTAAGAGGAAATGAGGAAGGCCTCACTGCCCCTCCTCATCCAGGTTGGCCAGATTCAGGCCACCAGGTCGAAGCCATCACCGAAGAGCACCTGCATAGCCACTTCCTTGCTTGGCGTCAGTGGACCCAAAAAGGCGGCCAAACACTGGCGAGAGGCATCCAAGTCAGTTGGGGATGCGTTGCAAAGCCCATCTTCTGCATCAACACTGTCTGCGCTTGAAGCGTCGCATTTGCCGCGCGAGGCTTGGCGGCCAGGCGGGAGCTCCGACGGACGAGTGTTGCCGGCGTGCGCGGTCTGCGCAACTTCAGCCCCTCCTTGATCAGCGGGGAGTCCAACGGGATGCACACACGTTCCCGAATCTGCTCGGCGATAGTCGCGTTCGAGGACCTCGGCGGAGTACTCACCATCGTGGTGACCTCACCGACCTTCTCTAACGCCACAAAGATCTGCGGGCTAAGCTGTACCATGCGTGGACGGCGGGGGGGTCCACCAACACCATCCGGGCCTCCACGACGTAGACGCGGCGCGTGGCGATGAATGCAAACTCCGCCGCTACAAGGTCAGCCCACCAGCTTAGCCTGCACGGAGGCACGGCGTAGAGCTTCGAGGCCACGGTCTCATCAAGCATTGATACCCCGAGTGGGCGGCTCCACAGCCATACGAGGCTCAATCACCAACGGATCAATGCAGTCGGGCGAAGCTTGCCGCTGCGACAGTGGGCGTTCGGCAACATTGGGTCGGCGGGAGCACCGCCGGTGACAAGGCTAGCCACCCTAGAAAGCTTGCGGCGCGCCGCCCGACGACGGGCGGCGTAGCCGGCGCCCTCCACCGGTGTGTGCATCGGCAACGGCGAGGGGGCACACCCCCACCGGGCGCCGCGTCGCCGGTCGAGGGGATCCGGACAGCTAATCTCTCCAACAATGATCGGGGTCGCGTGCGGTTTTGGCACGCCAGGAGCCCTTTGGCCACCGCGGCCGCTGACAACGCCATGGCGTGGGTGTGCCTGCGCACGGCTCGCTGAGGGGTGCTGAGGTGGGAGACGATGGTGACGATGCTTGCAATCCACGGCCCGGTGCCTCGTGCCAAGGCCCCGAGAGGCAGCGGGCGAGGAGGTGCACCGGGCGGCAATGTGGTTGGCCGCCCGGACGGTTGAAGCGAGAGACCAACGAGTGAGGGTGGCACAGGCCGTTGGCGATGACGAAGAGGTGGAGCATGGGATGGAGAATGACGGCCCCCGACGACGCCTTTGGACAAGCGTGAAGCCATCGGCGTCGACTGGCGCGGCCACTCGAGGAACGTGGTGTCGAAGTCAAAGGGCGATGAAGAAGGCGCCGGCCGAGCCGGGCTGGTGCATGGGCACTCGCTTCGACCGACAATGGACCAAGTCTCATTCCGCGGGCACACGAGCAGCGGGGCGTCCCCCGGTCGTGACTTCGATTATGACGGTGGCGACGATGACAACGATGTCGCCTCCAAGGGGATGGCGACCGGATGTGAGGCGTAGCTGGACCCCGGCATGGCACCATAGGATTAGCGAGGGCGCCACCTTTGTGGCTCGACGAGCAGCCGCAAGGTACGCCGGCCGGGCGGTGGAGGACGACTCATCACTAGAGGCATCGCCATCGCCGTCCGCCCACCGCCCCGATGCGCGACGCCCCCGAGCGGCTCCTAGGGTGGAAGGGCGCGACATGGGGAGACAGGGTGGATGACCGGCTGAAAGCGGGGTAGACGGGCGGATGACAAAGACATCGGGTCGGAGGCGCCACGTCACGTGTCCCGCAGCGTCGTCGTCCCCGGCGTCCTCGATGCGCAGTAGCGAGCCATCCGTGACACCGAGGTCCGGGGCTGCGCCCGTCTCGCGGCTCCGCAAGCCCGCGAGCCACCAAGGTCCATCGTGCGGGCTCGATGGCACCACGACACACGACCGGGCACCACCGTGGCGGCGGTCGGATGCAGTTGCGCGCCACAGGCGAGACGGAGGGACGCGGGGTCACCGGGAGGACGGGCCGCGACCAAGGAATCCGCAAGACCGGGCGTGGGGGAGGAGGGCTGGGGGCGGAGGCCAGCGGATCCAGTGCCGCCGCAGGCCAAGGATGGCCGGATCTCCTCCGTCCAAACGGGATGCTGCCCGGCGGCACCGGCGTGCGTACGCCTTCGCCGGGCGGAGACGGGGGCGGCGTGGACCCGGAGAGGTAGGGGCGGCCTCACCCTCCTCGGATCCGGGCCCGTGCGTCAAAGACGGCGACGGCGGCCGTGGAGAAGGGCCCTCCAAGCCGGCTGGGTGGCGCGCCCCGGGGCCGGGGCCGCCACAGACTCATCCATGCCGGGAAAGGGAGCCACGCACCGCGAGGGAGCAGGGAGAGGAGGCAGGGGTAGGGGCAGGTGGGGGCTCGGGAGCGGGTGCGGCAGCCACGCCCGCCGGCGGCGCCAGGGCGCCCCTACCGGGCCGCTGCCCCCGAGCGCCGCAACGGTCATCTCTCTCCTCAACCCATACTGGGCAGCAGGCTTATCAAAAAAAAAAAAAAAAACAATCAATTCGCTGTTTCAGTTACAGCATAGCAAAATATCGGACTTGAAATTTATGTTTTGTCATCAAGCTTGGGCTTCAGGAATATCAGGTGAATCAGTACATATAAAGAGTCCGATAATATTCCAACAGACAGTGAGCCAATACAGTAGTATATATAGATGAGGTTGTGTTTAAAAAGAAGTGACCTTGAGCTTTTCGAGATGGAAGGCGTGGTTGATAATCCTCCGGTGTGTGGCCCATTTCTCGCCTTGGTGGGTGGTCAGGCCGTTGGCCAGCAGCCTCTCCACCCAGAGAACAGACTTCTGCTTCCCAAATACGCCGTGCTTGTTTGCCAGGATCTCACGCATGAGTTTGGGGTCGTTCACGATCACTCTCGGCTCCGGCCCGTACCAGGTCACAGCGAGATTACCTGCCATTATTCAGGTAATTAATTTAAACACGCCACGCGAGATCACCAGATCAATTATGAGGGTCCAGCCAACAAATCGATAGAGAAGCTGCACTAGTATCCTTACCATGCTGCCTGATGATGCTGTGGTCAAAGGGAAGCGCTCGAGGAGCGACCGCGTGCGGCGACGCCGCCAGGGGCATGGGTTCAGTGTACGCAGCGGCGGCGAGGCGGACGAACTCCTTCATGTCGCCGGAGGGGAAGCGGTACGCCGTGCCAGGTAACCCCTGGGACCGCAGGGCGCGGCCTAGCCTCAGTGGGCGGAGCCAGAACCGGTCCAGTGCCCGCAAGGCACCCCACAGGGCCGCCACTGCCAAGGCCCCGAGCGCGCAGAGCAAGCTCCGTGGCGGCGTAATCGCCATGGCTGGAGCTGGAGGAAAGATGCATGTGTGCGACAGTCCGAGGAAAGATGTGCTGAAATAGGCGTGAGCGGCCGTGTGATGGCTTTGGACTTTTGGTAGGTTCTTCTACGCTTCCTCCACGAGCCTTCGTCATGGTTTCGCGCGTCACATCGATCAGAAACGGGAGCACAGATACCTCCTCTGCCTGGATTGTGGTTTACTAATCCCAGTTTCTCACTTTCTTAGTTGGTGATCACTTGGAAGATCGAGGAAAACTTGAATTTTCTTTGAGAGAGAATGAGAAACTGCGGCGACTTTTGTTTGTATGTATAGAGAGTTTTACGGTGCACGTCCCGTTAATCTGTTTCCCAGCAGGTTCCTCCCCTTAATTACTATATGAAGGGCAATTTAGTATTTTTGCAACAGCATAGCTTCTCCGCTTCTTAATTTATCCCAATTCATTCATGAGTAGTCGAGTACACGTGATTCAGTCTGGGCATTCGGTAAAACCGAAAATTCGGTTCGGTTCGGTTCGGTATAAAAGTTTCGGTTTTCAGAACTTGCAAAACGATCGGTTCCATAGAAAACCAGAAACCGAGGGTTTCGGTTTCGGTTTTCCTTTCGGTTTCACGCATCACATCGATCAGAAACGGGAGCACAGATACCTCCTCTGCCTGGATTGTGGTTTACTAATCCCAGTTTCTCACTTCTTAGTTGGTGATCACTTGGAAGATCGAGGAAGACTTGAATTTTCTTTGAGAGAAAGTGAGAAACTGCGGCGACTTGTGTTTGTATATAATAGTCTCGCATGATAGAAAGTTGCCCGCTTTCGTGACTCCACTTAGACCGATATGATTTTTCTTTATCAACGCATCTGGTGTAGAAACATATACTGTGGGTCTGTGGCCTCGCAGTGTGGAGCACAGATGGCAAAATATTGTGTCTGTGACGACGACTATCGTACGGGTCGAGCTAGCGCTCGGACGTCCGATGGGAAATCCATTGGACGGCTGTTTCCCGCGCGGGCGTTCGCCCTGCCCCATACCCACCCCAATCCACTTGACTTTTCAGTTCCGCCCAGCACAGACACCTCGCCTCTAGGCCCTGGCTGTTCAATCTCATCCCGCACATGCACCATGCACTGGGCCGTTCACGCACGCACCTGGCCCCTGGTCTCTCCTTCTCGCCACACACATGCAACATGCACCTCGCCATGACCGTTCACCTGTCTAGGCACCCACATCCCACCCCCAAGTTGCGCCCCCCAACTGCTGGACCCAGCCCCACATCCTGTTGAATATGTTCCAAATTTACTAAGAATAAACCCCACTACCTATTTCTCTTAACATGCAAGGACCTTGACAATGCACTATCACATACAATTAATATCCACTAAGCAAAGCCTTACTAGCTATATGTCTCATTATGCACTATTACAAAACAATTAAAATATATTCCCACGCAACTACAATATCTATATTAACAAGATACATGAGTATTTTATTGTCCACATCATCACAACACACAATCCGCTAATTCTTAGTGATATATATTATACAATATCATGTGCATCTCCCGATTCTTAGTAATTAACATTCTAACTCATTTATATTCCTTTTCAAACCTGTGGCAACGCTCCGATTCTTAGCAACTAACATTTCTAACTTATTTATATTCTTTTTCAAACCCGTGGCAACTACGGGGATTCCTCTAGTTCTATTAAGTGGGTGGACAACTTTGGCCTGATATATACTCTTGCTAGAGTTTTAGTCACACCATCTCTTGTAAGCCGCCAATCGGTTTGTAATAGACTCTTGATATAGTGGAGTGTTCATCGGCTGGCGCTTGTGGTTTCTCCCTCTTGCGTTGAGAGGGTTTTCCACATAAATCTTGTATGTCCCCTGTGTGATTTGATTGTTTTCCCTTCGTCGTTAGACGCCTGCGGTCTCAACACTCCCCACACGCCCCCTTGAGTCTCCAAACAAATATGAAAGTTTAATAAAAAAACATGAATACAACATATGTCCAAAACCCATGAAACATCAATATATACTTGCAAACGTGTGTATAAAACATATGCAACATCAAGTACAAAACAAAAACATGAATGCAACATACGTCCAAAACTGATGAAACATCTACAATATATAACTGCAACATGTTTATAAAACATATGCAACATCAAGTACAAAACACTTGCATCTTCCAAGATGAAAACACCTGCTGGACATAAGACCAAAAGAGATAAAACATTCGGGACATCCGGATGCAAACATGCACTATGAAACATATGCAACATTTCCCATTTACTTTTGTGATTTCAACTACAACATACCTTTGAAGTGTATGAAACAATTGAAACATACAATTACAACATGGGGGGAGGGAAGAGATATCCTAGTGTGGAGAGCGCCATGGCCATCGGATCTGCAGGCATGGCCACCGTGTGTGGGACAGCTCGGTCATCGAGGTGAGAAAGGGCGCCACGGAGCGGTGGAGAAGGCACCACAACACCTCCATGGAACCCATTGGAGGCTAGTGGAACTCACTTGTGTTCAATGGATCTCGCTTGGTGGAGGAGAGGGTTGCCAGATTAGTGGGCATTAGGGGCTCCCAATGGGGAGGACATTGAGGTGGAGGGAGAGGTGCCGCCAGGATGGAAACGTTTGTTTTCAATATCACCAGGCAGAACGAGTGGTAGGGAAGGATCTGTTCGACGCTTTTTTTTTTGAGAATTACACAAAGTACAATGCAGACGCTCACAACACGCACGCACACTCACCCCTATGAACACACATAGGCAAACCCTAACCCTATGAGCACCTCCGAAGGACTAAGCAACCGATAGATCTGGAGATTCTCGAAGTCACCATAGGCGCCCCGTCGTCGACGGGAACGTTGCTTACCACTTAATGCATAACACCGGAAAATCCTGGAAAAATGCCAAGAAAATGTGCGAGCACCAGGATTTAAACTCTCATGGGTAGCGTCCCACCGGACCGTCCTACCATTGGACTACAAGCCAATTTGTGTGGCCGACGGGTGTTGTTGGGCTCTTGTGGCCCAGAAACGGAGCGTCCGAACGATCGGGCGTCTGGTTGATAGCATTACGGTTGGATCATGAGTGTCGGGCCCGGATAATGACGAATCTAACTGCCCCCACTATTGGCTTCTCCGCGGTGCATTCGGTCCAAGCCCACGAGACCACATGTAGCGACCGCAGTCCCCGCCCATGGACCGCAAAGCCCGGCTATCGAAGCAAGCCATTAGCCCAGCTAATAGTTTCGCCAAGTCTAGGGAGAAACCTCCGCCCTCTCTCTTTCTACTTTGACGATGTTTGTTCTATCGTCGACGAAAGACCCCGTGAGAGCATAGTATGTCAGATCTCTTTAGATCCTATTGTCGCCAGACTAATGACTTTTACAGTCTTCAAAGCCTTCTTTCATGATGGTGTTTGCAAGTGTCTCTTTTTTCTTTAATTTATTGCCTTTTCAAGATGATTTTCAAGCTCCAACAAGTGGTATATGATCTAAGGAGGAAGACGACTTTGGTTATCTTAGTTTTAGACTATATATATTATGTCTTATTGTCCATCTTATCTACCACTACTACAGAATCGCTCATCACTACCGCCGGCATCACTGCCGGAATTTAATCCACCGGCGGTGTTGAACCTCGCCCGGCGATGATGAACCGTTCAGCGCGGGGAAACTTCGAAACTCCACGGATACGACCAATACCGGCGGTGAAGATTCGGATCACCACCGGGTTGAATCATTCCCCGCCGGTGGTCTTGATGGACCTGAGTCACACTCACGGGTTTGAATTAGAACCGAAAGCGATTTGAAGATTGACACAACCGGGTTGAATTAGAACCGATAGCGATTTGGAAGGGGAAGCAAATTAAAGGAACCGATAGCTCAGCGGGGTTGAATGAAGAAGGAACAAAGTAAAACAAAACGATAGAAACAGAGAACGGAGATGAATTAAAAATGATTTGAGAGTCATTATATATTACTAGATAATATATTTACAAAACGAAAAATAAAAAAGCGGCGGCCGCCATCGCCTCCTCCGCCGCCCGGCCGCTAGGCCTCGTCCTCGCCGCCGACCTCGTCCTCGCCGCCGGCCGCATTCCCGCCGCCGGCGCGTTCGGCGCCCGCCACGTTCCCCGCCGGCGGCTGCACGGAGCTCCGTCGGCCCTCGCCGGTATCCCCTAGCGAGGATGTCGGCGATGGCCTCGACCTTGAAGGCGTAGAAGTTCGCCTTCTCCACCAACGGCCAAGGCACCGTTGGCGGGCCGAGTTCTTCGGCCGGTGGGTGAGCTTCTAGAGGGCGCCGTGGAGGCGCGCCACGGTGAACAAAAAGCTCCTCGTTGGTGTAGACGCCCGGCCATCTCGTCGATGAAGAAGAAGATAGCTGCACGGGGTTTATGGAAAGAGAGAGGCTAATTAGCGATGGAGATGGTACCAAATCGAGGCGTTGTTATATAGTAGCAAGCCATGGAATGCATGCGATCCATTGTCATTCCCAAGACGCGGCGCCATGAAAACAGTCCAACGGCGCCGACGACCGGCTCATCCAATGGCCGTCGCGATCGGCCCGCCTCCCCACGAAAGGCCGACCGGCTACGCCGTTTCTGCTAGCGTTTCCAATGGCCGCTTCCTCGGTACGGCACGGCGTTTCCAACACCCAATCCCGAAATCCCGGTTCGATCCCCAACAAGCCGCTTTTTGACCATTTTTCAAGAACGATGATCGAAGTTTAGCATTGTTATTTTGAAACAAGGAATGCATGCTTCACACTTGTTTACCATTGCTACAAGATCAACCACACGTACCTTCGATGCCGACGGGTGAGGGAGCAGGGAGGGAGGGAGGGAGGGAGACGAGAGACTTCTGGCCGGGCCGGAGCACGAAAATGACACACTCAACAAGGCGTAGCACGTCCACAACACTTCCGGGCTATTTAAAGAATCAAACTTTGTACCGCCCAACGGATAGCCATCACTGTTTTTTTTTTTTTTTACCACAATACTTTGCAGCTGCCACGTTCACTTAGCGTGTTCACGCGTGGCCTGTGCTGCATGCATGCCGCCGCTTGGAGAACCGTTGCCGGTAGCATTCACCGCCGGTTAGGAAACCGGCGGTGTCTCCGAATCGATGAGAAAAGCTTGTGGCACCAAATGCGGCGTCGGCGGGGTTAAATCAATGTCGGTTAAAACACTGCGGGTGTAGTTTCACACCGGCGGTGATGTGTAGATCATCACGGGTGCGGATCTTTTACGCGGTGGTATTCGACATCACTGCCGGGTGAAAACTTAGACCCGGCGGTGATTTTTGAAAATTCAACGGCCGCCGCGGTTCTCAACTCGACCGGCGACCATTTGCACCAATCTTTGGCGCCTTCGCCGCACGTCCCTCCGTACAACGGCGGTCGACTCAACCACGCCATCTCGCCTATTTAAACGGCAAGGGGGACGTTGTGTTTTGCACCCGCTTTCTACTCTCTGTTGTTGCATTCTTGGTTCGTCCGGTGGTTCCTAACCCTCTCCTCAAAATACAGGGGGCTTAGTTTTGAATTTTTAGTGTCATGGGTTTTGGATCTAGAAAATCTTTTTCTCCTTATTTTCCTTGTTCTTCGTCCCTCGATCTTCTTTGCTAGCAAGTACTTTCCAGTTCCACATACATATGGCCTTTCTTTGGGAGAAAGCCCTCCACATACTGAGATATGCCTAGTCCAAGAAAATGGTTTACGTAAAAGGTGCTAGAAGAGTCTTACTTGATGAAGGAGAGACACCGGGCTTGCAGCTTACGTGGGTGCCATGATTCAAGATCGAACTCGGACTCATATTAAGAGTCCGGAGTCCTTGTGCTTTGGGGTGCTAGTGTTCAGCCAATATCCCAGGCACATGGGCATATAGTATCTGAATCATATGGTGCATCCATGGAAAAACAACCCTCATTGGACCAAGTTACTGTGATTTCATCCTTGGTCCAATGGTCAAGTTTGGGCTGAAGATGAAGCTCCCGGTGAATCTCATCCTCCAACCTCCTCAATGAGTGCACGTAGCAGCCTCGCCACTTCTTCGATCCAAGGAGATGCTACAAGAGACTTACTGAGGTGGTTAAATTTTAATGTGTTTGTACACTTTGATTGTAGCATTGACCTATCTGTGAATTGGTCTTTGTTACCATATATTTAGTTCTATGTAAGGTCTTTGCTATGGAAATATATGTAATGTAAGGTCTTTGTTATGGAAATATATGCAATCAAATTTCTTATCTGTTGTATTTCTGTTTGATATGAATCTTGATTGTCTCTTCGATACCTTTGAGTTTCCATTTTTTACCCTTCATCGAACGTAATAAAGACGGTTGCAATAAAAGAGGTTCGCGTCAATGAAATATGCTACATATTGTGAGGAAAATTCAACGTATATATCCAAATCTAATGTGAATGAAATAAAGTTATATATGTAACAAAAACAAAGAACGTATAATGAATTTTATTCACATCCATATCCCCTTAAGAACAGATAACCAAAACCCCAAATTATGTGAAGCATCTACTCATACATATGCAAAGAAAGACGCAACAATGCATGCATGCAATCCGAGTGAAGTGACAACACCGCGAATTCACCGCCGGATACATACAAACAACCGGTAGTGATATTGTATTCACTGCCGGCTCCATTCAAATAACCGGTAGTCATGTTGTTATCACTACCGGGTATATCTTAATACCCGGCAGTGATGTACCTGCACTGATCAACTGCTATAAATCAATGCGCCCGGCCGCATCCACACACATACCCAAAGCACGCACCCACGAGCTCCGGTCACTCTGCACGAAATCCACTCGGCTCTTTCACTCTCTCTCTCTCTCTTTTCTAGGAGATTTGTTCATGGCTCCGTGGATATTACATTGGTAAGGATATTTTTTTCTTGTCTAGAATTCCTATGTAATATGCATATAAACAATACATATATATATACTATATATATTTATGAGCTTTGTCCTTTTTTTTTTTTTTCCTTTTTATCGCTCGGTGGTGGCGGTCCTCCGCCTTTGCCGCCACCACAAGAACCGGGTTTTTCACGCCGGGCGATGAGCCATTCGCCCCCCGGTGTGGACACAAGGCCATTCCCTTATCCAGACCATCGTATGTAATTTTTTCTAACATTTTTTATTTCTTATTTTACTATAACAAATACATGGACAATTAGTTTAACTTAACGTCATTTTGTTGCATTTATATGTTTCACGAGACTTTATCCCCAATACAATGGCTAGAAACAGACACTTAGGCGGTTCTCTATCTCTCGGGTTTTGTGGAGACCACAACATCTAGAGTATCGTCACCGGTCATCAACTATATACGTGTGAAATAAGTTTTACATCCCTTCGAGGATTCCAGGGACACAACAACCACCTAATCCACGAGAGGGGAAACGAGAAACGGCGACCGTGCAAAAACGCGCCGAGTACCATGCCATTTCCTTGTGCTTAGATTCTCTTCGACGTGTTTGCTACATTGTGCCCGATTTCTCGCACTTCAAGATATTTACCTTGTCTGGCGATAATATCCCCCATGGCAATATAGCGAATATGTTGGGAGTTACAACCATGATGATGTGGTAACAAATTAAATTCATCATTTTGGCAATGCATATTAGATAGATTCACATCATCCTCATTCATTTTGATTCTCCCACTTGCAGATTTTGCTCCACGATCTTACTTATGCTTTGCATGTGGCTTGGCGGCCGTTCTCGACCAAGCTACGGAACCGACTTCGAATACGATTGGGACTTACGTTGCACACCTTGGCCAGCAAACTACGGAAGGGCGACAATATTGCATAAGGTTTACTAACTTAGGCAATCGGGTCATTCAAGAGGTTATATCTATGGTCGAGCATTTTTACGTCCTTGCGAGGGCGAGAGAGTGCAATCATAATGGCATTGACCTTCATCGACTCAAGCGGATACTTAATCCGTGACATCAATTACCCGATATTTCTACAATCCTACATTCGTGTGCATGGATCACAAGCTGGACCCAATATTGATCCCGATGGCGATGATGATGATTAGTGTGTTTACTATGTTAATTATTTGTAAGGTTGTATGGTTACTTCCTAATTAATTTGTAATGTTCTTGTGGCCCATGTGGTCTCAAACTTTTTCTCGAGCCTTTCACATGTAAATGGGGAAGCACCCACGAAGTTTGAGATTTTTCGGAGTTGGTTTGGTACTTTTCCCGTTTATTTGAATTTACTCGCGCGACGCCACCTTGTAATTATAGTTTGAACTGAAAGCGTACCCACGAAAAGAGCCGGAATGCTTGCTAGACTTTTCCACGAGGGGTCTCATGTGCCCTAGGAGGCAAATCACCGTGGAGGTCCAAGACATATTCTTGTGTTTCCATGGTTTAATTAGCCTTCTTGTCGCCGATTTAGGTAGAAGAAAATCATAGTAATTAAAATATTTATCGAGAAAAATCTAAGAACTTGTGTGGGGTCATATTTTGAGTGTACATGGCTGGAAAAAAAATTCAAGCCATTTCCACCATGGAGGATTACACATCCTTCACAAAGGTACATGATCATCCATGAAGTGGCGTTCTTTCTATTTTCATATGTTTTGCGGTTTGTAGTGGTCTCAAACTTTTTCTAAGCCTTTCACATGCAAATTGGGATGCACCCACGAATTTGGATTTTTCGGGTGAAATTTTCCAAATCTATTTGAACCTCCCGCCATTTGCTAGACTTTTTCCCCACTCATGTGCCCTAAAAATCCAGTGGAGGTCCAAGACATATTCTTGCCTATTTATATAGGTGAGTGGCTCATAGTAATTAAAATATTTTCGGCAAACCATTTGAACATATTTTGAGCGCCATTCGTTCCCCAAGCCATTTCCACCATGGAGGATTAGCATCCTTCACAAAGGTACATGATCATCCATGAAGTGGCGGCACCACCAACTTGCAACGTCGCCGTTCGAAATTTTCCAAATCTATTCAACCTCCCGCCATTTAAGTTCCCCCACCGCGCCCAAACCAGCCTTGCCTATATATATAGGTGAGTGGCTCGGAGTCCGGCAAGCCATTTGAACATCGCGCCATTCTCGTTCCCCAAGCTCCAGCCAAAAGAGCACCCGAATCGAGGAGACCACCAACTCCAACGTCGCCGTTCTTCCCCTACGCCCACGCTCCCACCACTCCGGCGTCCCCAATCGAGCTTCCACGCCCGCATCCTCGCGCCCCAATGCGGGCCCCTTCCACGGTGAGAACTAATTATCCCTTTAGGTGTACGAGTTTTTACCTATGAGAATGAGAACTAATTCGCCGCTGTCCTAGCCTCGCGTCGCCCGCTTGGTCTTCCTCCACGCCGACGGAGGACCGCCGCCACACCTCTCTCGCCGTCCGCGACCTCATGCCGTCTTTCTCTTCACCGCCCGACCCGTGCAGTCCGCGACCTTGTCCTCCTCAAATCCTTCAAGACAAGATAGGAGCGCCGCAGAGGGCGCCGCAAAGCTTGGTGAGTGCGTCGGTCACTGCCCTTGAGGTGTTCGTTGAAATGCCCGTCTCGGTCATTTGCAACTTTGTGCTTCGAATTGTGATTGAAATTCATGAGTTAGTGTTATTCGAAATCCAGGTTTGGATATTTTAAATATATGTGCATTAACTTCTTTGTACAACTTTTATGAATAACATAGCAATATCATCCTATTTTGGTGACATGTATAGGCAAGCATGGCATGGTACGTAGTGTTTGTTGGTCGCGTCTTGGGGATCTATCTAACCTTGGGAAGATTGCTATGCTCAAGTCCAAGGCTACGCTAATAATTGTTCTGAAAAAATACAACACGAAGGTGAAACGTAAATCGCCTACAATGGTGCAAACTAACCGCCCCTGGAGATTGAAGAGAAGCCACCCCACATACTTATGAAGATTAAGAGAATTGCTTTGCTAATTGGTTTTAGAAAGATGTCATGCTTTTATTTATGTCTATGACTATATGGTCATTGGTGTTTTTATTTTAGAAGTTCATGTAGGCTTAGTTTCTAGAACATTAGGTGGATTTTGTTGTATGTAACCATTAAATCCTGTAATGTTTTGACGATATTAATGTATGATGATTTTTCGGATTTAAAAAGAGCTGAATTCCACGAATAAATTCAAAAATTTAAAACAAAAACGCCGGGTGGCATGGGCCCAACGGCGAATGAGCAACATACCGGTAGTGTAACTATACCAAACACTATCGGGTTTGAATTACTAACCGTCATAGACGATAGAAACATCACCGTCGGGCTGCATTAACCAACCGATAGTCTCCACTCTAATAACGCTGTCGGGTTGAGATCGGTAGCCGGCGGTGTTCACGTAAAGTTCAGCGGCGGGTTCAAAGTAACCCGCCATTGTTAGCTCTTCGATACACGTCGGCTCGGTCTAACCCGATAGTGTTATCCCCACAGATTACGTCGGTTCATTAATGCCCCGGCGGTGCTCCCAATATCAACTCTGCCGGTGACTTCGAACCTGCATTGCTTGGATCAAAAATGCTGCCGGGTCGTGGAACACCCGACGGTGTTCGGTGACGATCTTATTTGCCGGTTCGATATCAAACCGGCGGTCTCTCCTCGCATCACCGTCGGTGTTTTTGACCCGGTAGTGTTTCAAACCCCACATCACTACCGCTATGGTTCTGCCGGTTCAGTTTTTTCGAAGGGGGTTGGAGCCCGGCGGTGATGGACAATTCTGTAGTAGTGTACTAGCCTACGTTTTTGTTAAAACCAAGGCGCTCTCTTATAAAAAATAGGAGTTAGCTCACCCGGTGACATGGATTTATTATCTCTTAAATTGGGTAGATCCCAATTCATCGTCATGTTCTTTTTTTTCCTTTTCATTTTTCTGTACTTGGCCGGTTGTGGTGCGAAACAATATCCTCTGTTTAATATACGCTTGAAGTTTTTTTTTTTTTTAAAAAAGGCTGCTCTCACATGTTTCCGTGAAAAATGGGCAAGAAAAATATGGTGGGATCTTTTTCCATATGGTGGGGATCTTAAATCAACACTAGCGACAAGGATAGCAGATTAGTAGGTGTGTGGTCGTAATTTTCCTGATTACGACACAATAAAGGGAAACTTGTGTCGTTACTATTTACAGGGCACACGTGTTTGCATACAATCACGACTAAAATGTGGTAGACTATATTTTTTTGACGGCAAATGTGGTAGACTATATTTTTTTTTGAGGAAAATGTTTTTTTTTTTTTTTTTTTTTTTTGAGGAAAATGTGGTAGACTATATTATCGGACGTGTTCTTCTTCTTGATGTGGCATTGTCACAGCCCAAAGGGCATCCACGGCGAGGGCCCAAAAGGGGCAGCCCCGCGAGTGCCAGCAGCCTGGCCGTCGCCCGTCATCCGATTTCGTCAAAATAGATATTAGAAAATAATAAATATTTTAAAAAATAGATTGAAATAGTTTAGAAAAATAATTTGAGATTTTCTTTGTAAAAATGTATTTTGATTTATAAGGAAAGCTTCTAGAGGTTGCTTATCCCTAGCGTGCAAGTCTTTTTTTTACTATAAATACAAAGGAACTGTAATCAAGCCTTAAGAAATAAATAATAAAAAGGGGAAACCCTCAGCTCTCAAGCCTACAAGTCTCCTCTCTCCCGAACCCTAGCCGCCGCTGCGTCGCGACGCGCCATCACGCCGCCGTCACCAGCCACGAGTCCGTCCGGACTGTGACACGTGGTACTCGAGAGACCAAACGATTCCTCGTCCCTCACCACCGCCAAGATCCGATAGTCACACCGCTCTCATCCTACCCGGAGATGATCATGGAGGCCATTCAAGTGCTGGGATTTGAGAGCAACTCAAATAAGGATATGATCTCAGACTCCATCAAGCCGAAGTACAGCAACATCCTCCCGGTTCAACACAACGTAGGCCTACGGGTAAGTGATCACAAGATCGGATGTTTGTACTCATCCATTATCTAAAAAAAAGTGATCACAAGATTGCCAAAGCACAAATGAATTATGTAAGTGACAAAACAACAAAACGATTGGGGACATGACAATGTGAGTACCTATCTTCAGGAGGTAAAGCAATGTTAATAGAATCCTGCTTATCTAGTGTACCAATGTATACTGTGGGTGTGTACCAGTTGTATGAGGGCAACTTTCAACTCTTAGACTCAATCAGATCAAGATTTTATTGGCATGGGATAGGCAAAAAGAGGAAGTATCATATGGTGAAATGGGAAGCCCTAGCCAGACCAACGGAATCTGGTGGGATATGATTTCTTGATGTTAGAGTTATGAATACATGCCTATTAGGAAAATGGATTGAAAAGTTAGAGAGGGGTGACGACAGTCTTTGTAGTTCAATCTCAAGGAAGAAATATCTGGGCCAGAAGAGCATATTTTTGATAAAAATAGAAAAGGCTCTTAATTCTGGAGATCTTTGTTGGACATTAGGGAATGGTTTCAAAACGGGAGGGTGATGGAAGTGGTCAGTGGTCAACAAACAAGATTTTGGCATGATGTCTCGTTAGAAGGATGCTCTTTGACAGGTAGATTCCCTAATCTATTCCAAGTTGCCACTGCTCTAGATATTGAGGTAGCCAACATTTGCACAAATGAGAAATGGAACATCCAATTCAGGAGACAATGAAACGGGGTCCTCATGGATGAATGGGGGGATTTCCTAGATCTTTTACCCCAAATCAGATTAGAGGTAGGTAGAGATAGAATGAGGTGGGCACTGGAACAATCTAAGAAAATATGTGGGGATGCAAGTTCTTGACAACAGGTGGTGTTAAGGACCAACAAATGATAAATATGTGGGGATGCAACATTCCTTTAAAAGTGATGATTTTTATCTGGATGGCCACACATGATGGCATTCAAGCTGGGGTGGCGCTGAAAAAGAAAAAATGGACAAGATAGAGAATTGTTTCAGTTGTGATGTACCTGAAACTGCTGACCATATCTTGTTTCAATGCCTTATTACCTGTGGACCTTCCTTGGTCACCCTAGGGTGGCAAAATGCACCAACTTGCTGTGATTATTTTTTACTAGAGTTCATGGATAATTGCCATAGAGTTAGGCAAAAGGTGACACTATTCATTTGTGCAGGGGCAATGTGGACCATATGGAAGTTGTGCAATGACATGGCGATTAACGAGAAGATTTTGGCATCGCCAAGAGGAATAATCCACAAGATCATCGTGCTTCTCAAGTCCTGGAGGCCGTTGCTAAAGATGAAGATGGAGCCAGCTGCGGAGGAGATGCTCCAGATGCTGGTGGCAAACGTACACTGAACAAGAAATTTGCAGGATGGGGGATGTTTGCTTCGGTCGTTGGAATGCTTCTAGCTCTTTATTTTGCTCTGATGTTCTGAACTTGCTGAATGCTATCTCAGGAAGATATAAAGATGTAATGGTACTTAGCTGTTTTCCATTTTCGTTTAAAGTATGTTAAGTAGAGGTATGGTAGAAGTCTTTGTGTGAAGTGTGCTGCACTTGAGAGTGCTTCAAAATGTAAACTGGCTCACACCAGTGTCGAAAAAGACCGAGTTGATGTTCGTTAAGCTTTCTAGTAAAGCCAGGTGAATGTCTTTGGTCTAATAAAATTATTGTAAATCTTTCGCCGTCCAAAAACTTGGCTAAGCGCTTTCTTTGTATTTTGTTGTTAAACTTGTGGTAAAACTTTTACAGTCCTTCGTGGAGAAAAAAAAAAAAATAAGGCATTACACATTTCACAGGACCATATATGATGGGTAGTTGCCTGCAATTAACCATCAGTCTCTCAACCCGTAATAATAGAGATACATCTCATCAGTAAATACAAAGTCAGTTAACTTTTCACAAGCGCGCCTTTGCAAGTGTAGTTCCTTGCATGATTTGTAACTACTACGTAGTACGTACATACATACATATGCTGTACATGTAGACGAAGTCATCAAACAATTAACCTAACCCCGGCCCATGCATATATATCATCATCATCATCTCAGGAGAGCCTTCTGAGCATGACCTGCGCACCGTGCTCCGGCTGCAGCAAGCCGTGGGCAAACGGCGCGTGCGTGTAGGCCGGCGAGAGCTCGAACGCGAAGCGCTGCAGGATCATGGAGAGCCCCATCTTGGCCTCAAGCAGCGCGAAGCTCTGGCCGATGCAGGTGCGCGGTCCCCAGCCGAACAGGAAGAACGCCGGCGCGTCCCTGGACGCCTTGGAGATCCCCTCGGCAAACCTCTGCGGCCTGAACTCGCTTGCGTCGGGACCCCACACGTCCTTGTCGTGGTGGATGCACAGCAGCGGCAGCATCAGCATCACGCCTGCCGGGTACCTGACGCCGCCGAGCTCCATCGGCTTGTACGTCTGGCGTTGGAGTGCCGTCAGCGGCGTGTACAGACGCAGCACCTCGTACAGCACCATTGTTACCTGCATCACAATTACAAGTCTCGTAAGCCAGATTGACCGGTTACAATGTGCCGAACGATCGGACTGTGCACTGCTTACGATTCTGAGGCGGCTGAGGCCATCGTAGTCCGGCGTCTTGTCACCGAAGACGTGGAGCACCTCCTCCCTGGCCCGGTCCTGCCACTCCGGGTGCATGGAGAGCACGATCATGGTCCAGGTGAGCAGCACCGACGTGGTCTCCATGCCGGCGAAGTAGAACAGCTTGCACTCCCCAATCACGTCGTCGGTGGTGATGCCGGCCTTGGTGTTGCCGTCACCCCTACAGTGCTCCATGTTGGACTCCAGAAGCAGGCCAAGGAGATCGTCGCTTGCCGCACCGCCGGTTCTCAGCGCGTTCTCTCTCTTGGCGATGATGCCCTTGAGGAGCGCTTCGATCTCTGAGGCGATCTGCTTCATCCTCCGGTTGGTTTTTGTAGGCAGGTACCTGCGCGAAACGTACGATTTCAATTAGCACTATGCATGGTGCGAGCAATGCTAAAATTCCCATCTTGAACGACGGGCCGGGGAAGCAGACAGACAAGCAGGAGTTGGAAAGAAAAAAGCTCACAGGTATCCAGGGATGTGAATCTTGGCCATGGCCTGAACGACGAGCTGAACCTGCTCCCCCTGAAGCTGGAAGATCCTCCTGCCTTCCAGGTAGCTGCTGCCGAACGCGGCGCGAGATGACATCCCCTGTCAGGTTCTGCATGTCAGGCCACACATCCACCTCGCACGGCTGTCCATCGGCAACTAGGCCTTCCCACCTCTGTACCAGGTCCGTGCAGCACGCGGCGAAAGCCGGTAACATCCTCTGGGAATGGAAGACAGAAATCATCAACACAAGCATTTTAATTTACATCCTGTATGTATGTAATTGTGATCCTGACGTCGTTAAGATCGATGGCAATGCATTGGCACATGTTCATGTCAACAGGAATTTCACCTTGAGTTTCTCGAGATGGAACGCCGGGTTGATGATCCTGCGGTGCTTGGCCCATTTCTCGCCCTCGTGGCTGCCCAGGCCGTTGTGCAGCATCCTCTGAAGCCTACGCAACTTGAGCTTCTCGTAGTGGCCGAACTTGTTGGACAGGACCTCTCGCACCAGCTCAGGCTTGGTGATGGTCACCCTCGGCACCGGCCCGAACCAGGTGATGGACGTCTTGCCTGTCATTGTCATTTTCAGTCACATGCTATGCTTGCTAGTGGGTGGCTTGGCGTGCCACTATTTCGTTTTCTCGCTGGGGACAGCTAGTTGTTGCAGATAAAGTACGATCGAAAGGAAAAAGGCGACAGCAACCGGTGAATTAAGCAAGAACGGCAGGACGACATGATGGAAGTCTGGTCATCATATCAGAACAAGAGGATCACACACATTTTCGTTGGAATTATTAGTAGTTTGGTGTTTCGCTTCAAGAAAATTAAGTACTGTGCTAGTTTGGTGCGAGGTCCATCTCTCATGTGGTTATTGACAAATAGTGTAATGGATCTCTGCAATATCCTATGGAAAGATAGCATGCTACATGCCACATGGAAATTTCTTGCTAGTACTGTTTCTCTCATTGAAAAGCCTCTTGTCTTATATACATGTATTTTCAGAAATGGGAAAACTAGTTCAGCAGCTGGTATGTAAACATGCTTGTTTGCTTTTGAAACACGGCAGAGAACGAAAAGTGTGCAATAAGATCTGGAAACTAGAAAACAGCATCCAACGGAAAGGTACTACTGGTTGGTAATCAAACAGAGAATCAATGAACTGGTACTAGTCAACTTTGAACTCGATGTAGTATGTGTTCAATGACCGGAGGGATGAAGGTGTTTTCAGAGAAAAATCAACTGCAGAGAAGACTCCAGGATTTCAGTCAAAACAACCAATAGACCTGTATGTCTCGTAGACGAAGGGCCTGCTGACCTCGCAAAATTTGAGACCAAGGAAAGGCAAGGCTGACTTTGTACGTACGGGTGGTGTGTGTGTGTGCCCAAAGTAAGAAAGAGTAGCCTGCAGGAAAGGAAAAACAACGTGCCGTACCGTGCTCCTTCATGGTCTGATGGAACAAGGGCATCGCCCTGGGCGCGACGTCGTGGCAGCCCAGCGGCAAGGTCCGGGACCTGGCCTCCCGGTTGAGCTGCTCCGTCAGCGGCGCGTCTCCCGCCAGGGCGCGGTACGCCGTGCCGCGGAGGCCCTGCGACCGCAGCACCCTGGCGAGGCGCCGCGGTCGCCACCACGCCCACTCCAGCGCGCGCACGCCGCACCACGCCAGCGCCGCGCAGAGCAGCACCAGCTTCCACGGGAACGGCGCCAGCGCGTCACCGGAGCCGAGCAGTGTTGTCTCGCCGCTGCAGGCCCCCATGGTCACAGGCTAGGTAGCGAGAGGAACCGGCCGGCTTCTTTTGGGCTCAGGATGCGTGTGATTGCGCTTTCGATCTGTAGCTGACGAGGAGCGCAATGTTACTCTAGCCGCGCGTCTACGCCACGGGCAGTAGCCAGCCGCTCACCACTACACGTTTTTATAACTGAGTCGGGTTGCTTCGGTGCGCATCAATTCCGCTGTTCGAGTTTGGGTTCTTGTGTTTATTTGCCAGCCATTTCCGCGATGGTTCTACGTACAGACCGGAGCCGGTCGGGGCTGGTCCTGGTCGTGTACTCGTCTTGTCTAGACACGCGTGGAGAAGCGTGACAAATTTCGGAAAAACAAACATCGTAGGTTGGATTTGGACAAAGGAAAACATGCAGTGCTCTAGATAACACATAAGAAACAGGTGCAGGGCTGGCGTTTCCATGTCATCCTGATTGCTCTCTGGGCCCAATTTATCGTTTATTTTCCCTTTAATGTTGTGAGTACAAATTGAACTTTTATATATCATTCTAATAAAGTTCTTGCTTAAAACATGTGTAAAATTAGAGCGTGCCAAATGGGCACCTGTCATGGTACACCAACTGCACCAGGTGGTATGGGGGTCATAATATAGTTTTCCCTTTGCTAATTTGAACGGTTTCCTAAGATGGTTGTAGTAGAAACATGCTTCGGCTCTTGCTGACAAACGTTATTTGGCACTGGTCCTGTAATTGTAGTACAAAGTGTTGCCGACGTTACAATGGTGCTCCCTCGGGATGGTATTAGAAGTCGTTTTGGACAAGGTTTGGGTCAAACATCGAATATAAATCATCAATAACTTTTAAGTTGTTGAGTTTCTAAATGTAAAAATTATATGAGTAGATTTGTCTTAAAAACTACATTGATAAAATATACATATATCACATCTCCATAAATATTTTTATAATAATAAGAGATCAAAGTTGTGTTTTGGAGACCGCGGTCGTCATCCTAAAACGACTTCTAATACCATCCCGCAGTGATCGATGCTTATGTCAAGGTGATGTATACATGTATGCGTATATATGTTTGGCAAATAGAACGTCTGCAAGCGCGTAAAGCTTTGGAAACTACACGTGCATATGCCAAGCTAGGCCGATGCATCGAGTGCATCGGGTACACCTAATCCCAAATCCTATCGGTGCACCATTGTCTCTTTCAGTTGCTGCTTTATTTGCCTGCCGGGGCATCCATCTGTTGGGAATCGGATGTTGTGTTGGGCGCTTGCTCTTGGCTCTTCTTGGCTGGGAACGGAGCAGCGTGGCGTTACCGACTTGGGGCCATGTGCCCGGCCGTCCGTTTTATTCCCTGTGTCTTGTGCTTTTCTAGGATCAGGTGCAGGTCCGGACGAGGCAAGGGACGCCCGGCGGCCTGCCTAGAAAATGAGAAATTGACCACTGCTTGCTAGCTGAATACTGGCTTGTCCTACAATATTTGGAAAAAAACATGCGCTGGGACAATTAGACACGTGGTACGGTGCTGTTCGTGGATGGGAGGAACGTGGAATTCATTTTGAGGTGATGTTCGAGTCAATTAGTAGTAATCGGTTACGTTTGGGACATTATATAGGGTTTCTGAAAGCAACAAAATCATTTACGTACTACTAACAATGTAGGAGGTGAAGACAAACAGCTACACCCTCCCGTCCACAAATAAAGTGCACTTCTTTGACTTTTTGGAAAACTTGTTTGACCATTACAATTATTTAAATTTTTTTAATAAATATAACTTATTTTGTCATAACATAAAAATATCTCTAATGATAAATTAAGTCATAACAAAACGAATCAATATTTATTAAAACTTTTTAAATAAGGCGAATGGTCAAATAAGAAAATGATTTAAGTCAAAAAAATAACAATATTTGGAGACCCGAAGACAAACAGCTAGTCCATTTGACCGTGCTCTGGTGAGTGTGTGTGTGCGCGCGCGTGGTAAGCAAAATATTACATCGACCTGACCGTGACTTTTGAAAGATGTGTGTCTACTGGGAATTAAAGTCAATATATATCTAGTGGCGCAAGTGTTAGAACAAAAACGCATGTGCTCTTTTCTGATTCGTCGACATTATAATTTATTTAGTGACGACTAGGGATAAACCATGCATATTAATTATTAGGTCAATAATTGACGAGCATGCATGTTATCATCGACAAGGTCCATCTCATGCCTCTTGTTTGAGACTGAGTTGTCTTCACTTCCTATAAACAAAGGCATCGTGGCCTTGCTGAAATTGTGGACAAGTTGGGTAAATGTTACTAGGACTGATCGAGGATCTAAAGAATTTTTTGTTTTAATTACCATGGGGCACATTAGGACAAAAGCATCTTATTATAGAGGCTCCAAAGAAACCTCCAAATTGATTCTTACATAAGCATTAGGAAAAATAATAGAAATTCTCATAATAATTTGTGTGTCATTCGTGACGCGCGTCATTATAACTTTCAGTATTTCTCAATATTAATACAAGAGCAGCACAAACTTTTTGCCTATTCAAGAAAAATAATATTAAAAAAAATATTTGGCCTTTAGTTTGGTTCTGACCATTATCACCAATGATAATTTTTGGATCCATTATGTTTTATAAAAAAATACCAACATATGCCATTATGAAAAACATGTAAAAACGATCCCTAAATTTGTATATATAAGAGCATCTTGAATAGTTCCAAAAAACATATTGTAAATCAATGAGTTTTTTTATCAAGTAGATAAAAAATTATCTTTTATAACAACAAATATGGGTAGTTTACTCTATATATAAAGTTACACACACACCATTAGGAAAATAAATTACATAAAAAAATTACCTATCTCTGCCAAGAAAGATAAATTATAAAAAAAGTAAACTACCCATCTATGCCATTGCATCTAAATTATTCATGTGCGCCACTATAAAAATAAATAAAAATTCATCAAATCTATGTATAAATAGTAACATAAATGTTGGAACAAATATTTATATATATTTCTAAAGTACACACTTTTGGAATAATTGTTGAAGTAAAAGTAAGCATAATGCTATGTGTCACAACCGCGTTAGGGGAGAGGGCGCGGCGACACGATTGGCGGCACCACTAGGGGGTGATGGCGCGGTGGGCGGGCGGCTGCCTGGGGGCAGCTTCAGCGTATGGGAGGCGGCGGCGGGCGCAGGGGCGGGGGGTGGTGGCGGCGGGGGGGCTAGGGCAAAAGCGGGGAAATATTTTCTTTATTTGTTTGTCCCTAAAAGATTACATCTTCCTTGTTTATATAGCCCTCCTATGGGACTTGTATCTCAAGCAATCTCTAAAGGTTTTCTTATATTTCTGAAATATCTTTTAGAAGCAAATACTTATTCTTTTACTAATAGGAGACTTCCTTATAGATTGAAAATATCTCCTTTACACCAAAAAGTCATAATCCTATCCCGATTGGATCGAGGCCCGGCCCTGGTGGGGCGAGAGCTCTATGTTCTTGATAGTGTATTTCCTTAAGCATTAGAGATCTATGGCATGTAAATTGTTTACATGTTGGCCTGCCATGGAGTATGACATTCTACCTTGTGTTCTATGTTCTTACTGATTTGCAAATAGGAGGCTGGCTTTGCTTGTGTTTGCTTGGTCCAAAATAGATCCCTATTCAGAAATTCGGTCACACCAAACAGGTAACTCCACAAATGCTGGCTTTGCTTGTGCTGAGTTTATATCCAGTAAATGGATCCCCTTCCTACTTAAAACATGGTCTTTGCTAATGTGTGATTAGATATTGTATTGTTCCAGTCAATGATTGATGAGAGGCTTCCCTACTGGATCAAAGCTTCATGACGTGAACTTTAAGTTAGATATTGTTACATACTAATGTTGCTTCCATCAGAGATATGTAAATGTGACTGTTTCATTCTTTGTACATATGGGTTACAAGTTTGATGTATTCTGTATAAAAAGAATCACCATTTATTTTTGGTGCCTTGATCAGGCATGGTGAGTTAGCGTTGGTGTGGAAGTCATCACAACTAGCTTGGGGCGCTCTAATAGAAATTCCATTTACTTTAATATTCAAAATAAGTATTGTGATTTTGTAATTAATCATCATGGTGTTTTTTCCCGTCCCGTCGCATGGATATTTACCTAGTAAATTAAAATATACGAACACCCACGAAAATAAACTCACACTCAGTTTCACACATTCGCAATAATTGACGTCTGGAATCATAAGAAAATCAGCATCTGCAGTGGATGCTGTCAAGGTGATACGTAACGTCGCATTCATGTTCTACTTTTAGCCTCTCATCAAGCTATTGTGCGCATACATATTTCCCTTATTCTTTGCATATATGCCGATTGGTAGAGATAAGATATGCTCATCGTCACGCCATTTTCTCAGCTATTGCGCACATGGCGATCACACTGTGGAAAAATTAATTCTTACGGGCACTAACTAAACCGCAGACCACTGCTCGACCAGAAGCGAATTTTTTTTAAAATAAATTCAAACTAGTGACATCCTCGTCGATCTGTGATAGGATTTCATGACCGTGTTAGAATTACATGGCTTTCTCCTTATGTCATTTTTTTCTTACAAATTCAAACCTGGGTTGGTGACAACATTGGTGGACTATAAGCTTCAATGAGGTGAATTTTAGGCGAATTGGATTGTAGTCCAATGGTAGGACGCTCCAGTGGGGCGTTACCCACCGGGTTCAAATCCTGGTGCTCGCACTTTTTCAGGATTTACGGTATTCATGCATTCGCATTCAGTGGTAGCGGCGTTCCGTCGGCGACGAAAAATAATGGTGACTTCGGGGAATCTCGAGATCTGTCGGGTGCTCATAGGGACAGGGTGGCTGAATATTTAATTATTAAACTAGCTCTTATTTAGTATTACTATTTATTAAATTAGAGTAAGCAAGAAAGACTAATGAGCTTGGCCCGTTAGCAGCGGTAAACGCCCCATATAAATATGGAGGCAGACTTTTTTGGGAATAATCACAAAAAAAAACAATTTAGGGTTAATACCCTCAACTCTTGCCCTCCACCACTGCCGCCGCCACCCACGCCAGGCAGCGTGCGCCTCCGCCCCTCTCTAGTCTCTAGCTACGTCACGCCCCTCGTCATTCTCTATCGTTGACCCGGTCGGACAAGCTGTGACACTTGTCTTGAGCAAGATGAAGGACATGGATCAGGGAGGTGGTTAAGACCATGGAGTGAAAGAGCTCAAGATGAGAGGAGATGAAAGCAATAACCTGGAGGAAAAAGGTATATGTTTTGCTTTCATCGGCCCAAGGTGGGCCGGATTTCAGATAGATAACCATATTACCCCAAAAAAAAAAAAACTTGGAGGTGACAACTAAAAATGCACAATCATGCAGATGAATCATAAGAACAGGAACAGAACAAAGATGTGCATCTTGCACCTTGACGGTTCTGCACTTGCAACGGATTGTAACACGCACACAGAGCACTGCAGTACATTACAAAGAGGACTGAAAGAAAGGAGAGGAAGGGTCAAAATGCCAACAAACTGCAGGAGTTTAGGATCCTATCTCCGAATAAAAGTGATGAACTGCAAAATAAACTTAGTCCATGTGTCCATGTTTGGTTAGGCTCTCTGGTGCTCTGACTCCATGCAGCAACCGTGCAGCCCTGTACATCACTGTATCCGTGAAAAAACAGCTCCAGCTTCCACACAAATGAACGTGTATTGAGGATCTGTCGGAGCTATGTTTTTAGTGCTCCACATAGTATCCGCACAGTGGCAGAGCCGGCGGCGTGAGCAAGAGGACTGAAAGAACAGGAAGACACGACAAACAAAGGCTATCGGGGGTCAAAGAATCAGCTGCTGAACCCAGGCCTCAGAGGAACCTGAAGAACTCTCACGATTGTCTGACAGCCAGAAGATACGACAAACAAAAGCTTGCATCAAACAGTCGGCTGCTGAACCCTGGCCTCAGAGAATCCTGAAAAAGATATTACGATTGTTTCACGGCTGTGCTGTCCGGGCACATGCAAGTCACCTGCAACAAATTCTAAGTCCTTCAAGCATGGTCTCCATTTTGTCACTTTGACAGCAAATAAAATTGAAAAGAATTAAAGAGTGTATCTCATAGTGAATCTGTTATCAACAACCTTTTTTTTTTGAATGTATGTTACAACAACCTTACATTATCAACATGTATCAACCGTTAACTATTGATAGTTAAAGCTAAAAGCTTAAATCTGGGTTAGGATCTTGAAGATGCCACTAGGGTTTATGAATAGGACCGCTGGTGAGGCGATTGGAGAGATGGTGGGTGAGGTCCTGGCTGTTGATGCAGATGAAAACGGTCAGGCAGTTGGTGAAGTTTTGCGTGTGAAAGTGAGGATTGACATCAGGAAGCCGTTGATGAGAGGGGTGACATTGGATGTAGGCGAGGGGGATCAGGAGAAGATGAAGTGGTGCCCATTGATGTATGAATATCTGCCCGACTTCTGCTATCCGTGTGGGCTGATTGGTCACATCGATCGGTCATGTCTCACCCGTCAATGCGAAAAGATTCCACACCCCAGTTCAGTAGAGCTCTTCGATTCATACCTGAGAAGAAGAAGTTTGGAGAGGAGTATGGTGGAAAATCTGTTGAACAACGCTCTATGCTCCCATGGAGGGGCAATCAGGGACGAGGGGCTAGATTTTCTGGTAGTAGGTGGAGTAGTGAAAGAAGAGGTAGTGATAGTGATAGTTGGAGAAAGGAGGAAACATCTATCGGGAGGCTGCAGAGAACCCGAAGGAGGAGCGGGAGGTGGCGAGGTCCCTTAAAAGGCTGCAAAACCGCCCACACAACCTAGTGGCTCAAAGAAGGCACTATCTTATGGGCAAATGATCGAGGAGAAGAAAGGGGTAGCGGCTCAAGATGATGGCGATGGCCAAACAGCTGAAAAGAAGTCCACGGTCGTGCCAAAAGATGGGGGTGAGGGAGTGGGGTTGGACAGACTAATGTGGATCGCGACGATTGTGCAAAAAAATCTGGGAGTGAGGGGAAAGCAAAGAAGTTTAAGAGACAAAATAGGAGTCGAGTCCGTGAAAAAGCTAAGGATAGTGCCATCGTGGAGAAAGAAAAAGATCTAGGGGAGGGACGAAGATATGGATGTTGATGAGGAGGACGAGAGCGGCAAAGATGGGGAGGCAAGAGGGAGAATTTTCAGCTAACGTTCGAAGGAGGCGGGGCCGGCATTCCGCCCCGTGGGAATCAATGAAGCTCTTGAGTTGAACCGCCGGGGTTGGGAAACTCCCGGGCGGTTGGGGCTTCTTCGGTGTCATTACGTCGAGAAAGCTGATGTTCTCTTCTTGTCTGAAACTAAAATGGATGAGAGGAGAATGAAAGTGATTCAAAAGAAGTTGGGGATGATGCACATGGAGGTGGTGGATAGCGAAGGGAAGGGAGGTGGTTTGGCGGCGTTGTGGAGGAGTGGAGTTGATGTGGTTTGAAGAGCAAATCCATAAACCACATTGACATGGAGGTCTAGGAGACCGGGCGGAGACTGTTGGCGTTTTACGGGGGATATACGGGAGCCGAACAAAAATTCAAAACATGGGAGTTGCTGGAAGGGCTAAGAGACATAGGAGAGGAGAAGTGCCCATGGCTTTGCATGGGGGATTTTAATGAGATTTTGTACCAGCATGAGAAGGAAGGAGGCATACCTAGAACTCAAGCATGTCTTGATAGCTTTAAAGTAGCTCTGGAGGTGTGTGAGCTCGATGACTTGGGGTTCACGGGTGATATTTTTACATGGAGGAATAAACATTCAATGGGGTCTACGTATGTCAGGGAAAGATTAGACCGAGCGGTCGCGAATGCGGGATGGCGCATGAAGTTCCCACCGGTACATATAAAAAAAAGGAGACCCGTATCATTTGGACCACAGGCCCGGTGGTGGCTGAAACGGATCCACTCCCAAGGAGGAAGGGTGGGGGTGGCGGCTTCAAGTTTGAAGCGAGGCGGCTAAAGGAGGATGGATGTAGGAAAGTGGTCGAGGAAGCATGGGGTGAAAGAGCCGAGGGTGGCGTACCTTGGTGGAGAATTTGAGGGGGTGGCCACGAGCTTGAAGGATTGGAGTTCTAATGTGTTGGGTGATTTGGAGAAGCGGGTTAGGAAGGCAAAAAAAGAGCTTGAGAAGTGGAGAAAACAACCGATCAGCGATGAATCGGTTCAAAGGGAAGCAGTTTGGAGCTTTAAGGTAGATTGCTTGGAGGAACAAATTGACATCTATTGGAAACAAAGAGCACATGTTAACTGGTTGCAGTATGGTGATCGTAATACCACTTACTTCCATAATGCATGTTCGGTGAGAAGGAGGAGGAATAGAATAGGTGATCTGGAGAAGGAGAACGGAGAATGGGTGGTGGAGGAAGAGGAGAAAAAAGAGTTTATAGCTAACCATTTTGCGCAGCTTTTCAGGTCGAATGCTGTGACTGACGGGGTGCGCCTGCAGAAGCTCCTTGATGCAGTACAACCCGGCGTTACACACGTTCCTCATGGCGGAATATACGGAGGATGAAATCAGAAGGGCATTGGATGCCATCGGGGACCTAAAGGCCCCGGGGCCGGATGGTATGCCATCTATCTTTTTTAAAGAGTATTGGGATGTCGTGGTTTCGAAATTGATCAAGGATGTGGTGACTGTGTTGAGGGGTGGTCGTATGCATGAGGGTTGGAATGACACCATTATTTCTCTGATCCCGAAAGTTCAGAATCCAAAAAAGGTGTCGGATCTAAGACCTATCAGCCTCTGTAATGTGGTGTATAAAGTCATCTCAAAGGTGCTTGCTAACAGGCTCAGAGAAATATTGTCGGACATTATCACACCAAATCAGAGTGCTTTTGTCCCAGGGAGGTTAATTTCAGATAATATACTGATTGCTTATGAGCTAACCCACTACCTAATGCACAAGGAGGGGAAAGTGGGTTATGCGGCTGTCAAGCTTGATATGAGCAAGGCATATGACAGAGTTGAGTGGAGTTTCTTAGAAAAAATGATGCAAAAGATGGGGTTCAATGAAAGCTGGGTCTCTTTGATCATGGAGTGTGTCTCAACGGTAAGGTTCTAGGTGAAGGTTAATGGTGATTTGTCCGATAGCTTCACTCCGGAGAGGGGACTTAGACAAGGGGACCCGTTATCCCCTTACCTTTTCTTGCTATGTGCAGAAGCATTTTCAGCCTTGTTGAAAAAAGGTGAAGAAGATGATCTTATTGCAGGAGTTAAGATTTGCCATGGTGCTCCAAGCATATCACACCTATTATTCGTCGACGACTCTTTGATTCTGTTTCGGACGAATGAAGGGGATTGCAGGCACTTGCAGTCTATTCTCCAATTATATGAAGAGTGTTCGGGTCAAGTTATAAATAAAGCCAAATCAACGATATTATTTAGCAAGAACACGGGATCTGATGAGAGGAAGTTGGTCTGTGATTTGCTGCAGGTCACAAAAGAAACAATGAATGAAAGATACCTGGGGCTGCCGGTACAAGTGGGCAGGTCAAAAATAAATACCTTTGCTTATCTTAAAGACCGTATTTGGAAACGGATGCAAGGGTGGAATGAAAAGTTCCTGTCATGGGCAGGCAAGGAAGTGTTAATTAAGGCTGTAGCACAAGCAATACCCACATTTGCTATGGGTTGCTTTAATTTAACAAAAACGCTATGTGATCAGATTGGTGCAATGATATGTCGATTCTGGTGGAATCACCAAGAGGGGAGCACAAGATTCATTGGCTAGGCAAGGACCAAATGATGAAGCCGAAAGGAGAGGGTGGGCTTGGATTCCGAGACATACACTCTTTTTCAACTTGGCTATGCTGGCGAAGCAAGCATGGAGGTTACTGCAGCAGCCAGAGTCCCTTTGTGCTAGAGTGTTGAAAGCAAAATATTACGCAAACACTTCTGTTCTGGAAGCAACGACAAAGAACGGTATGTCTTACACTTGGAGAAGCATCCTAGAGGGGCTAGAAGTGGTGAAGAGTGGTTTTGATATGGAGAATTGGTGATGGGGTCAATCTGAACATTTGGTCAGACCCATGGCTCCCAAGAGATTTTCAAGGCAGTGATAACTCCACGAGGCCAAAACTTGCTGAGGGAAGTCGATGAATTAATTGACCCATATACTGGTCAGTGGGACCAAACTCTTGTTCGGGATTTATTTTGGGATGAGGATGTGGAGTTGATCTTGTCTCTCCCGGTGAATCAAGGCCGACAAAAACTTCCCGGCTTGGCACTTTGACAAACATGGCGTCTTTAATGTGAAAAGTGCGTATAAGGTGGCTCGAGACTGTCAGCTGATCGAGAAGAAGAAGTAAGAATGGAGAACAAAGTGGAAGCAATTCAATTCCAGATGGGTTATGGAAACAAATTTGGAAGGTGAGATGCCCCAACATGCTCAAACATTTCTTATGGAGTTTCGCACATAACAGCCACCCTCTGCGGTGTAATCTATTGCGACGGGGAATGAAAATATCTGAGAATTGCCCGGTATGCAATCATAATGGTGATGGAGCCCATCTTTTTTTCAAATGCAAGAGTGCAAAGGGAGCTCTGGAATCTGCTGGGACTGGAAACTGAAAGAAGCGAGCTAGCCATCATACAATCGGCACATGATGCTGTTGATAAGATTCTGAAGGCCAGGGAGCAGAAGAAACTGCTAGTGATCACGGCCCTTTGGTACACTTGGTCCGAGAGAAATATTATCAGAGAGGAAGGGAGAAGGAGAAGTCCTAGCGTTCTTGCTAGATGTGTGGAGAGCTACACAAAGGAGATGAACATTTCAGAGAGCAACAAGGCCGATCGACAACAACGATGCCTTGCCCGGTGGAGGAAACCGCCCAGAGATATTCTGAAGCTCAATTGTGATGGGTCCTTTTACCTACGACAAAATCTCTGGTGGCTGGGGGTTCTTAATTCGAGATTGTGATGGAGATGTAGTGACAGCGGGAAGAGGTAGTGTGCAACACCTGCTAAACCCGTTTCATGTAGAGATCATAGCCTGTTTGCCGCGTTGGCCGGCTGGTCGTTGAAACTGATGCACAGGAGGTGGTCAAGGCGATCAACTCTACTGCCTATGATGGCTCCGTCATGGGGCATCTAATTGACGAAGTGAAGTCTTTTATTAGCTCTGAATTTTATTCAGTCTGAATGTTTGTTTGTTCAAAGAGATTGTAACAAAGCCGCTCATGAGCTGGCTGTGCTGGGTAATGCGTGCGTTGAGGGGGGAGGAGTTGCTCATCAGCTCACTCCCTCCAAACATTGCTGTAATTGTTGCTAACGATCTGTTAGCTGTTGAGTAAACGAAGAGAGATACCCGTGTTCAAAAAAAAAAAGCTTAAATCTGTAATAAGTCCAGTACCATTTTCTCATGTACACACTGATCAATGTAATTTGTATCTCAATGTCCATGTCTAGCATCACTTAAAAGCCTAAGAATCAATATACTAAACTTGCCACCCATCTGAACATGGGCGAGCTATGTTGTCTCCCCAATAGTGCACCCACGCACAATTTAAAAAACAGTGGAAAAACTCAAATTTTCATCATATTTACACACCTATAATCTATAAATCACTGCACCCACAAACAAGGCGCACCCCCCTCAGTTTGTTCTAGCTCCGCCACTGCATCTGAACTGTGCAAAATGCAATGAACAATATGGTCATTATACCCTTGCCTTAATTCTTATAAGGCTAATCTCAATACACGTCAAATGAGCATGCTACTCGATGGTGGGATCCCACAGTTTGTTGGCTAGGTGGCCTTTCACCCTCTTTCTTTCAGTTCTCTCTAGATGAAACATATGAGACATTCCAACAATCACATAAACCAAGTATCTAGATGACATCACATAAAAAAATTATCTACCAAGAATGCAAAAGAAAAATATATCATGTTATAAATTTGCTTTAGAAAAAAAACATTGTATACAAGCATACAGATTCTATTTTAGAGGAATATGCTTTTGAGTAGCAGAGCAAAAATTATGGAAGAAGACCTAGTTCAAAGTTTAACTCGATACGATTATAAAGAAATACTTCAACTCGATACATCTAATTCTACAATGTCATCCTCACTGAGTACATGTTGTTAGTAAAATGGGCCATGCCCAATATGGAGACTAAAAGTTCATCTTCTTCACGTGCTTCTTTAAACACTTGGTGCGACCCATGCCATCCAGCCGATCATGTGCTATAACAGCCTTTGCGGACTGCGGCATTTTTAGGGCATATACAACCCAAAGAATAGGGTTGTCTCTAAGAGACTACAATTTGACATATAGGCGATAACAAAAGACTGGTTATGCGCGTTTACTGCATCGTGTGAAGCCAACATCAATCATGAATATCAATTTGCATAATACCAATTTGCATACCATTGTGTTGACGTTTGATGGAAGACAATTCAAGCATAAACAAGACCAACCTAATTGCAACATCTTTAAAACCATATAACAGTATTTATATGACAAAAACTTAACTAGCAGCATTTGAAACTTTCATATAACTAGAAGGAGTGGAATAAACAGGCTAATTTAAGTAACATAGAAGCATTCAGGTAACGAGAAACTTTCAGAACACTAGTAGCATTTAGGTAACTAGAAGCATATATGTTCAGAAACTTTCGAACACAGAACCAACATGTTCAGATAATAGAAGCATGTTCACAAACATTCAAAACAACTGAACCAACATGTTCGGATAAATAAAAAAGCATGTTCAAAAATTTTCATACTATGGAAGCAACATGTTCAGATAAATAGAAGCATTCACATACTTAGAACGCAGAAACATTGAACTAGATAACCAATAGAAAAGTCTACTCATCGGATAACATGCAGAACAAGCTACTCATCACAGCATCCACGAAGACATCTCATCACAGCATCGGGTAACGTTCAGATAACCAGAAAAATTGTAGATCACAACTTGAAAAGATAACAAATCATCCTCTCGCATAGGGAAAAAAAAGAATTCTGAACTTAACAAAAAAAAAATGTTGTCTGCATGAACTTTACAAGTTTTTTAGGGAAACATTTCCCAAATCCGACAACTATCTAAACAGGTTGTCTGCATGAACTTTTACAAATCATCCTCTGCATAGGGAAAAATGTTGTCTACAGAACATTTGTACCTGTTTAGATAGTTTCGGAAAAAAATGCCTTCCTAAGACACATCATTGCAACAACTCGCTCAGCCCTTTCTTCATCCGACATTGAACTTGTATCTTGCAAGATGAGATTATTATAAGCATCCATCATCTTCGATTCTTTCTCAACCTTCTTTGCCTCTAAGATAAGCTTCTTTTCCTCTTTAGTCTCTTTTTTGCTGTAAGGTGGGCAAGTTTTTGTGGTCTCAAGCTTCTCAGATGATAGCTTATGCTGAAGTTCCAGCACCTTGATGTGATTAGCGTTTGTTTCCTTGCTAAAAGAGTTGCCATCTCATCACCATATGAGCTGGGTCGTTTTGTCTTTTTGCAGCTGGAGCTGGACCTAGACCCGTTGGTCGCTTTGGCATATTTTCAGCAGCTTCCAGGTCGCCGTATGCGGGGTCGAGAGCAGCTTTGCGGTCAGGATTCGACAGGGAAGGCCCACGCCAGCGTCGTTCTGGGCGGGCGGCGTCGGCGGCGTTGAAGCCTGCACGGTCACCGGGTGGCAGCGGTTCAGCAGGTCGGAGGCTTGGCGATAGTAAGATCGACGAGGGCGGGGTCGCGGCGGTGGGGGGGGCGGGGATGAGGCCAAAGGCGGTGTAGGGTTCGGGGGTCCCGGCGGGAGGCACCCGTGTTGTGGCGCGGAGGGCGATGGCAGCGACCAAGAAGGCGTTGCCGCCGGGGTGCATGGGTCGATGCCAAGGGCCCGGATGACTAACTTGTAGCAGCTCGGCGTGTTTTTTGAATTTTCAACCGGGGGGGGGGCGTTCCCCACCAGATTATATTCAAGTGCCCAAAATGGCGGATAACCACGTTTTTGGGGAAAAACGAGCCAAACCCTGCCGCCCGTTAATTATGGGAAACCGGACTAAAACAGCACAAAATCGACCTCTGCCCCCTCGAGGCTGGGATATGGCTAACCCACAAAATAAACAACACAAAATGGCGCCAGAAGCGTCAAGGAAGAAGGTGGTGGGGGGCACAAAGAGGCACAACCACAAAGAAGAGCGATGGCGAGTAAAGACTACTACACCAAGACACAAGAGTTCTTCAATGATGCCTCCGGGAAGGTGTATGACGCCGTAACATCATCATCGTTAGCCAAGCGAGCATGGCAAGGCTTTCGCCCGATCCTTGAGCCGAGGTGAAGAAGCTGTAAAGGAACTTCAGCGACCTTCAAGAAGGAGAGTCTCGTCGCCGGCTCGAAAAGATCTGGTGAGCTTTCGCCGGAGAACTTCGCTCCCGAACTGTGGAGGTAGCCGCGTGGATACACACCGCCCGGTAGCACACCTCGCGGAGCCAATATGGACCCGCGAGGATGGGAGGCTCGCAGACCGCAAACGTCACGCACCTAGACGGAAAGAGGTTGTCGGTTGCCTCCACTTCTTGTCGGCTCGCCGCGATAAAGGGAGGCACGACCGACCCGGCGTCTTCGCTGCGGAGGGGGGTTGTTGGTCAGCCGCCACACAAACGGAGCCGCGTTCGGACTCGCGAGATGGTGGGGGCGCGCGACAAGTTTATCCCCTTGTGACGATCGCCGCCACACATCACATGAGAGGCCGCCATCGGCTCGCATGGAGGGAGGCGCCCGACACATCATGGCGGACCCGGACCCGAAGGGAGGCGCCGGTCGCCTCCACGCCACAGGTATTTGGGTTCCGGTGGGAGCGCGCCGGCTTTACGCCCGGCCGCGGCCCCGAGCCAAGGATCTTGCTCGAGGCCGGCCAGCGAGCGCAGGCGACACCAAGATGACGTGCGGAGGCTCCGCCGCTCAAGAGCATCTGCCCGGCGCGGACCACCACCGCAAAAGCTCCACCGCTCGGGAGCATCGCAAAGGGGTCGGGGCGCCATGGCTATCCATCCGGGGCAGCGTCGAGGCGACGCAGAACTGCAGCTGCCGGGGAGGAGGAGGGGGTGGTTGGCCGCGGAAGAGCAGATCCGGTGGCGCCAGGGATGGAAGAGCCGGCCGCCACTTTTTGAGCGTCGGTGGCGCCCGTCGCGGATCCCAAACAAGTCGGGAGGGCGTGCGGGGAGGGGGCGCCCGGGGGGTTGCGGCGTCGCGGGCGGCGGATCCAGGGGCGGAAAGGCGGATCCGGCGATCTTTGGCACGACCTCGCGAGGGACGGGGCACGGTGCCGGGCCGGCGGAAACCGCCAGCGGCCGTCGCGCCCCACGCACCCGCCATGGATCCGTGGGAGGAGGGTAGAGATCCGCCAAGGAGGACCAAATCCGGGCGCTTTCGCCCGAGAAGCCAGGTCCACGGAGAAGGGAGTGGTGGAGGAGGGGGTGGAAAGAGGGGCGAGAAGGGGAGTGGAGGCGCTGCGGCGGTTCCACTTTGTGTGGGGCGCCGGCGCCGCCGCCGCCGCGCCCCGCGGCGGCGGCGGAGAGGTGGCGGGTGGGGGGCTGTGGCGGCGCTGCTGAGTCGCCCTCGAAGTCGCCGCCTGAGCGAGACGACGAGAGCCCGACCCGGTTCCTTTATTTTAACTACTCCTTGATTGAATCGCAGCTCGATGTTGTGCTTGAGCTTTGCCCGGGCCGCCGAGATCCTTGGCGGTGATCACATACCCTCCGCTGTCGCCGCCGCTGGGTGGGGTCCGAGGCTCGAACCCGGTGAGGAAGGATTCATGGCTCGCCCATTTGGGGAAAGGCACTGCCGCTGATTGATTTGGGGGAATAGGTCGGCATTTGTAGGATTTGACCTGAGGAGCCTGACTGTTGTTTCGACGCGTGCCTCCCTCCGCCGCGTGTGTAGTGGGCTTATGAGATCGAATTTTTGCAGTATGAAGTGGGCGTTTTGGTGGGCTGAGCGCTTGGGCCTGCTAGCGGAGTCGGCTTTGCCGCTGCCGCGTGACGTTTCCTTGCTGGCTGGAACGAGTGCCTGCACGCAGTTCTTCCTCTATCGTTTATGATCTTTATTTACACAATCTCTTGCTTATCCATGTGAATCTTCGGTGATTTGTTCAGGACATGGCAGACCTGGAGTCGGAGCCATTTGGTTGCCCGGCGAGGGCGTACAACATCGGCACTGAGTTCACCGAGATACAGGCCGAGGTAGATCCTGTTGGGAACTGACGGTCTGCTTGTTTGTTGTGTGCGTTGCAGTGTCTCCTAGGCGACAGATCTCCATGCAACAGAACTGGGAGAGGGATAGCCTGGAGTCCTGGACCGCGACAAGGAGAACAACTGGATGCAGCGTAAGATTTTGGTTTCATTATATTATAGGCTAAAATGATTTACATTCCTGGGATCGTTCGTGGTGCTGACTGCTGACAGTGGTTTATGGTTCAGCAGACCTGCTGGCAGGGATAGCTAACTTCCTGGGCATATCACACCTTAAATGAACACCGAGGCGTTTCAGTTGAGAGAAAATGGTTGACCTGTTTGTGTTATGTGTTACATTTACTGGATTTTACATGCTGCTACTGTCAGCACTGCAAGATGTCTAGCACGGCACAATTGCAAACTGAGATGCATGTATGCTGTGTCATCTTTCGTCAATTCATAACTGTTGTTAACCGTGGTCTTATTGCAGGGTAGAGTGGATGGAGTGGATGGAGCTGCTCCATCTCATTGTTTCCGTCTCTTCTCTTTCTAAAATTCAAAGTTCAATGCATAGGAAAGTTTGATAACAATTGTACGTATTAGCTCAGTTGCCTTTAATTTACAATTGCAGATTCCACAAATGAATGTGGCATCAATGGTTGGTGGCACTTGATCCTTTAGTACCATGCTTGCCGCATGATCATCAAGGCATTTGTTTCCAGCTGCTGTCCTGCAGATATATTTTTTTTGAATCATGCTGTCCTACAGATATTGGTACTCCATTTCTAGGGCGAATTCTCAAATTAATTTAACTCACCTGTGACTGGATAATTGGCATGATTCTTTTTACTCAAAAAATATGTTTTATGGCATATTGGCATCAGTCCAGCTTCTTGCTTCTTGTGGATTGGTATTGCTTTTGTCTGGAATAGCAAGGACTTAAGCCTCTACTACTTATGCATATACATGGAAATCTATTTCAGAGTTCATTTGACATCAGAATCATTTCTTGGCTGTTAGAAAAATTATAGTAAACCAGTATAAATTGAGAATAGTTCAGTAAACCAGTATATAGTTTAATACCACCTTTATTTCAAATCGATACAGTATAGTAAACCAGTATGCATGTATACGATAGTCGTATGATCATATCGCCCTGAGCTTAATCTGTGCACCATGCATCGGATGCAGTGTCATCACCGTATGTGGGGCATGGGTATACGATGGCGCGAGCTCAAACTCAAATCGCTGAAGGATCACGCACATCGCCATCTTGGCCTCCAGCAACGCAAAGTTTTGCCCGATACAAATGCGAGGCCCCCAGCCGAATGGGAGGAACGCACCCGGCCCTTGGACGCCTTGGAGATCCCCCTCGGCAAATCTCTCCGGCTTGAAATCGTGCACGTCGTTTCCCCAGGTGTCGGAGTCATGGTGCATGAATAGAATAGGAAGCTCAATGAAGGCACCGGCTGGCAACGTCACGTCTCCGATCTTCATGTCCTTGTAGGTTTTCCGGCTGAACACAACTGCTGGCGGGTATAATCGGAGAATCTCATAAAGGATCATATTGACCTGCAAAAATGCAAACATATATAGTGCACAGATATTAGTTGTGCTTGTGCTTAGTAAATTACTACTTCCTCTGTTCCAAATTGCAGTTCACTTTAACTTTAGATCCATTTGTTTTGATATTTATCTAGATATAGTGTATAACTTGCATAGCAAAATCAACGTATCTAAAAAAGTCAAAGTGAACTACAATTTGAAACAGAGGAGATATAAAGGATTAACAACTTACTGTTTTGAGGCGGCTCAGTCCCTCGTATTCTGGTTTGTTTCTCCCGAACAGGCCAATCACTTCCTCCCTTGCACGGTCTTGCCACTCACGGTGCATGCTCAACAGGACCATGGTCCATGTCAACAACACCGACGTCGTCTCCATCCTGCTAAGTAGAACACCTTGCACTCCTCGATGACATCTTCAATCGTCATTCCAAGGGTGGATTGGCCATTCTCGTCCGTGTGCCTCGCATTTGACTCCAGCAGTAAGCCCAGGAGATCATCGCGGGTGCTTTCACCTTCTTCCATAGCTTGCATTCTTTTCCCAATTAGCCCTCGTAAAATCGAGTTAACCTCCTTGTTGATTTGGCGCATCCTTCTGTTGTTTTTGGTTGGCAAAAACCTGCAGTCATCAACAGTCAATAAGCAAGTCCCATAATAACATTTTATTTTGTACTAGCCGTGCTAAAGAAGAATAAATTTGAGCAGTCATAGCAAGCTGCAGAGCAACTCACATGTAACCAGGAATTGCAATCTTCTGAACGGTGCCTACAAAGCGCTCAGCTTGCTCGGACTGGAGCTCGAAAAATCCTTCTACCTTCAAGGTAGCTGCTGCCAAATGCGGTGCGGGAGATGACATCTCCTGTGAGGGCCTGGAGCTCCGGCCAGACGTCCAACTCGCACCAACCGTCGGAACCAAGGGACTGCTGCGCCCATCTGCTGACAAGCTCTTCGCAGCACGCAGAGAACGCAGGCAGCATGAGCTGCAATGCAAAGGTCACATACACCAGCGATCAATCACAGGTCAGATCGTTTGGAATATCAATTACTTATGTTATATCAAACGTATGTAATTGTACTACAAATGATACAGTTCTACATACCTTGAGCTTCTCGAGATGGAAAGCAGGGTTGAGGATCCTCCTGTGCTTGACCCATTTCTCGCCCTCATGGCTGGTAAGCCCATCGGAGATCAGCTTCGTCAGGGCCGGGAACTGGGGCTTCTCGAAGTGGCCGAACTTGTTGGAGAGCACGTCCCTGACCAGCGCGGGGTCGGTGATGGTCACGTTGGGAAACGGCCCGAACCAAGAGAAGCACATCTTGCCGTGCTCCCGGACGTTGTTGCAGAGGAACGGCGTGACGCGGGGCACGATGTCGTGGCACCCAGCGGCAGCGGCCTGGCCCAGGCCTCCTTGTTGAGGCGGCCGAACTCCTTGAGGTCGCCGGTGAGGAAGCGGTAGGAGGTGCCGCGGAGGCCCCGCGCGCGCAGAGCGCGCTCCAGCCGCCGAGGCTCCCACCATAGTTTGTTCAGCAGCCGGCCGCCCTGCCACAGCAGGACGAGGCCAGGGACACCGTAGATCAGGAGGCTGCGTGGTGCTGAGGGGTGAGGCCACAGCTGCGAACAGAGCTCCCAGAAACATTGCTGACAATGCTATGCGAAGTGGACTTTGACTGGATGTAGATGTGCATGGTATGGTACTTGGAGTAAGGTTAAATACTAGGGGTGTGTCACCTTGTTGGATGATATGGTTATCTTGTGCTCATTTCTTTAAGGTTTCTTGGAGTGTAAGACGTGCTCTGCATCTTGGTCAATCGAACTTGGTGGAGAAGAAATTAGTTCGGACAGATATGGCACATGTGACGGTTTGTTCGGCGTACTGCTTTTTAATTGGTTGGTTGCCTTGTCAAAAAAAAAGGCTGATTGATGCTATTATGAGCTCAGGGTGAGCTGAGGAGTTTGACTTTAGTCATCAGAACAATAGTATCTCGAATTCTCAATATATAGTATAAAAAAAAATAGTCGCAAAAAAAGATATATTGGTATAAAAAACATTTCAGAGCTCCATATTGGAGCTCAAGGTAGTGCCCCGGGGAAAACAGAGCTTGAGCTTTCACTTCAAAGTGACGACTTTCTATAGCAATGTCATTCAGATTCTATATTTATGATCAATAACAACTACTTAGCAATTCCTTTTATCCTCTCATAAGGTACGAACAGTGCGATACAATATGTGATGGCAGGCTTGGGAGCCATGTCTTTCCCAACTAGCACTCGGCACTGCATGTTCCGCAGTTAGCCAAACAAATTGTCTCTTCTAATTTATTTCTCATCCACTTAAGCATTTGCTGGCGTGGCTTATCTACAAGACGTACAAGCTAAGATGTATTTTATCTGCAATAATTTTTTTCGGGGACGGCAAAAGCTTTGCCGCAACTTCTATTAGACGAAAAAAAAAAAAGAAGGTCAGCGCCCGCCAAGTTTTTTGGATGGAAACTGGGCCAAAAACCATACAACCGGGGAGAGCCACGATCCTCCTACCCACTTTGATACAACTCCACCACAACTAGCGACCACAGCTAACCATTCAACTTTGACGAAAAGCGACCCAACTAAAGCAACTCAACACAACTAACAAAGAACTTCCGGATGGGAGAAAATAAACATGATGCTCCGCCGGGTTGGATTGGGTCATCAACACGAGCCTCTATCCACAATAGCCACTTTCGGTCGGATTGGGACGTCGACATGACGCACCACGCAAAAGGAACCAAGAAAAAGAACAAACGCACACCCCACTACACCACCACCACCATTTGGGAGAGGAGCCAAAAGCAAGCCGTCGAAGCTGCGCGCCGTCACCAACGTTAGCCACGCCAAAACCGCAGCCCTGCTGCAAGTTCAAGCAACTACCCAAACTCCTCCACCACAGGACTGTCCCTCTCAAGCAGCACTCCCACAATCGCCGATCCCCGCTCCAAAGATTGTGTCACCAAATTCCTTTCGTGGCACCAAAGAAAAACCACTGGACCCGACTACTCTGCGTGGGGGTCTCGCCACTCCCACCGCCTCACTCCATTATCCAAGACTCGGGTAATCAAACCGCTTTGAGGACATCACTTCCGCCTAGCCGGCACCGAGATCACCACCACCATGCGTGCCAACTCAAGACCTCCGGCACCCATGGGCCCTTCTCCACAGACCGCCCTCGCCAACACGGACCAAGTGCACCACCACACCGCGAACGCCGCGAAACACCACCGGCCGACCACCACCCCCCGCCACAAATCGAGACGGGTCTCCATGTGCGACGCCTCAAGGAGGGTACGACGCCAATGGCGCCCGCCGTCGCACGTCCATAGAGGAATAGGTTTTCACACGTAGACTCCCATGCTGCAAGGACATGGTTGCCCTCAATGGTGCCCCTAGCGGGAGAACAACGACCCAAGGTCGCCGCCGCCATTGTCATCGACAAAACGTGATGAGGACATCCTAGGGAATGATTTGGCCAGCGCAAAAACAAAGAAGTGGCGGCGGTCGTGGCCAGCGGGAGCATGGTTTGGCCAGCGCACAACAAGGTATCACGCGGCACCGCGGCGCGGCGGTTTGGCCAGCGTAAATGTGTAGGCGACATCTATGCACGTCCAAATTAATCCCACCTTGCTTAGCTTGGGAGAAGGAAGCCACCTTAAAAGGGAGAGCAACCCTTTCCATATTGGACTCGTCTTTTGGGGCAATTGGGCCTTCCCCGAGTAGTGTGCATAAAAACCGCTTGGGGTCCTGACAACCTTAATTTGTTGGGCCTCGACCAACCCCACTGGACCGGATACATTATTTGGTATCAAAGCTGGGCCCTTGTTAAGGGGTGAGAATAATGAGGACATCCTAGGGCACGATTTGGCCAGCGCCGCAACAGCTGTGCGTGGCGGTCGTGGCCTAGCGGAAGCATGGTTTGGCCAGCACGTAATCGTGTAAGGGGCAGCCATGCACGCGGTTTGGCCAGCACACAATAGTTTAACAGCTGTGCACATCCAAATTAATCTCACCTTACTTAGCTTGGGAGGAGGAAGCCACCTTAAAATGGAGAGCATCCTTCCCGTATTGGACTAGTCTTTTGGGGCGATTGGGCCTTTTCCCGAGTGGATATGCATAAGAACTGTTGGGGTCCCATTCAACCTTAATTTGTTGGGCCTCGGCCAACCCCCACACCGAACGGATGCATCAAAGCGGCGGTGAAGGCTTTCGGCCGTCTACAAATGTATGTGTGCCGCGACGCTCTTGACCATGCCAAGTGGCACACTCCCCGCCAACTCCACAATGCCTCAACCGAAAAAAGCCCGAAAGACCGCCGAGGCACCACCTCGGCACCACCAACTCGGCACCAGCCCACGGCCCCACCACCATGGTGGTGCCGCACCCAGAATATCGCCGTGAACGGAAGAGGAGCACCGACCAACATACCACCAACCGTCGCCCAAGTGCGATGCGCCAACCGCAACCACCACGTACACCACGCGCTGGCCACAACCGCCTCTCCTACACCACATCCACCGCGCCGTTGTTGACCCACATCGGCAAAGAACCATCCGCCCGCCTGATGCCCACATGCCGCCGGGGTGAGATCAAGGCGCCGTGCCGCAACACAGCCGCCAAAGTCCGTGGGAGGAACGCGGTATAGACGAGGACCGCCCCCCACACCCGGTCCCCTAGCCACCACCCACCTTTGCGTTGCCCCCTCACCTTCTTGCCAACCTACCACCACAAGACCTCCACCGCCGCCCCACTACACCGCGCCCCCGGATCCGGATCGGGAGCACCACAAAGACCACAAAACGCCGGCCACCATAAACGCCGGGCTCCATCCGACCGCCTCTGTTGAACCCGATATCTCATCGATGAAGAAGGCGAGTCGGTGTCACAGGATGGAAGGAAGCCCGTCGAGGGCCTCCCCTCGTTGCCATCGGATGGAGGACAACAAGGCCCGATGCAGCCTACCGGGGACCGGGTCTCTCGGGCCCCATATCCGCCATCCCGAGGCCATAGACCACCAGGATTTGGCCGCGGGGAACATGGTGCCCGCGCGAGGTCGCTTTGCCGCCGCCGCTGCAACCCCACGTTTTGCCGCTACGTCGGCCCCGAAGCCGGGGAAGAAGGCCCGCCGCCACCTTCCTTGGCGCCCGTCGGGGATCCGGGCGTGCGCTCATGCGGCAGCGAGGAGATGGTCACGAGGGAGGGGTGATGGCGCGGGAGGCTCGTCCCGTGTTGCCCGAGGTGGACGACGCGGACGGGAGGGGTTCTTTTCATTTTTATCCGCAATAATACCTCCAAAATATTATGAATAATGTTACAAATTTGGTATATTACCAAATACCATAAATAGCTCCAAGTCCCAAGTTAAAGGGACAATGGTACTAGGTGGTCCTTACTTTGACTATAGGTCAATGATGTCGCACTTAGTGTATCCCCAACAAGATGGCTCTATCTTGCTTCGTGAGAGACTGTTTGCAGTCTTCATCCTTTAAATCCTTCCTCTATCCATGTTTGTTATCAAAATTCTCTCCTCTATATCACTTTCTCCCCGCACTCATCAATCCTTTATATGTCTACTCTATATCATGTGGGACCTGCACATCAGTTTTTTTCTTTTATCCTCACCTCTATCCTTTCCTCACCGCTCATTCCTCCTCTCCTCTACTTCAGCTCCTCCGCCCCTCCCCTGCTCCCTCCCTGTGGCCGGCCCGGCCGAGCTGCCGCCAAGCTCGCCCACTCATGACAACAACTTGCGAGAGGCAGGGAGAGGTGTGGCGCCGATCCTAAGAGGGGCCCACACACCATGTATCTTGTTTGGGGCTCGCTGGCCTCCTATGATGGCAGCGCGGTCGCCCGCGCCCGGGCTCGCCAGCCGGGTGTGCGCTGGAGCTCATGGCGAACCTCCCAGCTCGAGCTCGGCGGAGGTCGAGGTGGGCGGCAAGATCCGTGAACTGCTTGCGGCGTCCCTTGCCACTACCCATGGGCCTTGGCTGGAGGGGGCCCGCTCTGCGCCGAGGCGTGTGACGAAGCCAAAACTATTTTTTAGGGGGCCTAAAACAATGGAGATGATCATTTGCATGAAGATTTAATGGTGAATTTTTGTTTTTGCTACAGTAATTAACCTTGATTTCCTATTTTTAGGGGGCTAGAGCCCGCCTGCCCGACCGCTGGCTCCGTGGCTGGCTCGAGGTGGCATAGCGTGGCGCCGGATGCCTCCGCGACGGGCGCGGGGATGCTTTTGCGGTCTCCGTCGAGGGCTTGACGATTCGCTGGCTGCGGGCGTCTTGGGCGTAGATGTGGACTTGGTGGCTGCGGAAATGGCACGCTCCCACACCGTGTCGCCCTTGAGCCGGCTCCCTACCCCCATCTCCATTCGGCGAGCCCGGGGCGGGCGGGCGCGGTGCGGCGCGCTAGTGGGAGGCCGGGCGAAGCTGCGTCTTTGTCTCCGCCATGGGTGAAGCCGCTGGGCACGGCCTTGTCCTAGCTCCTCCGGGCGCTGGCATGGCGGGGCAGGGGCACGATGTCGGAGCAGGCGAGGCCACGAAAGCAGGTGCATGGGCCCCACGCCACGCTGGCTGATACCGGGCGCCCTACAACCCGGGTATTTCCAGGGAAAGCCTGTACAGTAATAAGTTTTACAGGAGCCCAATGTGGAGAGTCTTATGGAGGAAAGAGAGTTCAGAAAAACAACTCGTTGGCGACGGGATGGATGCTAGATGTCTTGTATGGAACCTAATGATTCTCTCTCACAGCTCTTTTCTATCTCCATTGGTTTTTATCCTATTTTGTTTTTATTTCTTCTCTCATATACAAAGTCAACGAGCGGTTTGAGGGACTGTTGACACTTAATATGGTATACATATTTTACCAAGTAACAATTCATATATGTGTAAGATACAAATCCACATGTTTATAACGAGTAATAAAGAAACAAAAACTAATAATAAAGCATTAATGATACATGGAAAGCATGGAGTCCCTATATATGTGAAGATTTCTACATCCGACATTAACACGGAAAGGACCATTTGATTTCTGACCATGATGAACATCATGTCGTGGGGATCATATTGGTTTGAGCTTAAGCTGCGCACCATGCATAGGATGCATTGTTATCACGGTATGCGGCGCATGAGTATACGATGGCGCAAGCTCAAACTCAAATCGTTGAAGGATCATGCACAGCGCCATCTTTGCCTCTAGCAGCGCGAAGTTCTGGCCGATGCAGATGCGCGGCCCCCAGCCAAACGGGAGGAAAGCTCCCGGGTCCTTGGAGGCTTTGGAGATCCCCTCGGCGAATCTGTCGGGCCTGAACTCGTGCACGTCGCTTCCCCAAATATCTGGGTCATGGTGAATGAAGAGAATGGGTAGCTCCAAGATCACGCCAGCAGGGTAGGTGATGCCTCCGATCTCCATCTCCTTGTATGTTTTCCGGACGAAAGAAATGCCCGGCGGGTACAGCCGGAGAACCTCGTAAAGGACCATGGTCACCTGCAGCACCATATACGTTGCGATGATTTTTCTCATCTTTTGCACGGTAATCTGAATCAAAAAGAAAAGTAATCTGAACAGAAAAAAGTACTCACGATTTTGAGGCGGTTTAGGCCTTCGTACTCGGGCTTGTTTTGCCAAACAGGCCAAGGACTTCCTCCCTTGCACGGTCCTGCCACTCTGGGTGCATGCTCAGTACAACCATTGTCCATGTGAGCAGCACTGACGTGGTCTCCATTCCTGCGAAATAGAATACCTTGCACTCCTCGATAACATCTTCGATCGTCATCCCCATGCCGGTGGATTGGCTACTGTTCCCGTCTGTGTCTCTCATGTTTGTCTCCAGCAGTAGACCCAGCAAGTCATCTTTGGTGCTCTCGCCTTGTTTCATTGCTTGAATTCTTTTCCCAATAATATCTCGCAGAATTGATTCCACCTCTTTGTTGTTTTTGCGCATCTTTCTGTTGTTTGCGGTAGGCAAGGACCTGACAAAGGTAAACCTGGTCCGTAAATATAGTATAAAAAGAGTGGTAGCTATACATTGATTTTTTTTATTATTTCAGATATATAATGCAACGAGACCATCCATTACCTTCATAAAAAAAAGACGCACACGACCACAAGAATCTGTTACTATTAATCGTTCGATAAGATCATTCTATATTTGAAAAAAATGGTCCCAGTTAACTGTTCAACCAGTAATAAACAGCAAGGAAGTTGAAGTAGTACTAACTCACATGTAACCAGGAATCATAATCTTTCGAAGGTTCGTCATGACAAGCGAAGCTTGCTCGGCTTGGAGCTGGAAAATCCTTCGTCCTTCATGGTAGCTGCTGCTGAACGCGGTGCGTGAAATGACGTCTCCAGTGAGGTTCTGCAGCTCCGGCCAAACATCCAGCTCGCACGAGCCGTCCGAGCCGAGGACTCCGCCCATCTGCTTACCAGCTCATCGCAGCACGCAGAAAACGCTGGCAGCATGCGCTGCACATTTCGCACCAATAGACAGATTCATTCATTCCAAGGATCAATTTACAAGAAAAGCAAACGAAATTAGCACTGTATCAGAAAACTTTATGTGTACCTTGAGCTTCTCAAGATGGAAAGCAGGAGTGAGGATCCTCCTGTGCTTGACCCATTTCTCACCCTCGTGGCTTGCCACGCCGTCGCCCAGCATCTTGGACAGCGCCGGGAACTTGAGCTTCTCGAAGTGGCCGAACTTGTTGGACAGCACGTCCTTGGCCAGCTCAGGATCGACGATGGTCACCTTGGGGCTGGGGCCAAACCAAGACATGCTCGTCTTCCCGTGCTCCTTGACAAGCCGATGCAGAAACGGCGCGACCCGGTGGGCGGTGTCGTGGCAACGCAGCGGCAGGGGGCTTAGACCAGGCCTCCTTGGCCAGTCGGCCGTATTCCTGAGGTCGCCGGCGGGGAACTGGTAAGACGTGCCGCGGATGCCCTGTGCACGCAGCGCACGCTCCAGACGCCGAGGCTGCCACCACAGCTGGTGCAGCAGCCGGCCGGCCTGCCACAGGAGCACCAGGCCCGTGACACCACCGAGCAGGAAGATCCATGGCACTGACGCTGCAGCGGCAAACGACGACGCCTCAAGAACCATTGCTTTGACGCGAAGATCTAGTCGTATTAAGAAAGAGATTGTTATTCTAAGCTGATGCGATCGAGTGGATTTGACTTGAGATGGGTGTGATACGGTATTTGGGGTCAGGTTAAATAGAGGTGCCACTTTGGCTGGACTGGAGTCTTGTGCCCATTTTTTAATTGAGGTGAGTGTGAGACTGATGGCAATCTGGTCAGCCAAGCCCATGCCTTGCTCCAAAGGTATGGTACTTGGTGGAGAAGCTATTGCGATGCGAATATATGAATCAATCATTGATTCATTGGATTGGTGAGGAGGCAATGACGACGCTGGATCGGCTGCGCGCACCGGCCACCGGGCCTTCCTCGCTGCTTCCCCTCCTGTTAGCTGTTGCTATGGCTCAGAGTTTGTCTCTAAGACTGCATTGACTTCGAAGCAGGGCAAAGTCAGACTGCCATCCTCGCCAAAAAAAAAAAAAGTTAGACTACCATCTTATCTTCCTATTTTTAACTAGGGGCATTGACGTTTCTACCCTCATTTTCAGTCGCAATGGTGATTTTATCCTCGTTTTGAACTTTGCATTTTTACCCTTACTTTTTTTCAAAACGAAGGAAGAGTCTACCCTGATTTTAACTGCATTACGTGCACCTAACGGTGTTAACTTTTGGGCAAAAGTACAGGTCTACCTTTCCCGCTTCCCTCTCTACCTTCAGCGACATGTGGGCCCCAGTCCTCATATTCTCCTTCAACCTCTAGCTGCACACTGTGGGTGAGGACGACAGGGGACATGGGGAGGGTGTCCCGGCTGTCCTCCACCGACCTCGGGCGCCGCCCTGCCGCGCTACGACGAGGAGCCGAAGGGACGAGATGACCAGCGGGATGGCCATGGGGAGGGAGGGGGCGAGCTGAGCATCGGGGTGAGCACCGGGAGGGAGGGGACGCCGACCGACGGCAGGAGGACGCCGACCGACCAGCGACGGGCGTCCTCGCAACGGAGCCGAGAAGGGAGGATGCGACCAGCGGGGATGGCCATGGGGAGCAAGGGGGCGAGCTGCAGGGTGGAGCACCAGGAGGGGAGGACGCCGACCGGCGGGAGGGGAGGACCGCACGCGACCGAGACGGGATTTACCACGACCTCGCCTTGCTGTGAACGAAGGGGGTGATTTGACGAAGGGTAGTTTTGTCTTTTACCTCACCCATCTTTTTCTTTTTGTTTTTTTCGGCCATTTATTTGTAGCAGAACCAACGGGGTTCAAAAGGAGGGTGAACGGAGTGTTCGTTACAAAAAGTGAGGGTAAAATTGCAAAGTTAAAAAAACGAGGGTAAAATCGCTATTGGGGTTTAAAACGAGGGTAGAATCACCATATTCCATTTTAACTAAACTAGTCCCCACATGCTACGTACGGGCTAGAACCCTACAAGACAGAAGCATTGGATGTTGATTTATGTTCTTTTTTGAAATAGGAGGGGTTTTGTTGACACAAAAAATGGATTCGCGCCAACATACCAACGGGCTTTAAACGTTCTAGAGCTTGCAAGCAACTTGCAAAAACAGCAAGGAACGTATCGTGATCGATCAAACCGATCTAGAGATCAATAGGACCGATGTAGAGCTCGTCCTCGGCCGAATAACCCAAACAGCCTCCGAAGGATTTGTCGGGAGGATGCACGCGAAGACTCTTTTAGAATCAGCAAGGCTACCTAAAAGGCCAACAAATCATATGGAGAAATTCATCGGACAACAGGATAGAGGGTGAAAAGATAGCAAAATTAGGGTTTGAGAGAGACATGTTGTGTTTTTGACGATTTGTGGTAGATGAGATCAAATCGGCCGTGAACCTCTTAATATATAGATGGGGGTGATCATGTCCCATTAAAAAACAACCTAGATGCGTTTCCAACTCTAAAACTTACCAAAATTAAACATGATTTTGAATAAAATCGGTTCAGAATCAAGGTACACCAGTAATACTGGTGAAGGACCACCGGTGGTACTAGTGACCACCCATGTACCGGTAGTACAGGCAGACCAAATCTCCACGATGGTGCTGGTGGCCACCCCGGTACCGGTAGGCCAAATTTTCGCACAATGATGTAGCATCTTTTGGGCCACCGATGGTATCGGTGAAGCCACCGTGATATCGGTGAAGCCACCGGTAGTACCAATAGACTGACTATGAAGCATCTTCGGGTATAACTCCTCATCCGGTTTCAAATTAGACGTTCCATATATGTTTCTTGACCGTCTCGATGAGAGGAACACAATGGTGCAGTCCGTTTCTTATTTTGCCAACCTCACAAAACGAACAATTTTGGTTGTCAACAGGTTCGACCCCATACTGTAATTTTTTTATATAAAAAAGAAACAGGGTAGAAAAAGGCCTTCAAGATAAAAAAAAAAAGTATGCAAAGAAAATTTAAAAGATTACGAATGAGATTGTAACCATAAATCTAAACTTGGACGTATCTCTGACTTTACTCTTAGCTTAACAAAAGCAAATTCTTTTCTAAAGCTCCAACGCTGAATGGGGTGCGGTATACCCTTGAAACTGAGGCGAGGCTCCAACGCTCGGTGGCACACGAAGCAAGGCTCCGACAGCATATCCAGAGGCGATGCTTGGGGGTGGTACAGTAGCCTGCGAAGCCGCTCGACAGATGGACGTGCCGCCTCGATGGTTTCCCAGCTGGCCAGCAGGTAGAACGGGCCATGCAGTGTTTGCCGCTTCACATTGTGCTTTGTCGCAAATTTTAAGTGTTTTGATACTCCGTTTGTGGTTTTGTTACGAGATTTTCGTTCTGTCAGTGTGACTCCTTTTGTTCGTTTCATGTTGTTTGAGTTTAATGTTACATGGGATAGCGGTTGGGATTTCAAAAAGAAAATTTCTTGGCTCCCATTCACCCCCATCAATGCAGCTAAACAAGGCTTAATGGTGGGTTGATTGGTTGGGCTGAAAATGGTATGAGTATTTCCGTGGACTGACCGATCGAATGGCTTCACTATCCATATATAAATGTACGATATCCAAATCTGTGTAGATTTAGTACTGTATGCGTATTCGGATAGTCAAATTGGGATATATGTCATTATTCATTTTATTGCCCTTTCGAGACTGGTTGTGACTCTTTCCCCGGATCATGTTCTCAAAAAACTTTTGTGGAGGGCGTGACTTTCTTTGGCATGCTATGGCTCCTCATGGTAGATCCGGGGTATTTTACTTGGGGAGTTGACTTGTCAATTTTTGACATTGGAGCCATTGGACGAAGGGGATTTCTATGTGAAATTCACTTTACGATATAAAACAAATGACTTCAAATTTGTCCTTTATTCTATTTATGGACCAGCACAACATCAAAATAAGAGTGCTTTTCTCACAGAAGTAGCTAATACGTGCTCCAAAGAAAGTCTCCCCTATGTTATTGGTGGGGATTTTAATATTATGCGGAGCCCCGATGATAAAAGCTACGGGGATTTTGACCCTAAATGGCCGAATCTTTTTAATGCGGTCATTGAATCTCTTGATCTCAGAGAAATCACTATGTCAGGCCGCCAATATACTTGGGCTGGCCTAGGGGATAACCCAACTTTTGAAAAGCTCGACGAGTCTTAGTACGGATTGGGAGCATCAGTTCCCTCTAACCACTGTGGAGCCGAGAGATAGGAATATTTCCGACCATACGCCCCTGGTTATTAACACTAGTGCTTCTACACACCAGACCAGGAGTAGACCCTTCAGATTTGAAAGGGGGTGGTTATTAAGGGAAGGGTTTTATGATATGGTTGCAAATGTTTGGCAATCTGAAACCTCTGGATCCAACCCTTTAGAGCGTTGGCAAACTAAAATTCGCAAACTAAGACAATATCTTAGAGGGTGGGCTGCAAATACTGCAGGAATCTATAAGAAAGAGAAGAAGACCCTTTTAGACCTATTACACGGGTTGGATAAAAAAGCTGAGACTGATTGTCTATCTGATCAAGAGATCAATCTCAAGCAAGTACCTAAAAGGGCGATTAGTTTCTCTTGTGAGAGAAGAGGAACTAAAGTGGTATGAGAGAGCCAAAGTTAAATCCTTATTAGAGGGAGATGCAAACACCGGGGTCTTTCACTTAGTGGCTAATGGGAAACACCGAAAACAACATATATTTAGACTTGAAAATGATCAAGGTGTTGTTATCGGCGATGACGGTCTCAAAAGCCACATCACAAGCTATTATAAAAATCTTTTTGGTCATCCAGAGCAAACCGCTATAACTTTGATGGAAGATCAAATTATAGATATTCCACAAGTTACAGCGGAGGAGAATGATATTCTTATTGCCGACTTCACCGAATCTGAAGTGAGGGAGGCCATTTTCCGAGATGGAATATAATAAAGCTCCGGACCGGATGGTTTCCTGCAGAATTCTATCGTGGTTTTTTGGGAGGTGATTAAGGTTGACCTGATGGCCATCTTCCACGAATTCCATAACGAGAGACTTGACCTTTTTAGTCTCAATTTTGGAATAATCTCCCTAATCCCTAAAACCCAAAATGCTACTACTATTTAGCAATATAGACCAATTTGTGTGCTTAATGTTAGTTTCAAAATTTTCACAAAAGTGGGAACTCACGAGCATCGAATAAAGTAGCTAATACTTTTGTGGTGAGCTCGACACAGACGACATTCATGCCAGGTAGGAATATTATGGAAGGAGTAGTTATTCTACACGAAACTATCCATGAATTACATACGAGGAAAAGGAATGGCATCATTCTCAAAATTGATTTTGAAAAGGCCTATGACAAGGTGAAATGGTCCTTCCTACATCAAACTTTACGCATGAAGGGGTTCTCCCCCAAATGGTGTAGATGGGTATAGAACATGGTCACAGGAGGTAGTGTAGGGGTTAAAGTCAATGATGATAGACACCCTACTTCCAGACCAAACGTGGCCTTAGACAAGGAGATCCTATGTCACCTATCTTATTTAACATCGTTGCTTTGATATGCTAGCTCTTCTCATTAATAGAGCAAAAAGCGATGGACAAATAAGAGGGATTATCCCACATCTAATTGATGATAGTTTATCCATTTTACAATATGCTTTGTGTTGGGATACGGATCCCAGCGGCACGAGCGGAGGTGAACGCGGTAGGAGGAAACGCGCGCGGAGGTCTATGCTAACAATCGAGTTTATGATGTTGTGCCCTTTCAGGTGAAGCGGACAACCTCCAGACCTCCGCCACCAGAGTAGGCGGAGGCCCCCATCTCCGCCGGATGGCACTCCCATGGGGTCGGACCTTCTCAGCCCCGCGGAGGTCGCGGAGGCCGCCGCCTCCGCCCACTCTTCCCCGATCGCCCGGCGGAGCTGATTGAGGAACCAGGATCACACCGGGCTCCAGCAACCACGGAGGAGGGCTCGCGAAGGTCTCCCGGTCGTGGGTCCGGAGTCAGCAAGACGGGCCCAGCAAGGGAGAGGCGGTGCGGAGTGTGCAAGTTCGTGAAGAGCCCGCGCCGTGTTTAAGAGTAGGGGAATATGCCGGAAATATTGAAGGGCAGATTTGTAATCTTGTATCCCCCGGCCATTGTAAAACTATAAATAGGGAGGAGTCCTCCCCCAATAAGGAGGTTGGTGAATTCCATTTATGAACTTTTATCATTTTCCCTAGTGCTGTAGCATGTCACCCTTCACAGCTCCCCTCAGGGCTCCGCCTGAGTGGAGGTGTCCAACCGTGTTGAGAACCCCCAGCTCAACATTGGCGCCCACCGTGGGGCCCGAATAGAAAAACCATGGCTCCACAGAAGAGGAAGAGAACTACCACGAAAACAAAGGCACCACCTAAGAGCACCCGACCCAAGCGTGGCACCAGGAGTACCTACGCGACGGCAGAAGAGGACCCTCCGCTTGATGATGAACAACAAGAGGAGGAAGCACCAGGCGGAGGTGAAGAGACGACTGAGCCCGGGGGTGGAGTCCCCGCCCAGACGCAGGAGTTGCGCCAGCTGCAGGCCTCACTCCACAGGTTGCAGCAGGAAAGAGACAAAGCGGCCGCCGCCTATGCGGAGATCCTCAAAGCACAGCAGGCGTCGGCGCAGGCGGCCGAGATCAGGCAGCAGATAGCGCTCCTGCAAGCGGAGATTCAGAGCATGCAGTTCGTTAATCAACCTCCGCCAACTCAACCGCCGTTGATCATCCCGTCCATCCCCATATCGAGTCACATGGCGATGAACATTGACCCAGAAGTTTCGCCCAACCCACTGATCGTCCATGATGTCCCACAGGATCGAAGACCTTTCGATCCCAAATCTCCGCTATCGGAAGGAATACAAATAACACCATGGCCGACCGTACAAGCCCACCCAGCTCCCAAGATTCAACGGGAAGACGGACCCGCACCAATTCATAATGAGTTATGAGGCGTTGGTTGCCTCGCCGGGCGGCAACGACGCAAATCTCGGGCGAAGGCTTTCATAATTGCCGCGAAGGAGACGCTTTAGCTTGGTACTCCATGTTGAAGCCCAGCACCATATATTCATGGGAAAACCTCCACGACAAGATATTGGAAAACTTCAAAGGGCTGGTGGTACGGTCACTCACCTCCATGGACTTGTTCCAAAGGCAAGCAAGGCCACAACGAGCCACCGAAAGACTAGTTCCGTGAGGTTCCTCGCAACTCAAAGCGAAGGCCCCCAACGTCCCCGATCAAGTGGCGATAGATGCAGCCATCGAGGGCTCCGCCTGGGGCCATTCGCCGGAGAACTGGCACGAAATAAACCTAGAACAATGCAGGAGCTCTGCGAACAGTTTGAGATTTGGATCCGGTCAGACGAAGACTTCCGAAAAAGGTTGGAAGAACAAAACCAAGATAGGCAACAGGCCAAGGGTAATAAGAGGAACCCACAATCGGAACCTCCGCAGCAACAACCCAAGCAGGCCCAGTGGCAGCAAGTACTAACCATGAACCGCATAAATGGAGCCCAACCACCAACACAAAGGTGCTCGAGGGAGCAAGGCCTCCCGACAACCGAAAACCATACCAGAAAAGGGGCCCCGTAAAAACGAACAGAAGGCCAAGAAAACAGATTCTGCAATACATGGCGAAGAGAAAGGTCACTATACAAGAGATTGCCCAGTCATTCAGCAAGAAAGAGATAAGGCACTCAAGGGACTAACTAATCAGCCTCCCACAAACCAACCTCCGCAACCAACGAGGGAGGTTAACAATGCTTACACATACACACGCCGGAGCCTCCGCAAGCTCAGGGGCCAACACCAAAGAATACCGCCTCGGTCTACCCCTCTCTAACATCAAACCAAATACACCCATCGACGTTGGCAAACGCCTACTATCCCAACTTCCTACCAAAGATGGAGACCCTCGCCGCCTCACCACCACCAAGAGAATTATTCCTCCGAATCGAGCATGTCTTATTCAAATCCAAGGCAAAGACCTAACCTATGTCAAAACAGGACAGCCTCAACATACGAATAGGCAGCCCGTCAACCAGGTCTCAAACCAGAGTTTACCACCACCGCCGCAAGGACCCCCACCCAGCGCTCCCATGAAAAATGAGCCAAGTCTAGAAAATCAATACAACCCCCACACTCCCTTACCATCCATCGGAACCATAATGCCAATCACGGGGGTTCATCAATAGAGTATGAAACCAAAAAACGTAAAAGAGACCACCTCCGCCTTGGTCAACAATGTAGCGGTTCAGCCCGCAATAAAGTTCGAGAGTGGTCGAAGACTCCCATAACCTTCTCAGAAGCAGATCTCAAACTGGAGAGCTACCCGCACGTTGACGCCATGGTAATAGAAACAAATGTAGCAACATGGGAAATGAAAAGAGTACTTGTGGACACAGGAAGCTCCGCAGACATCATTTTCGCCAACGCCTTCGACAAGATGAATTTCAACAGAAATCAGCTACAGCCATCAGACTCGCCACTCATAGGATTTGGCGGAAGGCAAGTACAGGCGTTGGAAAAATAACATTGCCGGTGTCCTTCGCGCATGAAAAAAGCGCCGTAACGTATCACATAACCTTCGACATCGTTGATGTCTACTCCCGCACAACGCAATATTCGGCAGAGGATTCACAAACAAATTCAACGCCGCAATACATATGGGTTACTTGTGCATGAAAATCCCAGCGCTTCACGGGATTATAACTGTATATGGAAGCCAGAAAGAAGCCAGAAACATAGAGAAGGCCATATATCGCGCTCACAGAAATGTCAATTCAGTACAAGCAGAGAGCGAAGGTCCAGAACCACCAGATATGAAAAAAGAGCAAACAAGCGCCAAGGGCCAAGAGAAAATCAAGAAGATAAGAATAGATGATGACCCCGACCGCACAGTCACAATCAGCGCAGATCTACCCGAGGAAGAAGAGAAAGAGTTGGCGGAGCTCCTCATCAAAAACAAGGAAATCTTCGCCGGTCAGCAGCAGACCTCCGCGGGGTTGATAGAGACACCATCGAACATGTCTTAGATATCAACCCGAAAATAAGGCCAAAGAAGCAGCGACAGAGAAAAATGTCAGAAGATAGAATACTAGCAGCTCAAGCGGAGGTCCAAAGACCGCCGATGCCAAAGTAATCGAGAAGTCAAGTACACCGACCGTTGGCAAACGCCGCCCTAGTTCCAAAAAGACCTCCGGCAAAATGAGGATGTGCATAGACTTCCACGATCTCAACAAAGCAACCAAAAAGGACAATTACCCCCTACCAAGGATAGACACCTCTGTTGACAAGGCAGCAGGGTGTCGGAGGTTCTCACTGCTGGATTGTTATTCGGGATATCACCAAATATGGCTAAGGAAAGAAGACGAAGAAAAGACCAGTTTCACCACCCCATTCGGGACATACTGCTTCGTCAGAATGCCAGAGGGCCTGAAAAACGCCGGCGCAACCTTCGCCAGAATGACGGGCAAAGTCCTGATGGGGCAACTACGCAAAAACATGATTGCGTATGTAGACGATCTCATAGTCATGAGCAAGAAAGAACACGACCACATCTCCGACCTACAGAAACCCTCGCGAACCTTCTTCGAGTAACCAAAGCGAAGGTTCTCGGATATATTGTCGGGCCTGAAGGGTCAAAGCCAATCCGTAAAAACAAAGACAATTAGAGATATGGCGGAGCCTAAGACAAAGAGAGAGGTACGTAAATTAACAGCGTAATAGCGACTCTCAACAGATTCATATCCAAGTCGGCCAGAAAAATAGCCTCCCATTCTTCCAAGCCCTAAGGGGAGGAGCAAACATCAGATGGGGAGAAGAGCAGGCGGAGGCCTTCGCAAAGCTCAAAGAATATCTGCAAGAACAGCTAACAAGAATGATGCGACAAAGAGAAACCCATACTCCTCTACCTTGCAAAGATCGGACTACGCCATCAAGAATAGCGCTTCAAAAGAAGATCGAAAATGACCACCTCATCCAACTCCCAATATACTATGTCTCCGGAGGCACTCACAGAGCCAAGATCAACTACACGTAAGTAGAGAAAATATCATACGCCCTAGTGATAGCATCCGAAAGCTCAAGCACTACTTTCTCTCATACAAAGTGACGGTGCCCACCTCACGACCACTAGCGGAGGTCCTAAGAAATAAGGAAACCTCGGAAGGATCAAAAATGGGCAAATGAGCTCTCTCGCTTGAAATAACATTCGCTCACGTATCCGCAATACGATCCCAAGTACTAGCCGATTTTTGTAGCGAGAATGGACGGCACAAGCGAAAGAGCAAAATGATCAATCGAGCTATGGGACGGTCTATACGGATGGAGCATGGGGCGATTACGGAGCAGGAGCCTCCGCGGTGATAATGTCACCGCTAGGCGTAAAGTCATACTTCGCCACACGGCTAGAATGCTCCTAGACAAACAACACAGCAGAATACGAAGGACTCATACTAGGGCTCACCAAAGCAAAGGCCTACGGGGCAAAATTGGTCGAAGTCAGAACAGACTCAATGCTAGTAGCAGGCCAAGTAGAAAAAGAATGCATGGCCAGAGAACCGAAACTTGTAAACTATCTCGTGGTGGTCAGAGCAATGGAACGAAGATTCCAGGGCTTCACAGTAAAGTTCATCCCGTGAGAGCAAAACAACGAGGCAGACACCCTAGCTAAGACGGCAGCAAATAACCTCCGCGATGCCCCGCAACACTTTCTACAACGTGGCATACAAACCAAAGAATGTAAACACTGAAAAAAGCATTCAAGACAATCATGCTAGTGGAAGGCGAAGATTGGAGACAAGTAATAATTGATAACCTTAACAACGCAAGCTATCCAGAAGATGAGGCGGAGGCCACCAGAATAGAGGCACGAGCGAGAAACTATACTCTCGTTGACGGCCAACTCTTCAAAAAGGGGCTGGTCTAGCCAATGCTCAAATGCATCCCACAAAGCGAAGGCCTAGAACTACTCAAAGAAATACATGCCGGATCTCGCGGATCTCACATCGGACCAAGAGCACTATCAGCAAAGGCCATCCGCCAAGGTTTCTACCGCCCACGATATAAAGGACGCACAAAGAAATCGTCAAAACATGCAAAGCTTGCCAAAACTTCGCACCTCACCGTAAAAACCCTTCAGCGAAAACACAAATAATACCCCGACTTGGCCACTTCGTGGTGGGGAATAGACATTGTCGGCCCGCTACCAACAAAGACAGGAGGAAACAAGTTCGCGGGTTGTAGGCTGTGAATACTTCACCGTGGGATAGAGGCGAAGCCCCCCGGCGAAGATAACCTCAGAATCCATCACCAAGTTCTATTGGCAAAACAAAATTTGCAGGTTCGGAGTGCCAAGAATGGTGACAGTTGACAACGGCAAATAGATCGACTCAGACAAGTTCAGAGAATTCTGCTCCCAAATGGGAACAAAAATAGCCTTCGCGTCAGTCTACCACCCAGAGTCAAACGGAGCAATGGAGAGAGCAAACGGAATAATATTCTCCGCAATATCAAAGACCCTGCTCAACCTCCGCAAAGGTAAATGGGCAGACGAACTACCCAAAGTAATCTGGTCTCATAATACAATGTCTTCGCGAACTACCGGATTCACCCCATTCAAGCTCATGTATGGAGAAGAAGCAATGCTCCCGGAGGAACTGAACACGAAAAGCCTCCGCGTCATGAAGCGGCCAGATGGCGTAAGATGAAGAGTACGCCAAAGAAACACTGGAGCACACAAGGCCGGGGGCCGTGAAAACATACAAAAATACCAAGCCGAGACCAAAAGATGGAGGGACAAAGAAGGTCCGCAAGAAGAATATCGAGGATGGAGACACAGTACTCGGGAGAAAACCAAACGCTTCAACCATAGGCAAACTACAAGCAAAGTGGGAAGGTCCATTCATCGCAAATGCAACAACAAGGCAGGGAGCCTTCCGCCTGACAGATGGCGAGGGCAAAACCTCCGATCATACCTGGAATGTGGACAACCTCCGCAAGTACTACGTGTAAAGCCATCCCCCACGAAATATAAGCGGAGGCCGGCCACCACTTTACTTTTCTCATAAGTAGCAGTAGATTTTACAGCTTTCAATCAAGGTCTCACACTCTTTTCCTCACAGGGGAACTCCTAGCGGAGGTGAGGTTTTTAACGAGGCGAGACTAATGTAAAATCCTCTCAAATATAAAGAGGAAATTTCCCCAAAGCGGAAAGAAAAGCATAAGTCGAAAGTGACTAGCAACGCAGATCCACGCACTCGATGAAGGTGGCCAAAACGCCGAGAGGACATTTTACGGATGGAACGCGGAGGTTCTAACCTAAAAACGACCTCCAAAGACCAACAAAACGGTCTCCAAAATCCTCGAAAAGTCCTACCCGGCGTAGGCATCGAGGTGGCACAACGGTATGTGTCAAAAATAAAAAAAGCTGAAAAAGACCATCCATGTCGCATCACGACACCTCCGCCAACAAAGGCAACAAGGAGGGTAAACACAAAAAGCTTCAAAGATACTTAGAACATTTTTTACTTTTTATTATATTCACAAATTGCACGGGTGCTCGACATTGTAATTGCCGGAAGCTACAAACATCTTCGCAGAAGATGGTACAATGGTAGCACGCATACAAAGAAGACAGAGGAGATGAGCTACACACCACCACGCAGGGCAACAAATTTCACGCCGCCCAAGCGCACAAGGAAGCCTCCGCTAGCGTCGACGCGCCCTCCTCGTGCAGCCGCCAGACCGCCATAGGACCTCTTCATCCAAGTCGACCTCCGACGGTGGACACAAAATAGACCTGAAGTCACCCTAGCGAGGTCCGACTCAAGAAGTAAACCGCTAGAATGATCAAGTGGCCACCGAAACCACCAAAGCTCATCGCCAAGAATTGATAGCACATGGGTAAGAGTTAATAGCTCCGTGCCTGTTCTAGTCTGAGCTTCCAGCCAACGAATAGGAGGATAACCAAGTACACAGCCTAGACCATCAAATACGAACCCTTACACGGTACCAATGCTCTGGTTGCTAAGCCACTGCTAGACTGACCCATCATACCTGAGATAACCAAGGGGGAGAGAATGAAGGGGTTATATACTAACCCAACCCACCTAACATACCTACCAAAGGACAATATCAATAAGTCCCCTTAATGGTCCAAGCCCTATAAAACAAGCCTAGCCCCCCCCACGACACTCCATCATTCCAAAACAAAAATTACACGAGGAAAACTAGAAGCGGCGGATGAGTGCGGATGTCAACCTCCGCCAAAGATAACCACGAATAAGAAGAAACCGTGTAAGAAATCGTAATGATCCCAAAGATTTGGACAAACTCGGGGGAGACCGCGTAAGAATTCGTAACATCCCCCGAGTTTCAAAGTTCTATAAAGTATCCAAATGCGAGATCCTTTTGCCAAAGACCCGTGAAGCGGAGCGATAAAAAACGCTTCCCCACATGGGTAGCGGAGGTTCAACACAAGACCAGCGCTCCTCCACGCGGGTACTTCACGGCGGAAGGGAACGAATTGGCGCCTCAAACAAGTGACTATCCTCCGGCTGTCAAATCCATTAAGCGAAGGCTCCGAATAAAAATTCGAGAGGAAAATAGAAAAAGAATAAGCAATGTAACCAAACCAATGAGTCGAATGCAATCTAACAAGCTCCGCTTTATTGATAAAAATCGTATCATTACACAAAGAGCCTAGTTAGATCCAAAGCGAGGACCCTCCCAGCTACATCGTTCGTAGAACGCCCATTCGCGCGTCACCTAAGTCAAACAAAACGTCTTCATACATTTCATCTACACTAGGGTTGGCAAAGGTGTCCTTCCAAAACAACCAGAGACCCCCATCAACGTAAACGCCGTCTCGATAAAAGCACAAGGGATCCACTTCCCCGCGCAAGGCACCTCATCGGGAACCCTCGCGGGAAATCATTGATTCAAAATGAAACATTAGACTTCCATTTAGTAACACTCCAAAGCAGTTTTTTACAAGCGGAGACATATGTCCGCGCAAAAGACTAAAAAGTGGAAAATTCTAATCTTCTACACCCTCCGCATCCTCGCATCCTCGGCATCTGTAGACGGCCTCCTACCCGCGTCCGGACCCTGAGGCAGAGGCGACTCTCCGGGAGCACCGTCCAATGCTCCGACTCGATCGGTGGGAACCTCCGCCGGGGCAGTGGCCTGCGCAAAAAAGATAAGTTAGAACCAGCAGGGCAAGGAGAGCGAAAAACTAGAAGCACAAACTGCAAACACCAAAATTACCTGGAAAAGGGAACGAGCAAGGGATGCAGCCTCCGCTCGACCATGGACCGCCCGCAATTTCTTCATGAACGAGCCCACGAACTTCAACGCACCGCCTCCAAGCTCCGCCAGCACGATGGATGGTGCGACTCCTTCACGCTAAGCCGCAACGCGTCATCACACCCCTCGCTAGAAAGGATGCGAGTAATAGCCGTTGTCTGGAAGTTTGGCAACGTTCCTTGCCATCCACGCCAACACGTTCCTACGCTTCCGCCATCCGTAGGGAATGGCGTAACCACCGCGCCAACTGATGTGACGGTCTCCGCGTAGGCATGAGCAACGGAGGTACAAGACGCATAAATCGCGTCCGCTTGCCTCTGCGCGCTCCGATGCCCGGGCACGCGACGAATTAAGGCTAGCGTTGCCTCCTCGAAAGCTTCACCTCAACATCGCGGAGAGCCTTTTTCAGCCCTCTCCGCGGGGCAGCCAACTTGTCCTCAAGGCCTCCTTGGCCGCCGCGGCCTTCATTCGAGCGAAGCTCCCGCTCCTCGGCAACCCGGCTTCTCCAAGGAAGTCTTCTCCTCAACCCAAAGTGAGGCCTTCGCCTTCAAATCCACCAGATCTTATCGTGTGCCACAAGTTCCTCGTGAACCTTGGCGCCAAGGCACTCAAGACCGGTGGTCATCTATAAAAAACGCACGGGTTAGACCTTCGCCAAAGAAATTAAAAAATAAAGCATTACGCAATTAAAACATCTCCGCACCCGAAAAGACTTTGGTCTATAGCCTTGTTGAAGACTTCATAGACGTCCCCTTCAAAAAATATTTAAGAATAGTATCTAATCGAAGACTAAGCAAGCTCGCAAACATGTTGAAATGAAACAAAGCGAAAACAAACGGATTAGGGCACTCACTCAAGTCTCCCTCAACAGCAACGTGGGGAGAGCTCACCCCCAGCCCAATAACAGCTTCGCCACCGTCTGAAACAAGAAACAATAAGTTACCTAAAGAACCACACACCAAAAAGCAAAATGAAAGAACAAATCAACAAGGTAAACCTCCGTCGGCGGGCGTGAGTAGAGGCGCCCCAAAGACGGCACCTCCAACACCTCCGCGGCCTTCACCACCTTCACTCCGCAGCTCTCCGCCTCGATCTCGTCCTTAGATGCCTCATGCACGGCACGGAGCTCCCGTGATTCGGGCGTAGGTAAGATTCAAGCCGGGCGGAGGCACGAACGAATCTTGGCGAAATTAACCACCACCTCCCGCTCCGCCACATTAACGGGCGACTTCGCACCGACCGCTCCCCGGATGCTCCCCGGCTTCGCTGAGTCGGCGGCTGCCGCTAGAACAGGCGTATCAGCCATGGCATCGGCCATGGCCTTAGACACCTCCGACGACGCGCTTTGCCGACGAGCCCCGTCGACGAAGCATTGACGGTGGGGCATACCGGTCCGAGCGCATGGCGAACCAGCCCCCACCGCCAACCAAAACCGCCGCAAAGATCGAGGGACCCAAAGAAGCGGAACCTTCGCCGGACCGCCCCATCGCCGGCAACGGTAGTCGGAGCGGGACCCCCTTCGCACGCCCGCCTCGGCTTGGTTTGCGGGCCAACTTTTCTTCTTCTTGGCCTCCTCCTTGGCCGTAGCAAAAGAACCACGGGCCGCCAGAAGGTCGCGCGGAGGTCCCCCTCGTCCGTCTTAATCTTCTTTGACTTCGCGGGTCATCGGGGGGCTGCCGTTTCTCGAACGGGCGGGGGACACCAGCAGCCGCCTTTTAGCCAATTTTGCGGCCTCCTCGGCCTCGTGCCGCTCAATGTCTGCCAAAACCTTGCCAGAACCTTATGGTTGCCATATATGACCCCCATCTCCTCGAAAATGCGGTTTAGACGGGGCATGGTCCCCGCCCCGAGAGACTTCCGCGCCAGAAACTCTTTTGTCGTAATGGGGCCTAATATCTCCCCGGGCCTCCATCTCCACCATCATAACGGCGCATCCGCGCTAACACCTTCGGTGGCTGGGACGCCAAGGCGCGGATGCGAAACCATCTCCGCGTCCCCGAACACGGAAGATTGACCCTCTCCACCTCGAACGGGTCCTTGTGACGCCGCGGGTGAGTACTTCGCCGCGCGAGATCTCCTCCACTAGATCGCGTCCGCCGGAGTACCGCACACCAGAGGAAAGCTTCACGGCTCTTCTCTCATTTCTCCGACCGATTATCGCTCGATCCGCCGAGGAGACGATGTCGGCCGAGAACAAGCTTCGACGCGAACGGATACCGGCAAACTTCAACCCCGGTCAATCAGCCCTCTCCGTCCGTGAGGACTTGGCATAAAACCAGAGTCCATCCAACCGGGCTCCCATTTATTTTTCTCGGGCGTAGGAGATCTCCGCCTTCTCCCCTCGCCTCGGTGGCGGCGCTGGGCTGAATGTGCAAAGACCCGAATCTGCGGCTTCTTCGCCTCCCGTCGCATCTTCCGGGCTTCGGTTGCTTATGAAGCTCATAAAAGCCGACGAAGGTATTGGTCTCCGCCTCCCCACCGTAGGATTCACGAGCCCACACAAATTTCGACAAGGCAAGAAACGCGTGGGGGTGAGCCGATGAATTTGGACGCCGAAGGACTCCACGACCGTGCGCAAGAACGAGCAGTAAGGCAGGCGGAGGCCACAGGTGAAGAAATCCTTGAAAACGATCCCCCACCGCTGCGGTTCCGTAGCTTCGAACCAGTCTCCCCCCGTGGAAGCTTCACCTCGCAATTGGCACCAATGAAACCCTTTTTGGCGGAGCTCGTCAAAGCATCCCCTGGGTCATCTTCGACGGACCCAGCTCATACGTAGCATCGACATCTTCGCGCGCCATGAGATCGCCGACGGACGCCTCGACGTCAGAGAGAGTGTCTTCCAAGTCTTGAGCACGGGCAGCGTCTACCATACACTCCTCGTAAAGACGAGCAAATTGACTCGAACGATACGGGAGGAGCTCCGCGTATGGCCCAAACAACTCACGACGGGGGAAGCGGCCCCTTACGCTAAGCGAACTGGAACAAGCGCGCATACAACTAAGCGAGCCACTAAAGCAAGCGGAGGCAAGTTGATGCGAGGGGGAGAGACAAAGCAAGGACGTGCAAGGAGGCGAAAGCAAACGACAGTGAAAGCGATGGCAGGGGTAACCCTCCGCCCAGGGGGGGAGCCGCCTTTTATAGCCGTCCCTGCGACCCTTCGCATCCCAAGACGCACCGTCGCGACCAACGGGCAGAAAATGGTCACCTCGACCTTGAGGGGCGCCTTTACGTCCGTTGTGACCCGACGCTTCAAATTCTCCACCGCTGAAGGTCCCTCGCGAATCGCCGGGGAACCCTCAACACCTCCGCTAATACCGCAAACGGCTGAGAGCGAAGGCACGGCTCCGCTTGTGACCTTTCGCCCTCAAGGGGGAACTGTTGGGATACGGATCCCGCCGCACGAGCGGAGGTGAACGCGGGCAGAGGAAACGCGCCGAGGAGGTCTATGCTAACAATCAAGTTTATGATGTTGTGCCCTTTCAAGTGAAGCGGACAACCTCCGCACCTCCGCCACCGAGTAGGCGGAGGCCCCCATCTCCGCCGGATGGCACTCCCACGGGTCGGACCTTCTCAGCCCCTGAGGGAGGTCGGAGGCCGCCGCTCCGCCCACTCTTCCCCGACGCCCGGCGGAGCCGATTGAGGAACCAGATCACACCGGCTCCAAAGAACCACGGAGGAGGGCTCGCGAAGGTCTCCCCGGTCATGGGTCCGAGTCGCAAAGACGGGCCCAAAGAAGGGAGAGGGCGGTCGCGGAGTGTGCAAGTTCGTGAAGAGCCCGCGCCGTGTTTAAGAGTAGGGGAATATGCCGGGAATATTGAAGGGCAGATTTGTAATCTTGTATCCCCCGACCATTGTAAAACTATAAATAGGGAGGAGTCCTCCCCCAATAAGGAGGTTGGTGAATTCCATTTATGGACTTTTATCATTTTCCCTAGTGCTTTGTAGCACGTCACCCTTCACAGCTCCCCTCAGGGCTCCGCTTGAGTGGAGGTGTCCAACCGTGTTGAGAACCCCCAGCTCAACATGCCGATGATACCATTATCTTTTTAGACCATGACCCAGAGCAAGCAAAAAATCTAAAACTCTTGCTATGCGTTTTTGAACAATTATCCGGTCTAAAGATTAATTTCCGCAAAAGTGAAATCTTCTGTTATGGTGTTGTCAAAGAGTTGGAACATTATTATACAACACTCTTTGGTTGTAATACAGGGGCATATCCTTTCAGATATTTAGGTATCCCAATGCACCATAGACAACTCATAAATTCTGAATGGAGAAAGGTGGAAGAACGCTTTGAACAAAAAACTTTCTTGTTGGAAAGCTAAACACCTATCCTATGGGGAGACTTGTTTTGTTAAACTCTGTCCTAAGTAGTCTCCCAATGTTCATGATGTCCTTTTTTGAGATCCCAAAATAGGTTCTCAAAAATCTTGATAAATTCAGATCAAGATTCTTCTGGGAAGGGTCTACAGAAAAACATAAATATAGACTCGCTAAGTGGGACATTCTTTGTCGCCCTAAGGATCAAGATGGTCTTGGAATTATAGATTTATACCTACAGAACAAGTGTTTATGGGCCAAATGGATTGGTAATCTTATAAACACCGATGGTACCCGCAAATCCTTGCTAAGGAATAAATATTTGAATTTCCAAGACTCTAACCCAAGTGTCCGCCAAACCCACCGACTCTCATTTTTGGAGAGGCCTCATGCATATTAAAGATGAGGTGATTGCTAAAGGTCAAGTTTTTCGATTAAGGATGGAACCAAGATAAGGTTCGGGATGATACTTGGTTAGGTGATAAGCCCCTCAAACTTAGATACCCGAGCTTATATAATATAGCCAGGGGATCAATATGCAACGATTTCGAAAGTTATATCCTCTAATCCTCCCAATATTTCATTTAGGAGATCTTTAGTGGATAATAACCTTGTTGAGTGGCTTAACCTAGTAACTTAGGTTTCTAATGTGGCTCGGTGGATGGCAAATACTATTTTAAATGGCTCTTATCCGGTCTTGAGTATTCTCCATCCGCTCTATGTATCTAAATGTTATAGATGCAAATCCACCGTTCCAACATAAGAGAATCTGGAAATGGAAAATACCTCTAAGAATTAAAATCTTCCTCTGGTTTGTCCAAAGAGGTGTCGTTTTGACAAAAGACAACCTTGCTAGGAAAAATTGGAAAGGGAGTCAGAAATGTGAGTGTCGTAACATGAATGAAACTATCCAACACCTCTTTTTTTATTTCCCTTTTGCCAAGATTATTTGGAGGATTATTTTCTATGCTACTTACCTTACCCAACCTCGCTTTTACATTAACCATATGTTTGGTACTTGGCTTAATAATCAACATAAACAATCTAAGCCACTGATTTGGGTTGGTGTAGCTGCCTTATTTTGGGCCATCTGGAGATGTCGCAATGACACGATTTTTAAAAAATTAAAATCTAACTCTATTATGCAGGTTATCTTCAGGGGAGCTTATTGGTTGCGCTTCTAAGCCCAATTACAGCATGTTGAGCAAGCAAAGGACGCCCTGGTTGCATTGGGCAAACAATTGGAGGGTTGCCTTAGAAATTTTCAATAGTGGGTGGAAGCATCTATTCCGTTTGCTTTAGTTCCTATGTCTATGTTACAGACACCTGATTTGCGGTTGTTTTTTCATTTCCCAAACTCTATAATAATTGGCTGTGTACATCCCTAGATATAGAGGCCGGATTGTATTATCCATTATCTAAAAAAAATATTATTATTCATTCGTTATAAAAAAACTTAAATATAGGTTTACAATAGCTATTTGTATTCGTCTATAGGTATCCAACCATATTCATTCGGTTTACACCAACTCCAAGCAATACAGTTCCTGCCATTAATTTTCGTTCCACCTTTAAAATCAGATACACAAAACTAGACTCCCTAATACAATATTACTCATATGATTCTATTATTTTTGCACTGTGCTCATTGACAACGATCGACAATGTCATATAAGACTATCAAATCTTGTTGAATATAATTGGCGCGCCATGCTGAGGATGCAACATAAGGACAGTGTAGGGTGCATGTGTGTACGAAGGCGACAGTCGGAACTCAAAACGTTGGAGGATCACGCTTAAGGCCATCTTGGCTTCAAGCAGGGCAAAGTTCTGCCCGATGCAGATCCTCGGCCCCCACCCAAAGGGGAAGAAAGCCGGTTGGTCCTTGGTGGCCTTTGAGATGCCCTCAGCAAACCTCTCTGGCTTGAACTCGTGTGCGTCCTTCCCCCAGACGTCAGGATTGTGGTGGACGACGAGTATGGGGAGCTCGAGAATCACCCCTGCAGGGTATGTGATGCCTCCAATCTGCATGTCTTTGAATGTTCTTCGGTTTAGCGATACTGCTGGTGGGTACAACCTGAGTACCTCGTATAGTATCATCGTCACCTGAATAGCATATATAGGTATAGACAATGTTAGCAGGTAATATATTGTGGAATGGGCTTGGAGAAAACATGAATACATATATTTACTGTATGTAGTAGTAGAGAGGTATTCCAAAAAAATACACTACTTGCCGTTTTGAGTCGACTTAGGCCGTCAAAATCAGGCTGCTTGTCTTTGCCAAACACGCTGAGGACCTCCTCTCTCGCACGGTCCTGCCACTCTGGGCGCATGCCTAGGATGACTAGCGTCCACGTGAGCAGCACCGATGTGGTTTCCATCCCGGCGAAGTAGAAGAGCTTGCACTCCTCAATCACGTCCTCCGTGCTCATCCTCAGGCTGCCTTTCCCGCTCTCCATGTTCGACTGCAGCAGCAGGCTGAGCAAGTCATTGCCGCTGTCTTCGCCTTTCTCGATTGCGCGTTCCCTCTTCTCGATCATGCCCTTTAGAGTCTCTTCGATTTCCCTGTTGATCTCCTTCATCCTCCGATTGTTCTGTGTCGGGAAGAACCTGTATATTATATATATAAGTAAAACAACAGTATGCATGAGCAAACCCATGCGGAGTATATATGAATATGATGCCCTCCTTTAATGTACTAAAATTATTGTACTATGTGACTGATCAGAAAGTGCTTACAGGAAGCCCGGGATGTACATATACTGGAATGCCTTGACTAGCCGCTCGGCTTGCTCGGCCTGAAGTTGGAAGATCCTCCGGCCTTCCATAAAGTTGCTGCCAAACGCCGTGCGAGAGATCACGTCTCCAGTGAGGTTCTGAAACTCCGGCCAGATATCTAGTTCATATGATCCATCAGAACAAGCGAGCTTGTTCTCCCAGCGATCTATAAGCTCGTTACAGCACGTCGAGAACGCCGGCAGCATACGCTGAAAAAAATAGCTTTAGTAACCACACATAGCGATATGCTTTAGGTTCCTGTATTATGGAAGTTAGAGAACCTTGAGCTTTTCGAGATGGAATGCAGGGTTCAGGATCCTTCTGTGTTTTGCCCATTTCTCACCATCGTAACTTGCAGTCCCAAGGGCGAGCAATTTTAGAAGACGCTTGTCGATGTTGAACTTCTTGAAATGGCCAAACTTGTTTGATAGGATGTCTCTGATTAACTCTGCCTCCGTGATAACCACCCTGGGAATTGGTCCGAACCAGGTGATACAAATGTTGCCTGCAGTTCAGTTGCATGAGGTGCTGTTAAAGCTACGAAACTTTCAATTCAATCTTTAAAATTTGGGGAACTTTCCACTCTATAGGAATGGACAAAATTAGGAAATTCAGCATGACAAAAGACTACCTGAATTTGTTTATTTAAATATGAAGATGGGGACAAGTCAAAGTTAGAGGGGGTGATCCAAGTCCAAAACAGTCCGGGGGGTTATGATTCATGAAGGCAGCCTAGGGGGCACAGCATCGTATAAGCACTTTCTAAAGCACGGCACGAACATATATATATGTAAGGATGTAAACGGTCGAACTCGAAAAACTTCTCAACCATTTTCTACTTTTACATTTGAATATAAAAACAAAAGCAAAAAACAATAAAGCTGGACATGAAAACGAATACAAACTTACGGAACTTCGAAAAACGAACCGATTCGAAAGGACATATGTCGAACACAGTAGGTATACAAAAATTTAATACAGAATATTGACCCGTAGGACAAAGTGCATAACAATAAGCAATTGCAAGACCCAAGTGCATAACAATTACCAAGTCCTCCAATTTTCATATAAAAAATCATTGTCATTTGACACCATTTAAGAAAATATATAATATTTCTCAAGATGGCCAATTAATCTACCGTTGAAACTTTGTTTATTTTTTCTTGAACATTGTAAAAGCCCCAAATGAAAAAAAGAAAACACTAGAAAAACTAGATCTCGTTGATTTTACAATTTTTATATAAAAATTTGTCATCCGAGATCATTTGAAAAATATATAACTTTTCTCAGGATGGCCAAATTTCAAATTCGATATTCAATCAAAAAGTAGAAAAATAGAAAACAGTCGGAAAAACTCTAAACCATTTTCGTTGTGATTTTTTGGTGTTTCGAATTTCAAACCCGATTTTCATTTGTCTGAAAATACAAATTCATTTGATCAAATGTACAAAGCGTGAAAGGTTCACACTAATACGAAAACATTTTTCCGTGGCGGTCGATTTTTTTCATTTTGCGGGCGGGCATTTTTAATAGGATTTTTCCGGGCGGGCGGATTATAATGCCCGCCATGGTACAAGTTTTGAAAAAAAAAAAAATGAAAAAAAACCTTGACAGGCCCACCGAGCCCATCCGGGCGCTAGCGCCGCAGCCACGGGATCCGCCCGCGTGCCGCGGCAGCCGCCGATCCGCCAGCGCGCCCGCCGGTAGCCGCCATGGAGGCCGCGCCGCCGGATCTGTCGCCGTGGAGGCCGTGCCGCGGATCCGGATTGCCGCCGTGGAGGCCACACCCGCCGGATGTGTCCGCGCCCCGCCCGCGCGGATTCCGCCGCGCCCGCCGGTAGCCGCCGCCGGGAGGCCGCGCGCCGATCCTCCCAAGGCCGCCGGATCCTCCCGCCGCCCGTCCGCCGGAGAGGAAGCCGCCCGCCCGGCCGCCGGAGAAGGAGCCGCCGCCCGGTCGCCGGAGAAGGAGCCGCTCGTCGTGGGAGGCGGTGCCCGCCGGATCTGCCGCCGCCCGTGGCCTCGCGCGCCCGACCGGAGGGAGAGCGAGGGAAGCCGGACCGGGGGGGGGTGGCCGGTGGGGAAGAGCGGAGGTGGCGAGGAAGGAAGAGAGAGAGTGCATGGCTCGATCCGCTGCTCGCATGGTGACGGAGTGGTTGCGGAGAAAGAAGGGGAGACGGGGCGACTGCATGCGAAGAGAAGGATGTGCGGGCCGGGAGAAAAAAAGGGGAGACGGCGGCCGGGAGAAAGGATGGGAGCCAAAAACCCCTAGCCTCCTCTATTTATAGCAGACACAGTTATCGGGCCTCGCCAGGCCTATTGGGCTTTGTAATTTTTCTGTAGCGGGCCTTTTAGGACGCCCGCCACGGTAAATTTTTTTGCGGGCGGGCACCTTAACACGCCCGCCACGGAAAATACTATTTTCCGTGGGCGGGCGTGTTAAGGTGCCCGCCACGCAAAATCAATTTACCGTGGCGGGTAAAAACACGCCCGCCACGCAAAATAAAATTGGATGTGGCGGGGTATTTTCCGTGATGGGCAAAAAAAGTGTCCGCCACGGAAAAGATTTTGCATTATCACGCAAAATCATTTCGTTACTAGTGTCAGTTCGGCAAATTTTTGTTCCGTTTTCAACCTGATATATATCCATGTCATTCCTGGACTTGCACAGCAAATAGGGAAGAATTAAGTTGCCATTTGAACATGACTGTCGGGTGGCAAATAATTCACGACACTAGCTAGTCAAGCGACGTCAACCTCAATGTTCACGTGGGATCAGAAGAAGTAAACATTCAACAATTTCGATATCACCATTCCTTGTGGGAAGTGTCTTATGCAAATACTACTAAACTGCCGATGGACATAGAGAAATGTAAAATCTACTACGCGACCTGTCACCTGGAGCTTAGATGGATGTCGCGTTGTTCCCGCGGCCTATGAGCCCATTACCCCTGTTGTCATCATCAAAAACGAGGAACTCGCTGGTGTTAGAGTTTGCCGGTTATGGGATCTAACCACCGTTTCACCGGTGGCTGTAGGGCCTGTGACTCTGTGACAGCGGTCGTGACATGGTGGTGGTGGCGAGGTGGTGGGAGCTACCGGTTGTCGCCGGTGGTGGAAGCTAGGACGGGGAAGGGGGCAGCCGGAGGAAGGGTGTGTGAATCAACTGAGTGCGAGTAAGTCTGGTAAGATCAGAAGGGGAGAGGCAGGTTTTAGTCGGAAACAGGGGTGAGTGGAAAGTTAGTTTGTACTCTGTTTTTTTTTCTTTTTACTCTAATAAAAATACGGTAAAGCTCTTGCCGTCTTAAAAAAAAAGAGAGAGAGAAGGGGAGGGGAACCGCACGAGCAATAAGATAGAATGGTCATATGATTACTTTCGACATACCATGTTCCTTAACAGTGTTGAAGAGATGTGGCATCACGCGGGGAACAACGTCATGGCACCGCGGCATGGGACTCGACCGTGCCTCGTTGCTGAGCCTGGCGTTCTCCTTGAGGTCGCCGGCCGGGAAGCAGTACTCAGTGCCGGTGAGCCCCTGTGCCCGGAGGGCCCGGTCGAGCCGTTGCGGCCGCAGCCAGTATGTCTCCACGGCCCGGTAGCTCCCCCACACGATCAGCAGGGCAAGCAGCCCCTGGAGCAGGCTCCATTGTGATGGCAAAGCTTCCGCAGCTGCTAGAACGTCGTCCACCATCGTTTGTGACAACCACAAGGCTACAATTGTGCAGTGTGTGCTTATTGAGACGAGTGAGCGCCATATATAAGTTGCCGGTCAGTGATTGGTGCGCTCCGTTGGAACCACATATTTTTCTCTAATCTGTTTGCTCGTGGAATAAGATGCACCACACCAAATACCCGCGGAAGCTAGCTAGAAATTGCTGGTTGCCTACGGCGAAAATTTGCCAACAAGGCCGATAAGGTTTTACCATATAATCGGGCGTGCGGGTCAGCAATAAAGATGGCTAAAAGACTAAGGGAGGAAACCTTCGTCCCTATCCTTTGTTTCTTCTCTAGACAGTGAATATAATAAATGGGCTGTACTGAAAGAAACTAGTAACTTGACGTATGATAGAATCTAAAGGGGTGGATGACAGCTCGAGGAAGAAGCGTCAGTCCTTTTCCCCTCACGAATTCTAGATGGATAATATCATTGATTATTGGGCCATTGCGCAATCGCCTCTATTCTGGAGGCTAATTGCTCATTTGCCTCTATTTTTTTAACTTTGCACGTTTGCCCCCATATTTTATAACTGAAGGTTCTAGTTGCCCCTGTCCCGTGAAGTGGACTTAAGGTGTTAAGTCCAGGCTGAAAAGACAAAAATGCCCTCTCTCACTGTCGAGTGGACCCTACATGCCATCCCCACTCAACTATCTCCCTCTCTATATGCCAAGTGGACCCCGCTCGTCAACTTCTTCCTCAACTCTCTCCCTTTCTCAATTGGTAGCCGGACGCATGCACGAGGCGACAGTGCAACTCTGCTCTCTTCTCCCATTCACATCTTCCCCAATGCCCGCCAGGCGCGCCGTGCGCCGGGCGAGCCGCCGCGCCTGCCAGTCGTGCCTCCGCCTATGCCGCGCCGCCCGCAAGCGACGTGCCCGCAAGCCCGGTAGCCGCGCCTCCGCCCACGACGCGCCGCCCGCGAGCCACGTGCTCACGCGCCACCCCCCGAGCCCGGCAGCAACACCTCTGCCCGGCCGAGCCTACCACGCCGCGCCTCCTCCACGCTGCCGCGAGCCCGCCCGCCGACGTCCACACGAAGCCAAGGATGGGGTTGTCGTCGCACCTCCACCCGGGCGCCGGAGGAAGCCCGAGCGCCCTCGCCTCGGGGCCGCCAGCCCTAAGCCGGGAGGCCGCCCACCGCCTCGCCCGCCGCCCGGCGCCGGAGGGCGCCGGAGCGCCCTCGGCCTAGGGGACACCAGCCCTAAGCCGGAGGTCAGCTGCTGCCGCAACGCGCCCCGCCGCCTGACCCGACGCCCGCGCCCCGCACGGAGGGGTAGGGTAGTGCCGGGCCTGTTTAGGATAGGAGGGTAGTGTGGTCTTTTTTGCTTTTTCCAGTTTCATAAACTTTTTGGGGCCTTAATTTTTGGCATCTTGACGGAAGTGCAAAACAGGGGCAAACGGAGCCTTCGGTTTCAAAAAAAACGAGGGCAAACGTGCAAAGATAAAAAAAAATAAGGACAAATGAGCAATTAGCCTCCGAATTGGGGCACTTATGCAATTTCAGAAAACATCACGAGAACAAAGAAACTCGTATTAGCATGAAATTGATCTGGAAATATACTTGACAGTATGGACATTATCATCATGAATTCAAACAGGAACAAAATTACATAGAAAATTAGAAGATGGACATACTAGTACTTTGCAGATCATTTGCTGGTGTAGAATTGATGTTATGTGGCGCCAATCGCTAACAAGGCCGATAAGGTTACTATATTTTTTTTTCCACAGCGGTAAACCGAATTTCATTATTGAAGTAACGAAATTACAAAGTTTTTAGAGTATAACAAACAACACTACTGCTACTTAAGACGATAACAGCTTCCCAAGCCTTGCTCACACAGGAGCAGAAGCTAGGGAGAGAAGTAACACGCAGCCACATTGTTGCACAGTACAACAAAGAAAACTGCCGACAAGGGCAAGGACAGCAAAACACCCGCTAAACAGCAAGGCGACAGTCTACAGATTACATCCAACTACAAAACTCCATCAAGCTTGTTTGCTGAAGCTTGTGGAATCCAATAGTCGTTGCTTTGACCACCTCGCCCTTGGTCACACGTCACTTAATCCTTCGGGTCCTCTTGTAGCAAACCTGCCCAAAATGTGAGGAACGAACAAATTAAGCAGACAATCTCAGTAAGAGATTGGACTCGTTTTAATTTTCTCAAAGCACTCTAAGTTTCTGGTACGCCAAATCACCCAAAGAACTGCAGCCAGCCCTACTGCATGCATTATATGAGATTGTGGTAAAATCCTATGAGCCCAAATTCAACATTGATCTAAACGGAAATGTCAATCACCAACTCCAAAAGAATGAGCCAACAGGCTCCAAATGTATTTGGCAGAGGCGCAATAAAAAAAAAAAAGAGTGATACTTTCATTCTCATTACAAAATGCACAGTTGGGATCACCTTTTCACTTTCTCCTAGCGAGGTTATCTTTTGTAAGAATAACATTATAATCAATCAACCACATAAAGATTTTGATTTTTGAAGGGAGCTTAGCTTTCTAGATGCTCTTGTAACAGGGCCCATACTCATGTCTACTAAGATGTTTATAAACTGACTTTACAGAAAAATTCCCAGCTTTCTCCCACCCCCATTTGGGTCTATACTTATCAGAATTAGTATCACACCTAAAGGTAATATCATATAATCTTCTCAGTTGGTTCTGCACATCCTCATAAAGCTATCTACTGAAACACAATCTCCAATTTTTCTGTTTTATATCAGCAACCGAGTAGTTTTGCTCATTGTTAATTACCTACAAATTTGGGAACTTGTCTGCCAAGGAGACAAGTCCATACCACTTATCATGCCAAAAGCTACTATTTTTCCATTACCAACAGTCATAGATCTTCCTTTCAGATAGACATGCCTAACTTTAACGAGATTTTCCAAACCGGGAATTTTTAGGATTCTTGCTTAACAATGCCACCATTCCCTTTTTCAAATATTTGATAAGGAAGGTGATGTTCCTAAAGAGGCCGGTGCGTTCGTTCCTATCATTTTTTTATATTGATGAAATATCCGCCTTCATCCCCATAAATGAGAAATGACACCAAAATTATTGTAGGACAGAAATGCTTAAAACATTAACATGGTCTCTTCTGTTGTTATCTGGTCTAGCTATTTGGAAACTTAGAAACGATCTTTGTTTTCAGTGTCTTGGTTGGAGAAGCATGGACATGCTCCTCTTGAGGATTGCTGGGTTGCTTGTGAACTGGGTAATCCTGTCTCCGGACAACAAGAAAATGTTGTAGATGCAACCAAATCAAGGCAGAAGCTGGGAGGGTCCTCTGGCTGCCTATGAATCAAAACACAAGCTGAAGGCCATAAAGGGAGTGGCTGAGGAAGGACCTGAGAAGATTTTGGTTGCTGAACGCTCAACACGATGAAAGGAAGATCAAGCCCGGTGGTCGTTGCTGGAAATTTCGCTCATGTAATAGGTAGCTTCTTTTAGTGTATTTTTTAGATAATGGATGAGTCAGCAAACATCTGTCCTCTACATCCTTAGATGTACACATGTACATAGACAAATTATTACAATAGAACGAATAAAAAAAGCACAAGACAAGTCTCTAAATCGAATAAAGAGTACTAAAACAGATGATAAACGTTCTTCCACCCTCTGTTGGAAACCTCCAAAGTAATCACTTCTAGTTTTCTGCTAATTTACGAGAGTGTGTTCTTGTCTTGTTCATCACTGGACCAGAAACGCAACCAATAAGCTTCTCTGAAAATAACCTCGCGACAACGAAAAACTTTTGCTTATTTTAGTGCATGATTTATATCAAAATTATTTGGTGTAGCATCACACCAGGTGTCTAGTCTTTTATTGTTAGTTCAGTGTTGAGGCTTTTTGCAATGTTTCCCAGTGCGGCTGGTAGGCATCTGGAGCCGAGACTGAAACTGTGTTGTAAAACTTGTCGTCTTTTCATGATTAATTGAAAGGTCGGGGATTAGGCCCTTGAACTCTAAAAAATAATAATATGGCCCCATACAAATTCATTATTTTTTTCCAGCATGACATACTCAACAACAACGATAGGCTATGTCATATAGCATGATCAGATCTTCCTAAATATAATTGGCGCCCCATGCTGAGGATGCAGCGTAAAGACTGTGTACGGTGCATGCATGTATGAAGGTGATAAATTGAACTCAAAGCGCTGGAGGATCATGCTCAAGGCCATCTTGGCCTCAAGCAGCGCAAAGTTCTGCCCGATGCAGATCCTCGGACCCCATCCGAAAGGGAAGAACGCCGGTTGGTCCTTGGTGGCCTTTGAGATCCCCTCAGCAAACCTCTCTGGCTTGAACTCATGTGCGTCCTCCCCCCAGATGTCAGGATTGTGGTGGACGACGATTGTGGGAAGCTCGAGGATTACCCCTGCAGGGTATGTGATGCCTCCAATCTTCATGTCTTTGAAAGTTCTTCGGTTTAGCGTCGCTCCCGGCGGGTACAACCTGAGCACTTCATATAGTATCATCGTCACCTGGATCGCGTGTAGATACAGAAAATATTAGCAAGTAATATGATGTGGGGCTTGGAGCAAACATGCATATACAAGGTATATATTACGAAGAAACACTTGCCGTTTTGAGTCGACCTAGGTCGTCGAAATTGGGCATCTTGTCCCCACCGAACACGTTGAGGACCTCCTCCCTCGCACGGTCCTGCCACTCAGGGTGCATACCTAGCATGACGATCGTCCACGTGAGCAGCACCGACGTGGTTTCCATCCCGGCGAAGTAGAAGAGCTTGCACTCCTCAATGACGTCCTCCGTGCTCATCCTCAAGCTGCCTTTCCCGCTCTCCACGTTCGACTGCAGCAGCAAGCCGAGCAAGTCGTTGCCACTGGCTTCTTCGCCGTTCTCGATTGCTCGCTCCCTCTTCTCAACGATGCCCCTTAGAGTCCCTTCGATTTCCCTATTGATCTCCTTCATCCTCCGATTGTTCTGTGTCGGGAAGAATCTGAATATGCAATTATATTGTAACGCCAAGAGCGTTCAGCAGCGTACACATATGAATGCGATAACCTTTATATGTACTACAATTACCATGCTATGTGACAGATAAAAAAGTCTTACATGAAGCCTGGGATGTATATATACTGGAAGGCCTTGATTAGTCGCTCTGCTTGCTCGCCCTGAAGTTGGAAGATCCTCCGCCCTTCCATGAAGCTGCTGCCGAATGCCGTGCGGGAGATCACATCTCCGGTGAGGTTCTGAAGCTCCGGCCAGATGTCCAGTTCATATGATCCGTCAGAACCAGCGATCTTGTTGTCCCAGCGATCTATAAGCTCCGTACAGCACGTCGAGAATGCCGGCAGCATGCGCTGGGAAAATAACCTTAGTATGAGAGAGCGAGGACACACATCTAGATGCTTGAGAGACCGTTTAGAACTAAGATGATTTCCTCTATTATAAATAAGGAAGTTAAACAACCTTGAGCTTTTCGAGATGGAACGCGGGGTTCAGGATCCTTCTGTGTTTTGCCCATTTCTCACCGTCGTAACTCGCAATCCCAAGGGCGAGCAGTTTACCTAGACGCTTGTTCGTGAACTTCTCGAAGTGACCGAACTTGTTTGATAGGATGTCTCTGACTAACTCTGCCTCCGTGATGACCACCCTGGGGAATTGGTCCCAACCAGGTGATACAAATGTTGCCTGCAGTTCAGCGTTTGTGCCGTTACCGCAACGAAAATTTCAATTCCATCTTTAAAATAACAATGAGCGTGCAGGGACTATATGAAATCGTTTTAGCGACAAAAAAAGCATATAGATAATGGGAGAGTTTTTTTAACACGCTTGAAATTAATATGAGCCCTCCATTTCATTAGATATAATGGATAAAAAGTTAGAGAAACCAGATGGAAGGAACCATGGAACCGAACTAAATTATAATGAATTTTAAATGGTACAATGTTCTTTTTAATCTGATGAGGAGCTGCTTCTTGTGAATCCTGCTTCTGAATCAGCTTCTTAAAACTAAATAAGAAGTCAAGTAAAAAAATATCGTTCATCCGCCGCTACCTGGCTCAGGCACGCTCTCCTCCCATATAGGACAACACTGCTGCCCCTACGCCGCCACCCCTATGCCACCACCACCGCACTTCCCCGCCGCTATGCTCATCTCCACCCCCACGTCGCCCCCTGCCCCCTGCCCCCTCCTCCCTGGTGCTGGCGGGCTGCCCCAACGCCGCCGCCACCACCATCCCGGACAAGGACGCCGCGATGCCTCCTCCGCTCGCTCTCCGTCGCCACTGCCGCTATGCGTCTGCCGCTCGCCAAACGCGGTAACGACGCATCGCACAATGTCCGTGTTCCAGACGCGCTCCGCATCCGCATCCAGCGTGGACGTCAAGCAAGTCCTCGGCGGTGACCTCATCGAGCACCGCGGCGACGCGGAGCTCCAGGTCGCGGCACGTCTTCGCGGACGCCTCGGTAGCGACATCGGCGTGAAGGAGGCGGCAGAGGAATGCTGCCGGGATGCCCAGCGTGTTGGTGGGCGACAGGAGCACGCCGGCGATGGACTCGAGCATAGCACGCTACTCCGCGCAGTCCTGCGGCGCCGTGAGGACCTCAGCCAACACGAGCTCCGCGTAGCTCCCCACCACGCCGGGCGAGCATGGCCGGGTCCGCGCGCCGGAACCGCAGTGTAGTCACGACCTTCCCGAACGCGCGACGCCGCCTCGCAGGACCCGAGCACGGTGAATCGGCAATGGCGCTTTGGCGGCGCGGCGGAGCGCCGACCGCATCAGGAACTTGTCCACGCCGGGCGGGGCCAGGTCCGCCCGACGGGTGGCGCATGTCGAGGAACGCCGCGGCACAACGTAAGCGCCGCCGCGTTGGCAGGCGTGGCCATCATACGCGTGGTGCCTCAATGGAGCCGAGAAGTTGTGCGGTTAACAAAAGTACTAAGAAACCCTTAATTATAATTAGTAGGAGAGGAACCAGCTCAAAACAAATTAACGGGAGCCCAAGCATCGTAAAAATTAGATAATGGAAATATATTTGGAGGAAAAAATTGTTTTACAAATGGAACGACCTTAAATATATATATACTAATGGCTCGTTCGTATCCTTTGGAACCAGTCCCTACAACGGTTTCAGTTGGAATGGTTCACTAATTTGTATAATTTTGATAAGCTGAAATGGTTCGTTCGCAGGTTCAGTCCCTAAATATTTATCTTAAGTCGTCCGGTGACTGGGGTTGGGATGAAATGGAACCCTAGGGAACAATTCAAACTTGCCATATACATGTCTGTCAGCTGGGCAATAATTCACGACACTAGTCAATCGACGTCAACCTCAGTGTCCACGTCGGATCAGAAGCAAAGATTCGCATTCTACATAGGACCATCCGTTGTCCGGAAAATTTTAGGCAAGTAGCTGTACTAAATTGTTGATGAACGTAGAGACAAACGACAAAGACTATGGCACTTTTTGTTTTGGAGTGAGAGACTACGGGACTATGCACTTTGGACGTACCGTGCTCCTTGATAGTGTTGAAGAGGTGCGGAAACACACGGGGAACAACGTCATGGCCCGGCGGCATGGGCTTCGACCGCGCCTCGTTGTTGAGCCTGGTGATCTCCTTGAGGTCGCCCGCCGGGAAGCAGTACTCCGTGCCTGTGAGACCCTGCGCCCGGAGCACCCGGTCGAGCCGCCGCGGCCGCAGCCAGAATCTCTCCACGACCTGGTAAGCTCCCCACATGATGAGCAGAGCAAGGGAGCCCCTGGAGCTGGCTCCATGGCGATGGCCAAGAAGCCGCTGCAGCCGCAGCTGCTACAACGTCGTCGTCCATTGCTTGCTTCGTGCTTTCAAGTTATGTGCTGTGAAAACCACAAATGCACAATTGCGCAGTGTGTGTTTAGAGTGAGAAACGAGAGCGAGCGAGCACGGTATAAGTAGTAGTACGTGGTTGGCAGCGCACGGAGCGTGTTGCCGGCGCGCGACGGCCAGTGATATTGATGCGCTCCGTTGGCATCACAATCACAGGATTTTGTTATTGCGTTTTTCAATCTGCAGTTGATGTCTATGTCTATGGTTTCTTGGTGGGCACGTACGGCAGTTTGCCTTGTGGAATAAGATGCACCACAAGGCCAATATATAACCGCGCGCGTCAATAAAGATGTTTGAGGAACGTTCGTCTCTTTCGTTTGTGTTTGTGTTTCTCTAGTGACTGAATATAATAAGGCAATTGTAACGGTACTCTCAAATGACTGTGGACTGGCTATTTATTCCGATCAAACGGTCACGGTCACGATCCACTGTAGGTCCCTAAACTTGTCCTAAGGTCTCATCCAGGTCCGTGTATTTAGAAAACCAGCCAACCAGGTCCTTATACTTGCTAAATGTATCATCTAGGTCCAAAACCAGGAATTGGAGGTTGTTTTGTCCACCTAGACTGCCACGGTGGCAATGTTGACACAATCTGACCAACTTGGACCTGAGCCGAATATGCAAAAAAAAAGCCCTTGTTGTATTTCATTTGGTGGCCCTGGTTCCTTCTGGAGAGGCCGCGTGACTGGAGTCGCGACGCGCGCGAGATCCGCTTTTGCGGCGACGGAATAGGGCGCCACCCCCGTCGGGCGGCCGGAGCGCGGCGGCGCCACGGGAGAGGAGCGCCGCCACCCGCCGGCAGTTGGTGCGACTAGTACAGCTTTTGGTAAACCTTTTGGGACTGCTAGATGGCGCCAAGACACACAATTACAAACCTGTTGTGAGGTTTGTGTGTTGGATGTGTTAGTTTGCTCAGGGTAGTGACATGTCTAAGATGTGGCTCACTGTTTGTAATATATAATGGGTCCATAACTCTTGTTAAGTGTCAAATACTAAGTATGGCTTCTATGCTATTATAGCACCAAACCTCTATATGGATGCTAAATATTATATGGAATTAATATTGGTCGTTGCTTCCTGGAGCTTGAGGTCCAAGGTCAGCTATGGCGTTCTGTGGCCTGATGGGTTAGAAGGAAAGAGAGTGGGGCTGAATAAATGAGCAATAAGTCAAGCGGGGGAGCCTGCAAAAGAACCAGCAAAATGGTGGGAGATTTCCCGCTCTGTCTCTGGATGCCATCGTGGCAGTCCATCTGGACAAAACAGCCTCCAATTCCTGGTTTTGGACCTAGATGAGACATTTAACAAGTTTAAGGACATGGTTTCCTGGTTTTCTAAATACACGGACATGAATGAGACCTTGAGATAAGTTTAGGGACCTACAGTGGAGTTCACACTTTATTTTATAAAATAAGGCTATAGATGGCCACCATGCCGTGCCGTGCCGCACGCCGACATGCCTCGCCATGCCGGCCCGTGCCGTGCCGCCCGGCGTGCTCGTGTCCCTCGCCCGTGCCGCCGTCGTGTCCGTGCCTCCGTCGTGCCGCCTTCGCCGGGCGTAGGGCGATGTATGCGGTCGCCGTCGCCGCTCCCCCCGTCGGGAGCCGCGCCGCCGCCCGCACCCGCCGCTGGAGCCGTCGTCGGCGTCGGGAGGAGGCGGCAGAGAAGCCGCCATGGGCGGGAGGAGGCGGGAAGCTGCCAGGGCAGCGAGAGGGATTGGGAGCGGGGGAGGCGGTGCGCGCGGCGGGAGGTGCCTCTGTCACCGCGACACGGGAGCTCGCGGGGGTCGGGCGTCGGGCGGAGAAGCGGAGGAAGAAGATGCGGCACTGTTTTCCGCGTGAAGAGGAAGATGCGGCGATGTTTTCCACGTGAAGAGGAAGATGCGGCGCTGGGCGCTGTTTCAGTCGTGAGGAGAGAAGAGAAGATAAGGTTTATGTGTGTACGTTACATAGCTGATAGGCCTTTAGCAGGCCAAGACCAAAGTCGGCACCGGGCTGCTCACCGGCCGCCTCATTGGCCGGGCCGTGCCCGCGCCGCGCTGCGGGCCCGGGTGGCGGCCCAAGCACGCCTGGTGCCTCGGGTCAGGGCCGCACGGGCACGCCGCCATCGGGCCGGGCCGTGCCGGGCCAGGTCAAATCGCCGTGCGCTGGCCGGGCCTATGGGCGTCGGGCTGCATGGCCATCTTTAAATAAGGCAAATAAGGAAAGTTTTAAATATATAGAAAATCTTTTTTAAAAAAATTTTTGTTGATGCATACATGTACGAGCACCGAGAAAAAAAATGTCAAATCCCCTCATTATGGGATAGAGAAGCGAGCAGCCGAGAAAAAAATGTCAAATCCCCTCATTATGGGATAGAGAAGCGAGCGACCGAGAAAAAAAATGTCAAATCCCCTCATTATGGGATAGAGAAGCGAGCAGGTCTCTTTCCTTTCGTGTAGGCATGCATGCATACTTTATTTCCGAATGCAAATTTGAAGTATTTATTTTAATTAACTTACCACAATTATATGTACGCACATAAAGTTTTATATATATTGAACATGGTTGTTTGTGTATACTATGGAACACGCTTGAACATGTCCCATGATTTCTTTCAGCGGCATGCAGGATTCCCTGCCGTCAATAGGTGGGTGCGGGGATTTTGTTTTTTGTTTTCTTTAGTTTATTAGTTTGTATTTAGTAATTCACTAAATTGTCAAAAACCAATGGTCCAGATCAATTTGAGATGGGGTTGCAAAGTCTGAAAGGTACTAGCGGCTTACGTTTGCATGTATATATGATCGAACCTAAAGGGGAGGAGCGGAGGACAGCTCGAGGATTACTGACGTACTGTAGTTAATTGGGTAATCTATACCTATTAATAAAGCGAAAAAATTTCAGTTCACCCTTGGGTCCACCGCCTTTTCAGTCCACCACCCCATAGAGTCCTGGGACTGTCCACCACCCCGAAGAGAGTCTAGGGGAAAATAAAAAGAGTTTCCATCTAGCTACAAAAATTTCGCACAAGATCAATGTGACAAAAATTTTGAAGTCCGGCACACAAAACGTTTCAGACAACGTTTCCAGTCCCAAAAACCCCGCCCCCACCCTAATAATTATACGGTAAAAGAAGCTCACGGCAAAAAAAAAAGTTTTAGAAATAAATATCAATATAAACATATATACGGCAAGAAAAGATAAAAAAAATATTTCGTGAATAGAAAACAGATACCGCAAAACAAAACACTGTCCCCTTTTCTATATGGCACAAAACAAAATGTTTCAAGTTTCGGGAAAAATATACGGCAAAGAAAAACAATGTTTCCCATGAAAAGTCGCTCCCCGAAACAAACTCTTCCATATTAAAAATCATATAAAAAAACGGTTACATTCAACTAAACAAATCATGCACACATTGGAATAGAGGAATTCGGAAAGAGCTTCACATAAACCTTCAAGTGGTATAGATTGTTTAATTGACGTATTGATCATCCAATAAATTATTATTATACACCTCGTTGCGGCGCACGGGGCATTTGCTAGTACTACTTATTGGACAATTGCAGTGGATTTGAATTGTGAAAAATCATGGGAAAAGAAACGCATATTAGCATGTAACTGATCTCGAAATATGCTAAGCACAGTATGCACCTTATCATGAATTCAGTCAGGAACCAAATTATATGGAAAATTAGAACAAGCTACTAGCTACGAAGAATTCCTGGCCAACTATTGTCACAAAAATCCCATCCCCCCCCCAAACTCATGCAGGTGCTCAAGGTAGGGGACCCTCAACCTCCCCAGGTGTTGTGGGAGAGACGACAACTTGCCTTTGCCCCTAGGAGCCGAGGATAGTGAGAAAACCAACGATAAGGCGGAGACACAAAGAATGAGTGCACCAGGAAAGGGCCTCTTTGACACGATACAACGCTATTCTATTATCAAAGGGGTAAACATACCATGTTTGTCTTGGTTTATCTGGATGACATAATAGTGGCAAGTTCCTCGCATAAAGCACCAAATGCTTTGCTCAAAGATTTGGAGAAGGGATTTGCATTGAAGGATCTTAGTGATCTTCACTAGTTTCTTGGGAATAGAAGTCAAGAGATCTTGGGCTGGTTTGAAATTGTCGCAAGGACGGTATGCTACCGATGTGAGCAGGTATGAGCAAGTGTAGGCCCATAAATACTTCCACCATGAAGAAACTTAGTGCTGCAAAAGGACAAAGACTTGGACCCATATACTCCACATGATATATACGAGTATATTGTGGGGAATTACAATACCTTACCTTGACAAGACCATATATTTCGTTCTATGTGAACAAGGTGTGCCAATTTCTTCATGAGCCAACAACGTTGCATTGGAGTGTTGTGAAGAGAATATTACGATATATCCAAAGGTCATTGAGTTTGGGACTGAATAGGTCAGTCTCAGTCCATGATAGTAAGTGCTTTCTCAGATGTTGATTGGGCAGGATGTCCCGATGACAAAAGATGGACCGGTCGTTTGCCTTTTGCTATGTTTCTTGGGTCGAACTTGATCGCACAGTAGAGTACTGAAGTTGAGTACAAGCCAATGCAACAAAATGAATAATGTGAGTCCAAAAATTGCTTGATGAATTGAAATTCAGCAACCTCATGGAGCTCGGCTATGATGTGATAATATTGGTGCTATTTATCTCTCGACAAATCAATGTTTCATGCATGTTCTAAGCATATTGAGATAGATTTTCATTTTATTAGAAACAAAGTAGTGCAAAAGTCATAGGATATTCGGTTTATACGTTCTGACAATCAGTTCGCTGATGGATTTACTAAACCAATTGGTGCAGCCAAGATGTACTTCGAAACCTATCTTAACCTAGTGGCTAGCTAAGATTGAGTGTGGGTGTTACGAAACGTGCAGCCCAAGGGTTGTTAGGTGTGCACCATTCCTATACACCAAGATAGGAAGTTTAGTTTGTTAGTTTGGTTTACTTTTGTAATGAGAGGATGTAACTTGCTTTAGTATCAATGGAATTTTTCCTTATCAAAAAAATAAATAAATAGATGAGTGTATTGGTGCCGGGGGTGTTCCTAGTCTCTATAAACATGGAACCGAGTCATCATGGAGAAGCAACTTGTTCACCCCTTTCTCAATTCATATCATGTCCGTATTTCATTAAATTTGGAAATATATGATGTCAACATCCATTCGTATCTTATCCAAAATATCTATAACCAAATTCAAATATAAGGATTACAAATAGCTATCCATATTTGTTATCCACACCTAACCTCCAAGCAATGCATCTCCTGCCGTTTTAGTTCCACCTCAAAATTCAGATACACAAAATTAAACTCCCTATAAGAATACAGACCCATACAAATTCATTATTTTTGCACCATGACATGCTCAATGACAATGATCGGCATATGTCATATAGCACGATCAGATCTTTTGAATATGATTGGTGCCCCATGCTGAGGATGAAGTGTAATGACTGTGTACGGTGCATGCGTGTATGAAGGTGACAAATGGAACTCAAAGCGTTGGAGGATCATGCTTAAGGCCATCTTGGCCTCAAGAAGCGCAAAGTTCTGTCCGATGCAGATCCTCGGGCCCCATCCGAAAGGGAAGAACGCCGGTTGGTCCTTGGTGGCCTTTGAGATCCCCTCAGCAAATCTCTCTGGCTTGAACTCATGTGCGTCCTCCCCCAGATGTTAGGATTGTGATGGACGACGATTGTGGGAAGCTCGAGGATTACCCCCTGCAGGGTATGTGATGCCACCAATCTTCATGTCTTTGAATGTCCTTCGGTTTAGCGTCACTACCGGCGGGTACAGCCTGAGCACTTCGTAAAGTATCATGGTCACCTGGATAGCATGTAGGTACAATCAATATTAGCAGAATGGGCGTCAAGCAAACATGCATACATGATATTGCAATGAAACACTTGCCGTTTTGAGTCGACCTAGGTCTTCGAAATTGGGCTTCTTGTCCCTGCCGAACACGCCGAGGACCTCCTCCCTCGCACGGTCCTGCCACTCAGGGTGCATGCCTAGAATGATGAGCGTCCACGTGAGCAGCACCGACGTGGTTTCCATCCCGGCGAAGTAGAAGAGCTTGCACTCCTCAATCACGTCCTCTGTGCTCATCCTCAGGCTGCCTTTCCCGCTCTCCATGTTTGACTGCAGCAGCAAGCCGAGCAAGTCGTTGCCACTGGCTTCGCCGTTCTCGATTGCGCGCTCCCTCTTCTCGATCATGACCCTTAGAGACCCTTCTATTTCCCTGTTGATTTCCTTCATCCTCCGATTGTTCTGTGTCGGGAAGAACCTGAATATACAATGATATTGTAACGGCAAGAGCATTGAGCGCACACATATGAATGCTATAGCCTTTAATGTACTAGAATTACCGTACTATGTGATAGATCAAAAATTAAAGTTCTTACATGAAGCCTGGGATGTACATATACTGGAAGGCCTTGATTACTCGCTCTGCTTGCTCGCCCTGAAGTTGGAAGATCCTCCGCCCTTCCATGAAGCTGCTGCCGAATGCCGTGCGGGAGATCACATCTCCGGTGAGGTTCTGAAGCTCCGGCCAGATGTCCAGTTCATATGATCCGTCAAAACCAGCGATCTTGTTGTCCCAGCGATCTATAAGATCAGTACAGCACGTCGAGAATGCCGGAAGCATGCGCTGGGAAAATAACCTTAGTAATAAGGACACACATCGATATGCTTGAGGGACCCTGCAGAACTAGAGCTGATTGTCTGTATAAATAAAGTAAGTTAAATAACCTTGAGCTTTTCGAGATGGAATGCGGGGTTCAGGATCCTTCTGTGTTTTGCCCATTTCTCACCGTCGTAACTCGCAATCCCAAGGGCGAGCAGTTTCCCAAGACGCTTGTTCGTGAACTTCTCGAAGTGACCGGACTTGTCAGATAGGATGTCTCTGACTAACTCTGCCTCCGTGATGACCACCCTGGGAATTGGTCCGAACCAGGTGACACAAATGTTGCCTGCAGTTCAGCGTTTGTGCCGTTAACGCAGCGAAAATTTCAATTCCATCTTTGAAATTTCATCTTTGCACGGAATTTTAAAGATTAAGTGCAAACCGACCTTTGCATGCAAATCTGCAAACTTCTAATCTAGGGCACGAGATGTTGATCCAAGGGGTACGGGAGATTGGGTAATTTTACAATTAACCATCCGCCCTTAATCACACTTTTACAAATCCCCATTCCGCCTCCCCATGTGCCCTATTGGATTAACATCCTATGGTCTAGATTAGATGTTTGCATGGTTTCAAATGAGCATGCAAGGGCTATCTGAAATCGTTTACTTAAACCAAGAGCTAGCGAAAAAAAAAAAAAAAATATATAGATAATGGAAATATATTAGTAGGGGAAAATTGTTTTACGAATGGGACGACCAACCTGGAACAAACCCAGTGTTCTTGTCATATAGATATTTGTCAGCTGGTTCCTAGGTTCAGTCCCTAAATATATACCTTAAGTCGTCCGGTGATTGGGGTTGGAATGAAATGGAGCACTAGGGAAGATTCAAACTTGCCATATAGATGTTTGTCGCATCAGAAGCAAACATTCAAGCAATTCAATCTAGATACGAGACTAGTTGTCCGGACAATTTTAGTTAAGTATTTCTCTGTCCCTAAATAACTGTCGACGTTGGTGTAAGAGTCACAAGTTTGACTGAATTTGTAGAAAATACGTACAATATTTATATCTAAGATTAAATTTATTAAAAAAACTAGATTCGAATATATTTCTAATGATACTAATTGTGTAATATAAATATTGGTATTAATTAATATAAAATTAATCAAAGCCGTTTTTTGAAAATACACGTGCAATTATTTAGGAACTGAAGGAGTAACTGTACTAAACTGGACGTAGAGACAAACGACAAAAAGACTATGGTACTTTTTTTTTTTTGAGTGAAAGACTACGGGACTATGGGAGACTTTGACTTTGGACGTACCGTGCTCCTTGATAGTGTTGAAGAGGTGCGGCATCACGCGGGAAACAACGTCGTGGCACGGCGGCATGGGCTTCGACCGCGCCTCGTTGTTGAGCCTGGCGTTCTCCTTGAGGTCGCCCGCCGGGAAGCAGTACTCCGTGCCTGTGAGCCCCTGCGCCCGGAGCAGCCGGTCGAGCCGCCGTGGCCGCAGCCAGAATCTCTCCACGGCCTCGTAGGCTCCCCACATGATGAGCAAAGCAAGGAGCCCCTGGAGCTGGCTCCACGGCGATGACCAAGAAGCCGCTGCAGCCGCAGCTGCTACAACGTCGTCGTCCATTGCTTGCTTCCAGCTGCTTTCAAGTTATGCGCTACAACAACCACAAGTCCAGATATGGTGCAGTGTGTGCTTAGTGAGAGATAGACGAGAGCGAGCGCGATATAAGTAGTAGTGGCAGGCAGCGTACGGGAGAGCGTGTTGACGGCCAGTGATATTGGTGCGCTCCGTTGGCATCACACAATCACACGTTTTTGCTATTTCGTTTTTTAATCTGCAGTTGATGTCTATGTCTATGGTTTCTTGGCGGGCACGTACGGTTGCCTTGTGGAATAAGATGCACCACACAAAATGGCCCAATTTAAGCTAGCTAGACAAATTTTCTGGTTGCACATGGGCCAAGCGCAAATTCGCCAACAAGGCCAGTATATAACTGCGCGCGTCAATAAAGATGTTTGCTAGGAACGTTCGTAACTAGGGGCTGACGTTTGCATGTGTGTGTGTATAATCGAACCTGACGAGAGGACACCTCGAGGATTATTGACTTACTGTACTTAATTGGATAATACTAGCTACTTATTGGACAATTACAGTGGATTGAATTCTGAAAAATCATGGGGAAAAGACACGCATATTAGCATGCAACTGATCCCGACATATGCTAGACACACACAGTATGGACATATATTATTATCATGAATTCAGACAGGAACCAAATTATATGGAAAATTAGAACAAGATGCTCATACTAGTACTTTGCAGATGAATATAACCGGTCTAGGCGACAGGTCGTAGATGTGTTGTTCTAGGACTTCCTCTCGAACGTCGCCCAAGACAGACAACTAGCGAACACACAAGATCGGACACGAAATAGAATGAAATGATGAGCTTGTATTGCTTGAATCTCAATCATCTTTTACAATCTCATCAATGGGACCATTTATAGCCGCCCGTAGGTTTTACACGACAAATGTGCCCCTTCCAACCACCAAGCACCTATGAATATCCAGATTTTTTTTTCCGGGCACTGCTGTTGTTCGGGTGTCTAGGCGAAACAACCTCCCACGCCCCCTGGAGTCCTGGTAGAGACTTTAGGGCCACGCCATACTTTCCCTCATGGTGACACAACGTGGCCCACTCGGGTAGACTTTGTCGTGGCCTCACGCCATCGCCATTGCTTTCGCCTTGCAAAAAAAGACTTAAACTTGACACCATCAAGGCGAAAAACGCATTCGCCTTGTCGCGTCCATCCTCTCTAGGTGTGAATGTGTTCCGTTGCACAGGAGACCCGGTGGCCGAAAAGGTAATGAACGTGCGAGAGCCACTTCTCTCTATCGTGCCTGGCTAGCCACGATGGACCGAATGCCCGAGAGAGACCATCAAAACCATACTCGCCCGACTGAAGATGTTTTCGTCAATCGCTGCATTTGGGACCCCTTCTCGTGATGATACCTTCCGCAAGTAGTGGGCGAAGAGGAGGGCGGTGGCCAGTCCTTATCCCTCTCCCAACATTATGCCCTTGATGCCGCTCGAAATGGCCTTTGCTCATTTTCGGCGGCGATATCATGTTTTCACCCACTCAAGGTATATCAAGTGTTGTCCCCTTGCGAAGACGTGTACTGTTGCAACACCTGTTCATCATTTTTCATTTCATCATCATTTTTTAAGACGATTTCAAACCGTTTCGCATTGGTAACCATGCCCGCGATGTGTCATGTGAACTGTCACATCCATTACATTAGGGTGCGCGAGCCTCCCTATATAAAGGAGCACAACTGGCGTGTGTGTCCTACACTTGCCGCCTTGCTTGGCTCATTCGTGCATTGTAACTTTTTCCCCTTTGCCTTTGTCGCGCTGCTCATCTTCGGTCTACACTCTTCACCAGGTTCTCTCACGGTAAGCCCTATTCTTTTCTCTCTTCAACCTTTTGTGTTTGCTTATTTGGCTTTACTTTTTGACGTTCTTTTAGTGTTTCACTAAGATTTTGTTACTTTGTTTGAATTTGCATCTTGTTTAGAATTTAGAAAAGTCTTCTACTAGGTTCGATTCCTCCAACAATGGATCTTCTAGAAGAACAATGACGGACTCTCGTGGGTCAGGGAGAGCTAAACCCATTTCTTTGCACGACTGATGATTCAAAGAGGTTACCTCCAGAACTAGCGGGAATTTGAGCTCTGTCGAAAGTACTCTAGATATGGGTGATGCTAACAGCGGCGGTGATGATTATGCAAACGATGTGATTAGATACCCAGGATAATGACGAAAGGGGTGAAATGGGAGAATCCTCTAGAGCTCGCGCTCCACTACCTACGTATTGGATTGGCCATTCGATGGTGACCGATGATTCTATGGACAAATTTGTGAAGAAGGGTGTTTTGAGTGCAAATGCCAAGCAAAAATGCCGAGCTCTGGAAGGCTAGACCACTCCGGCACCTACCTGAGTCTAAGCACTATGCTTACACTACAACTAATACTCTGTTCCCCCTATGATGAGAATAAAGTACTCAAAAGAGACTCGCAAACCTGAAGAACAATATAAATAAATGTTACTTGAATTATAAGTTGATCACTAAAGAAATCTTAGAAGCAAACGACAGAGGAACTTGATACTGCAGGTACAAGGCGTAGAGGGAGCACCGATAGGCCGACACCTCCTCCAACTCTTCCCTCACACTCTATCTCACTATTTCTAAATAAGACTTGTCCTAATCTTTGGAGGACTACAAGACTAATTTCTCTTGAATGATGGCTCTTGGAAGGTTATCCTTTCATGGGACACCTCTCAATTGATCCTGACAAGGGTATGAATTAGGGTTTTAGCGGGCCTTTACGTCAAGGGGTACATAGTGTTTATATAGGCTAGAGCATCAATTCTGGACCCTCAGATCAAACTGACTTCAAAGGATGGCATACGTGAAAACCCTAAGTTGGTGGAGCACCGCCATACAAAGGAGGGGATGATTGGGCCTTGTAGCAGGTTGGTCGGCCTATGGGCTGGGCCGGTCGGCCCACTATTGTGGAGGCTGGAGCCCATCTTTGGTGGTTTGTCTTTTGGAGATGTCTAGAGCCTTCTAGTGTCGGAGCCCGGTGTGAAATTGATCTTTTTATTCTAAACTCTAGTTATAGCAAATAATATGACAGTTTCGATCTTCTCAATGGGATCCTTGTAATGGTGCACTCAATTGAACATTTGAAATAGCTCTATACTTGAAAAAATCGATAACCTACAAAACAAGTGAGAAAACCAAAACTTGTGAAATTCATTAGTTTAAAACCCTTTACCTATGTTAACTATCGTCAATATTCTTATCTTCTTTCTTCCTCCTACTCTCCCCTTCTCACTAGGCTAGTGGCGAGACTCAAGCCAATGTAGTCGGCATGGAAGAGGGGTATAGATGCCATGAATGAGTAAGGCCAGTGTAAGTGCAATCAAGCTCTATGTGGGTTTTGGCGTTGATGACCACCTAATTAGGAAACTAATGAGATTTATCGAGATGACATGCAAGAAATTAGAAAGGAGGGTGATGTACAGGTTGGAGGACCCCTTATTATACTTTGGAGGCATCCTCAACTCAAGAAGGCCTAATTATTTTCTGTTTTCGAATATTGAGTTTGGGAAAAGTCATACTATTAAGAGGGATTTGAGGGTAACTGGTCAACTGTCAAATCAAATGCTCAATCCAATCTAAGTTACATCACCCTAGCTGCCCAAAACAACCAGCAAAACTTAAATTCCTAATTCTCTATTTTGGGACCGCAGTAGTGCTACGGGTCGAGTGCGGCACTGCCACACTTAACCTGGTTGTTGGACCTGAGGGGTATAAATACCCTTTCTGCCCCTCCCCAACAGTCACATCTTCTTCTCCAGCGATCATTTCATGGAGAACATACCAGAGCTCTTTCTGTCTCTCCTCAATTGTTGCTCTGCCACTCCCCAAGCTAGATTTCAATTTCCACCATCAAATATTGAGGGAAAAGGCAACAAACTTCGATTGGAGACCAGATCTACTCGTTTCCCATCTTGAAAGAGCATTTGATTCGTGTTTGGCCGATGGTCTAGGGTTTGTTTCTCTTGGAGCTTGCTCCTAGCTGGCTAGGCATCACTCTTGAGATTTCCAACTCGTGTGGCAGCCTTGGGAGGTTTGTAACCTCATTCAAAATCAAGAAAATCACCCCAGGTCTCTAGGGTTAAATCCCTAGACTTGTGAATAAAGGAAAAAGCAAGCCTTTGTGGTGAGCTAAGCCTTTTGTGGCAACCTCAACAACATGGAGTAGGACAGCCTTGCTGGCGACACTGAACCACGGGATAAATCACTTGTCTTGTGTGCTGATTTACTTTACTGCAGTTCATATTGTTGCTTCTAGGGTTTTGCCTAATGAATGTATCCAACTCCCATGGCATCTATTCATCTTGTATAAGCGGCGAGATCTTTCAATGCAAAAGACAGTTCGATTCATTCTCAAACACGTTATCGGCCTTTCGAGATCAAGAGGGAGAAGTCTCCCATTGAGAAGGTGAGATGGATTTGAACTCACTGACAATCATGACTGCAATCCTCCTTAGAGTGCCACTCACCCGCCATTCCCACTATTCATCGTTGTTGCACGCCTGGCAGAGAATCGCTCGCAACACCGCTACGTCTTTGGCCGACGTCGTCGTCGTGGCCACCATAGTCGTCATCATCGTCGTAGCCGTGGAAACTGCACCCGGCGCCTCATCACTTTTGGCATCGCGCTGCTCTAGCCTCGGCCACTAGTGTCGGTCGTGCCTCGACTCCTCCATCTATGTCTGTTTGTCTGCCTACGCTGATTCCAGGATCCTTCACCCTAGTGGACCGACCAAGGGACCACCCTATGCCATACACCTTCCAGCAGGACTACCAGACCTTGGTGGGCTTCAATGTCACCGAATACGGCAACACCGTGGCTCCAGCATCCCTCCCAATGACAACCACGGTGGGTCTAGCACCAGCAACTCCTCCACCTGTCTAGGAGCACCGCTTTCGTCGCCGGACCACCACTGTCTTGGACTACAGTCTGACCTTCGTCCTAGTTCCTGGACTACAACCTTCCAGTGGATGTCCAACGATGTCATGCCCAACGCTTCAATAGTGAGTCTGGTCCCTTTGGCAAGGCGGCTACTCTCCTAACTAAGTAGGAATAGGAAAGAGGTGGAGGTAGCAATGGTGGAGAGGTGTCGCTCGGTGGAATGGATATGTTTAGTATTTTATTCGTCTCCTGCCCCACGCATTTGAGAGTGATTGTAATCGAGAGACAAAATGAATCAAACTCTCTCAACCAAGTCCACCATCATTGACCCTGTTCTTGTCATTGGTGTGTCCCCATCCTTGGCCCATCACTCGGTCGCACCATAAAAAGAGGTAGGGCTTAGTTGAGTACTATTGAGAGAGGGCATTGCCACCACTGATTGAGGTGAGTAAGGGAGCCAGGGTCTAGTTCTTGCCTCCAAAAGAGGGAGGGGTGGTGAGGGAGAGGGGGAAGGGAGGTGAGGTAGAGGGAGCTTGGTGAGTATGAGATGGAGGGGGTGGGTGGAGAGGGACTAGAAGCAAAAGGTTAGGGTTTTGTCATTTATATACTTTAAGTCAATTAACAGATCCATATGGGCCATGTGTTTATTACTGGGCTACCTCAATAACAAAGGTATATTTTTTTTGCTTCTATTTTTAAAGGAGAGCTTCCTAAGAGACCCACCTCTATTAATTCAATTATATGTACAATTGTTTATAGGGTGTGTCCACAAATGGTGGGTCCCCCATTGAATCTCTATGCATTTTAGCAGACTAGCAAGAACATTTCGTGTCTGCCTCTATTAATCGAGTCTTGCCTCTCTTAAAACTGAATATGTAGTAGTGGTGGGGTGTGAATGAGCAGAGGTCCATGAAGGACCGCATCCACCTTCACAATTGCACTTTGGGTGCTGACAATGAGGACTTAGTCTACAATGGGAATGATGTGGAGGAGCACACATAAGGTGGACTGGTGAAGCCTACTGGAACCATGACCTCAGCCGCTTATTAAGATGGTTCGGCTTCTGTGGCTTCTCTAGTTAAGGATAAAGAGGCATACGCCATGGGTCCAGATGAGGAGAACCTAACCCTCCACCAGCGACGGAGCTGGCAGGCGGGCAACACAGGCTAGAGCCCTGCCTACCCATGCTAGCAATGTGGAGCCCCCCTAAGCCCCACCTTAATTTTATCTTTATAGTTACACAGATTAGCAGGGTTGAGATGTATTAGTGATAAGATTAGCCTGACCTAAATTTTTGCTGGCTTTGTCGTTGCCCTCCAGGAGCACCACTTCCTCATGAAGAATGGCATGCCAACCTTCGTCATTGAGAGCCCATGTGCACGACGTGATAGAGGAACATGTGGTGAGTGGCAATGAGGCGCGGCACCAAGGGGCCACGAGATGACGCATTTCAACACGGGGCTCTTCTGCATGAGGGCATGGTGGCACGTTAGAGCATAAACAGAAAGACTGAGAGAAGGGGGGAGTATGAGGCGCAAAAATAAAATTCTATTGCCTTTTATCTCATTAATATTCAATCAAACATTATATTTTTAATAGTATATCCGCTGGTCAATTGAACCTTTCTCTTGTTTAGGCTGATCCGTTGACACCACTTTTCGTGTTCTCTAACAAATTTTACCGTATATTTTCCCTAGGACGATGGATGTATATATGAGGTGTGTTTGGTTGTGATGCCCAATGTAGCCCGGCTAGACTTAGCTTTGCATCAACCAAGTCAACCTCCACTTGTTTGGTTGCTTTTGGTTTTGGTGGCCCATTGTAGCCCGGCTTAGAGATGGGAGTGTTTGGTTGGCTGGTTTCTTTGGATAGGGTCACATCTTCTTCTGGTTTGGTGAACTTACCCCATGGTGGAGCCCACATGTCATACATCTTTTCCCATTCTATCTTCCGCCACCGCTGCCACCCGCCGCCGGAGGTTGAGCTCCGGCCGCTGCAGCCGCGGAGGTGAGGAGGAGATCCCGGAGGGGAGGAGGCGGGACCGTGCGTTTCGCCCACGGCGGCGGCCCACATCAAGAGGCGGGGCCGGTGTTGCTGTTGCATCCGCCGGCCCGCGCAAGCTGCGGCGCGACGGGCAGCTCCGATCTACAAGCTACGAGCCGAGCGCGAGCACGTGGAGGGTCGCCTCTGCCGGCGATCGAGAGCTTTCGGCCGCTCGCCGAAGCTGAAATGAAGTCGCGGTGGACATTGGCGAACATCTTCATGGCGACGTCTGACCGGGGAGCGGGGCGCCTTGGGTGCACGCGCGGCGCGCGCGGCCAGATCCCATCCGGGCGGATCCAGATCGAGTTGAGAGCATCGACACGGTGAAGGAGCGGATCGACTTGACCGTGTGCCGGAGCGGTGAGGAAGTGGGTCGGGTTGAGGCTCTAGACGTGGAGCTCGCCATCCTTCCGGCAAGAGGGCCTCGGTGTCGCTTGCTCCGGCGCTGCGCCCCCGCGGATCCCGGCGTCTGGCAGGGGGGGATCCGGCGTGGGTGGAAGTGCCGCACCGCGACGGTCGGGCAGGGCGTTCATGGCCAACGCCGGCGATGTCGCCGAGGTGCTCACCAACGCCGCCGCGAGCTCCGAGCGAGGGAGGGGAAGCGGTTGCATGAAGGAGGCGGTGACGAGAAAGTCCTCGCGTCCGCCATGTTCCAGCTGGAGCACGGCCGGGCATGAATCGCCACCCCGCGATTCGATCCTGGCAGTGCTCGAGCGCACGGATGGCTCTAACTGGGAACTGCTCCACTCCGATTTTTGCAACCAAACAGTTAAAAGGAGGTCCATTCTAGCTGTGCTAGTCCATTTTGATGCAACCAAACACACCCATGAATTGCATCTTGCAAGAGATCCTGGTCATTTGTCCATATGGTTCATGGTAGCATAGTAAAAGTTATGCAAAGGACCGTCTTTGAATTTACCCATCAGGGTTCCCCAAAAATGCTATCCGATTTCACGGAAGCCACAGGGAAGCAGGAACAGTCATCACGTGGTGGGTGCTCATCCTATGCGCCGCTTACGAGGTGCCTGCTGCATCATGGTTTTAGTCTTTTAGATGAAGCAGCAAGGAAGCACGGTACCCTTTCGAGAGGCTTTGACCAATAATACCAATCCGATCTCCATCGGAATATCTTCATTGCCAAGTTCCTTAAGAGCGAGGTATGGTCTGCCGCATGACTGACTAGAATGCCCAAGCCAGTGAGGCAGCCAGGCAGCCAGTGAGGCAGTGACAACTGTTTATAAGAGGAGCAACCGTGCCGCCAGTTTTAGCGATCACACTCTTCTTCTCCACTTTCACTTCAGAGCAGAGCAACATGGTTCTTGGAACGTTGACGAGTGCAGTCGCCTCGATGCACTGGAGCCTCCTCATCTACGGTCTCCTGGGCGCTCTGCTCCTGTGGAAGGCCGCCCGGCTGCTCCAGCAGCTGTGGTGGGAGCCGCGGCGCCTCGAGCGGGCGCTGCGCGCGCAGGGCCTCCGGGGCACGTCCTACCGCTTCCTCACCGGTGACCTCAAGGAGTACCGCCGGTTCAACAAGGAGGCCGCGTCCAGGCCATTGCCGCTGCGGTGCCACGACATCGCGGGCCATGTCTCGCCGTTTGTCTACGGCGCCGTCCGCGAGCACGGCAAGACGTGCTTCTCGTGGTTCGGCCCGATGCCCAGAGTGACCGTCGGCGACCCGGACCTGGCAAGGGACGTCATGTCCAACAAGTTCGGCCACTTCGAAAAGCCCAAGTTCCAAGCGTTTTCCAAGCTGTTCGCCGATGGAGTAGCCAACTACGAGGGCGAGAAGTGGGTCAAGCACAGGAGGATCCTCAACCCGGCGTTCCACCTCGAGAAGCTCAAGGTATACTTATAAAACTGTTTCATTTAATTTGTTGCTGCCTGCGATCTTTCTTATACTATTTGTGGTTTGTACTATTGTTCTCTTCGATCGAGTTTGTGATTGATCATGTGAGTGTGGACAACCTTGCAGCTCATGCTGCCGGCGTTTTCTGCGTGCTGCGAAGAGCTTGTGAGCCGATGGACTCAGTCACTTGGTTCTGAGGGCTCGTGCGAGCTGGACGTGGACCCGGATCTTCAGACCCTCACCGGAGATGTCATCTCTCGCACCGCATTCGGCAGCAGCTACCTTGAAGGAAGAAAGATCTTCCAGCTACAGGCCGAGCAAGCTGAGCGCCTCATGTCCATCGTTGACAAGTTTGCCGTTCCAGGATACTTGTGAGTTTTCATATACTTCAACATTCTTCTGTATGTCCTCTTTGCTAATTTACATAACGTCATGTACCTCCTCTGCAACATCAAACTGACACTACTGTTTATAGTATTACTGAAATTGGATGTATCTGGTTCATCATCTTTCACCGATTATATTAGTGTATATACTTTATTAGTGCGATTGCTTTATCTAAAAAATTTACTACTCTATTACTGATGGATGGGGGATCCCACTTTCAGGTCCTTGCCTACAGCAAACAACCGAAGGATGCGCCAAATTAAAAACGAGGTCGAGTCAATTCTTCTGGGTCTAATTGGGAAAAGAATGCAAGCTATGAAAGAAGGTGAAAGCTCCAAAGATGACTTACTGGGCTTACTGCTGGAGTCAAACATGAGAGAGACAGGCGAGAACGGCCACTCCAGCCAAGGAATGACTATTGAAGAGGTCATGGAGGAATGCAAGTTGTTCTACTTTGCAGGAATGGAGACCACATCAGTGCTGCTTACATGGACAATGATCCTACTAAGCATGCACCCAGAATGGCAGGACCGTGCAAGGGAGGAAGTCATTGGCCTGTTTGGCAAGAACCAACCGGGATACGATGGCCTCAGTCGCCTCAAAACAGTGAGTACTCCGGTTGATTTCCATATCCCATTTATATATAATATATATGCAAATGCAACCAAACCACTAATTCTATCCGATTCACTGTGCCGCAGGTGACCATGATTCTCTACGAGGTTCTCCGGCTGTACCCGCCGGCGATCGCGTTCAGCAGGAAAACATACAAGGAGATGGTGATAGGAGATGTCACATACCCTGCCGGCGTGATCGTGGAGATCCCTGTGATGTTCATCCACCATGACGCCAACATCTGGGGAAGTGATGTGCACGAGTTCAGGCCAGAGAGGTTTGCCGAGGGGATCGCCAAGGCGTCCAAGGACAGGCTAGCGTTCTTTCCGTTCGGCTGGGGGCCGCGGATTTGCATCGGCCAGAACTTTGCTCTTCTAGAGGCTAAGATGGCGCTGAGCATGATCCTTCAGCGTTTTCAGTTTGAGCTCGCGCCGACGTATACTCATGCGCCACGGCAAGTTATAATGCTGCGTCCGATGCATGGTGCTCAGATCAAGCTTAGAGCAATATGATGCTAGCCTTCTTTTTTTTTAAGAATAACATGATGCTAGCTGAAAGGATTCTGTTGGTCCAACGGCCTTTTGGGCTCTCTTTCATGGAAGCCCAAGAGTGTTGTAACATTGGACCTTTTATGCACTTTTTCATTTGTCGATGATGAACAATCCTTCCTTTAGTGTCTTTTTTGTTCATCACGTATTGCACCTTGAAGCATCTCTAACTTATTTAAAAAAACAACTTAAGAAATTTATTATCATACCTTAAATTGAATCGCTAATGCCATTTCTCATTTTGTTAATCGAATATTTTTGCACACTCGATAAGTTTGGTGATAATTTACATTATCTTTCATATTTGTACAAGTGGGTAATTTTATATAAAAATAACGTGTTAGTATGAATTACTATTACAATAGCAGAGGTGAGTAGTTTTGGATGCAAATTTAGGATTTTTTTTTTTTTTGCAAAACAAATTTAGGAATTATTTAAATTCTCTTTTACAAACAAATTATCTCTCATAGTGGCAGATGTGGATAATTTTGATACCAAGTTAGAGGAATACTTATGCATTTTCATAATGTGGAGGGTATGTTTTTTTCATAATGATTATTATTTAAGTATTTCTAAGATTTATCTTTTTCTAGCATATGTCTGTTCTGAAATAACATGAATAATAGTAACATCCTTATTTGGAGAACCATTCTAATACTCCAACAACTAATCTATTCGACATTCTAAAGAGTCAGCGCCACTCTCTATTTTTAGAGATACAATAGATGTTGAAATTATTTAGAGATCTAGTTGAAACACTATTGGAGATTTGTTTACTAAAATCCCTATTCATCACATAAAGGAAAATATAGAGATGCTATTAGGCTAAATTAAAATAAACTAAAAGAAAGAATAAAGAACGTATTATTTAGGTATATAACATGAGTATGTAGATACCTTTTTAACATTTATTATTTTTATCAAACTAGTATATCCTCCTGTAGGAGTGTCTTTCCAAGCACGCCATGAGTACAAAGAGGTAAAACAACACCCTTAGTTTTGCGTCAACAGGCTCAGTACTACACCCCCACTGTTGCAAATGCGAACCATCAAGTGATAAGATAATATCTCATTAGGTTCCATCGGTCAGTGTATACTCCCTTAGTCTCCTAACAAATCAATTCCCGCAATATGTGCAAATCAATCTAACCTAAGTTTGACTAACTTGAAAGATGATCAAAATCTATGACATACAATGAGCATATTATGAAAATATATTCTATGGTAATATCTAACGATACTTATTTGATGTCATAAATCTTGACGAGCTTTTATTAAAACTCAGTCAAAATTTAAAAGTTTGACTGAAAGACAACTATATAAATCTATTTATTCAGGCCAGAGAGAGTACTAACCAAAATTCAAAACTATTGTTAGATATTTAGGAAATTCTAGCCATAAATTAATCCCAACAATTAGCAACAAAGTTATGGCAACAATTTGGTGCTTATGTGATTTACTTGCTGATACAGATATAATTTAGTGAAGACAGAGGTATACCTTGAGGTGGAACCTGTGTCGGGGTGGCGCTGCCTATCTCACTAGTGGACATAGCGAGTTGATTGAAGTTGTGGGCCTTAGTTGTTATAGGACGATGTTCGCATTGCACTCCCTTGAACAGCCACTATGAACAAGATGGGCAACTAGTTCATTAGAAAGATGCCATAGCACTGAATGGCTGTGTCAATGAAGGGATCTAGAAATAAGAATCAATGGCAATGAAGGGAGCGCCTATTTCTCATGGCAATGAAGGAATTAGAGTAGTTTTCAATGACAACAAAGGAATTGTCTCTCAACAGGAAGAAGATGAGCAACGCTGCTGGTATTATAGTTGTGAGATTTGCAACTTTTGCATCGCAAGTTTTCAATCTAAAGTTGATTTACAGTAGATGTTTTCACTCCCATGGGAAAATCGTCTACAAAAAAGGTGTTTATAGATGGTTTTATATGATCAACTTATTTTAACAGTGGGTGAGCCGAGCTCTGCTCACTTAAGGGAAAGCATCAAGGGCCTGTTTGGATAGAAACATGGAAGCCCCTAGACTACTTGTCTTAGAAAAAATTGTTGCAAGTTGCCTCGTAATTCGATGGAATCTATCTAGCCAAGAAAGTTAGATGAGATGTGTTTGGTTGGAAGCATGTGCATGGAAATATAATACCATATTTAAAACATACACAATTACTATTATAATGTACAAGCGATATATAAATATAAACATCCACATATTTTCTCAATTAACAATACGGTAACCACTAGGGTTCAAATCCACGATGCCCATACCTTTCTTTGGATTTTCTCGGGATTTACCACGTTATCGTTAAGTGGTAAGCGATATTTCCAACGACAATGAGGCTCCGATGGTGACTTCGGAATATCTGAATCTGTCGGGTGATCAGTCATTCGGAGGTGCTCATTGGGGGAAAATGTGCGTGTGTGTTGTGGCGTCTGCGTTATGCTGTGTAATTTTTTTAAAAAAAGAACAACATGTCAAGAAAAAAAAATTATAAGGGCAAAGTGAATTTATATGCTAAACATTGTTTTATGGACTTAATTAGGTGACCATCAGCAATAAAAATAGTTTAGGACATGTTTGGTTGGTGCCTGGGTCAGAAAAAAAATTATCATGAATAGAAAGTATATTTTTTATCTAGTAAACTTTAATATATTTAAATTCAAAAGAAAACTTTAATATATTTTGTTGCAAGCGTAATTGTCTCAGATGTTTAGATATATAATTGTCGTGGTCTAATACCACCGTCCGGTAATGGTGGCTAGTGCGGACTCAGAATGGCCTAGCTCGGAGACAATGACACGGGATTTATCTTTGGTTCGGGGCAAAGTCGGGCTCCCTAGTCCGGTGTGTTCACTATCCGAGCTCAAATGCTCGTACCGGGGTGCGTACAAGCGGAGCGAGAGAGGGAGCGGGCTCCCAAGTCTCTATGATTGAGGCAAGTGCCAATATGGGAGTGAGGATGCGGGTTTGAGAAGAACCGGGTGTGTTGTTCTTCTTCTTTTGCTTGCTTGCCCCAACTGAAAACCCTACCCCTCCTTTTATAGTAGCAAGGGGGATAGAACATGTGAGCTCTCCGAGTTGGGGCGGGGGTAGGTGGAACAATATGATACTGTGTACTGTCAGGCGAAAGAGCTCTTCGAGCGAGCTCGCGGGTTGGCCAATAGCTACCTCGAGCTCTCGGCGGCCTTGGATGCCGGGCGGTGGTCGCCGTACATGGCGGTCGGGGCATGGGCGGTGGTCATGCGTCGCCTCGTCCTTGACCGTAGTTGGAAGCTGTCCCTTCCGGTATGGGGGTGCCCATGTTGCCGGCGATGGCGTCACGGGTACGCGCGTCTCCCGGTCCGCGATGGCGGAGTTCTTTGAGTTGGCGGAGATACGACGATCGAGCTCGGATCGAGCTCTTTGGTTGGCCAGGGCCCTCTCTTGAGCTCTTGGCGGCCTTGGATGCCAAAATTGGTCGTCGTCCGCGCGCCGAATCCCGGTCCAGTGGCGGTAAAGGGGTCGCGACCACCCCAATCGTGGTTGGAATCGGTCCCGTCGGCGTGGGGGTGCCCATGCCGTGGATGAGGTATTCCCACGTCGCTGGCACTGCGCGCATCGTGTGGGCCGCACTGTTGAGTCATCGGGGCATGGGCGGGCGATAGGCGGGCCGTCTTTCCGCATAGTGCCTCCGCAGATGGCCACGGTGCTGCCCGGGAGTGGTTGGCCCAACTCCTGTACTTGCGTCTTCCGCGTGACGCCTTGGGGACGAGCTCATAGACGGGCGTTTGTTGAGCGGTTCGGCTCGAGCCCGAGCTCGAGCGAATCGGAGAGAGGTCGCGTCCGGAGAGCTCTGGCGCACAAACTTGAAGGGGCTGTCGGGCAGGGACCTCGAGCGAAGCGGAAAGAGGTCTCGCTTCGAGAGCTCAGTGCGCATTCGAAAAGGTCGACGACGAGACCTCGAGCGAGCGGAAGAGGTCTCGCTTGAAAGAGCTCGTGCGCCAGATATCCCGCTCTCCGCCGTAGGCGACCATGGGTGGAGGAGGTCCTTGGTTAGAAATCCCTGACATGATGTCGAGGGTCTTGATTGACGGTTGGGGTCATCAAAATATTGATCCCCCACGGTAGCCCCCGAGCATTTGGGAGAGAGAGGAGATCTTCAAATGCCCCGCTACGCCACTTGGAGCAGGGGTTCAGTCAGTCATGTTTGGTCGGTGGGTGCGAGCGCACCCGCGGGTGTAGCCCCCGAGGCTGGGAGAGCCGTGAGCTCCGCGGAGGCTTTTTTAGTGTTGTTGTGAGCCCTTCGACCTGTTGTCTTCGAGGTCGTCGATCCCCGAGCTCGCCTTCCTTCGCCCCGACGGCCGTCGATCGACCTCGAGGTATGGGTGCTCGCACCCGCCACGTCGAGTCCCGAGTCACGGGAGAGCCCGCTCTCCTTAGTGGATTTTCCAATGAGCCGGCCGTGGGTCGCTATGGGCGGCGCTGTGACGGCCTTGGGAACCAAACGCCGTCCCGCCGCTTTTGTTTTATCGGTGGGTTAATGCGGGCGCCCGCGCCCCCCGCGACATCGCAGAAGCAGAGTCGCCGTCATTGGCGACGGTTCCTCGCGAATCGTGCATCGTGGGTGGAGATCGTGGGGAAGCGCACGGCGCCTCCCCGTGGGGGAGGTGAACCGTCGCGACCGGCTATAAGTATAATGGCTCGGGTCGTGGAGGTGGCATTCAGTCTTCTTCCCCCGCACTCTTCTCCTCCCCTTCGGGCCACCTTCGCTCGACGGATGGAGGTCAAGGGTCTTGAGACGCGGGAGGCCCGGGAGGAGGACCCGACGCCGCCAGGAGGGATTCATCTTCCCGGCGCAGAACATGCGTCGGCGCGGCCCGGCCCCGCCCCGGGGCCATGCCTTCTCCTCCAGCCCCGGGCGCGCTCCGCCTCCGCGCCGGGAGGCGGTGATCGCCGAGCTCCGCTCCGGACTCGAAGCCGCCGTGGCCGAAGGAGATGTGAGGGCGGCGCCATCGACACCTGGAGCGAGGAGCTCGCGATGCGGCGCATTCGATGCGAATGCCGACGGGCTCGCCGCAGTGAGCCGTCTCCCCTTCCAGTTTGATCTTCGAGTTGATGTCCGCTCGCCGATCCTCTTGTAATTCCTTCCGCGAGCTACCTACGGAGGAGGCGGATCGCGGCGGGAGCGGCTCCCCGTAGTTGCCGCCCGTGGCGCCCGTCGCGGAGCGGTGACGGCCACATGGCGTCGTCGGTGGCCGGCGCCGACTTGACGGGATCCGCGGTTTAGCCGATGGAGACTCGTGGCGAGCTTTGGTGCCACGCCGAGGAGTTCGAGGTCACTGCGGAGCGGTGGTGGCCAACATCGACGCCGACGCCCGGCCGGGCAAAGAGTAGCCCGAGAAGCCGGAGGCGGCGCGCGCTTCCGGCCCCGGGCGAGGCTTCGCCACCAAGTCAAGCTCGACAAGGACCGCAAGGCGAGAAGGTGAACGGCTCCGCCGCCAACGTGGGCATCCACCCCTCCGGTCATCGCCACCAAGCTCAAGCTCGACAAGGGACCGCAAGACGCTTCTCGACCGCGAGCTTTGCGAGCTCGGTGAGGCCGTAGGGCGTCGTCGCCGTGGAAGCCGCCAGATAGGACCTCTTCTCGTACCCTTCGTTTTTGTAGTTTCTTCGGGTTCATGCACTCGTGCCTATATGTATGTATGCTTTTATGAACAATGAAGGCGTAATGGTTAGGTACCAATTTTGTCTGTATGGTCGAGGTCTTGACCGTAGTTAGTCGCGAGGTCTCGAGCTCGTTAGGGCGAGCGTTCGGGCCCGACGTTGTGACGGAAGCGTGGGACAATCTTGTCGATAGTGTTCCCGAGTCCGTAACACCCTCGGCACGGAGGGGGCTGGCTCGGGGCGGCGTCTTCGCCCGCTCGACCAGTGCAGTAGCCCCCGTGTCTCTCCCTTTGCTTGGGTTTTTCGTCTCGGTGATGCCCGGTGATCCCGCAGGTGTGCTCGAGCGAACCTGCGGGTGTAGTCCCCGAGGCTCCGCGGGGACGAGGTCCGCTGTGGAGGCTTTTATAGGCTATCGTGTGTTCGCTTTCCCGCTTATAGCACGAGGCCGTAAAAAGGGGTGAGCTCGGACTTGGTTTTACCTCGTTGGCCGAAACCGAGCTCGGTGAGTTGATAGCGGGTGGTCCGGGAGGTCAAGCTCGAGCTCGTTCGATGTGGTCACCTGGCGGACCGACCTCATATTCCAAAGGTGCGACTTTTACGGTTTCCGGGCTCGTTCAAGAGCCCGTGGACTCGTGTCCTCGCTCGCTCGTGGAGGATAACCCAAGTCGTCTTTTGTTTCCTTTGGCAACCCGAACACGCTTAGGCGAAAGCCCCGAGTTCGCTCGAGTTCTCGGGGCAAGAGCTGTCGGTCCGCTTGCCTTAGCGTCCCTCACTGCGTGGTGTTCCTGGGCGACCGCCGAGCCCTTGTGCTTTGGGCCGGCCTTAGAACCCTAGGATGGCGAAAGCCGCGTATCAAGCTCTATCGCCGGTGCTCGAAGATTTTAGCCAATGTGTCGAGCTCTCGGCGTCGCCCCGTGGTAAAAATAGCCGTTGGGATTTTACCGTTGGGATTTTCCGTTGGACGGGAGTTATCCCATTAATCTTTATGACATTTGGACTTCCGCCGTGGTGACCGTGGGTTGTTGTTGGCGATAACCGTTCGCTGGCGATGGGACGCCGGCGTGGGCCCCACCCCCGACGGTTCCTTCTCGGCATCAGGTCGCACTTTGGGCCTTATAAATAGGCGGAGATCGGGGCGGATTCACCTTTCTTCCCCTTCCTTCCACGAAAGCCAAAGAGCGGAGAGAGAAAAAGAGATAGAAAGAGAGAGAGTGGACATACTTCTTTGCTCGGATCTACTTCTCCGTCTCCCCGTTCGCCCAAAGATCCGCCTCGCGAGCGCAAAGATGGGGACATGGCATCGTTCGACGGCGACCAACGGCCAGTGAGCTCTGCGGCCTCGTCGCGGGCTCCGGTACCCGGCGACGGAGGCCGGCGTGGATCCTCCCGCCGCCGTCGCCGGAAGTTCCCGACCGCCCGGCGGGTACGTGGTGTCGTTCGTGGCCTTCCACGAAGCGCGCGACCTCGGCGTCCCCCCCGGCGATTTCTTCCGAGCTGCTGTGGGTACTGGGCGTCGAGCTCCGGCACTGACGGCGCCCGAACGGCATCCCGCTTTTTTCAGCGCTCATGATGCGGGTGCGAGGGATGGTTGGGGATTCCCCAATCGGGAGCTCTTCCGGCACCGTCTCACGCCAAGATCCAGGGCTTGAAGGGCGGTGACGGAGGTCCTGGAGGTGCGGCTCCGATTGCCCAGCGTCACGATCCAGCTGGCGGTGGGAAGGTCCGCGAGTTCTTCCCCGAGGGCGACTTCCCCGCGGCAAACCCCGGTGGAGGGAGGAGTGGTTCTACCTCAAGAACGACCCGACCATCCTCGCGGCACACCGGGAAGACGCTCGACACCGCAGCGCTTTGTGGCGTGAGGGTCCGCACGATCACGCCCTCGGGCGGGTGGAGGCCGTGGCGTTGAAGACGAGGCGCTCCGCGACGCCGCCCGACAGTGAACCATATCATCGAGGCCTGGCTCGCTGTGGCGCTGGGTGCCGCTCCAACGACGACGCCTTCGCGTGCTCGGGAGATGAAGCCGGCTCGCGCCGTTCGTGGGGGACGCGAACGTCCGCGCCGACCGCTGGAACAGTGGAATGGTGGATAACGGCCGACGCAGCAGCCGGGTGCGAGGGCCCCCGGAGCCCCCCCAAGTTCTCCCCGATGCGGATACGCGGCGCTGGTAGGAGCTCGCACTTCTTGTTTGTTCGAGGTTGCCCACTTATCGCTTTGAGTTCCGCAGGATGAGCTTGTGTTTTTGCAGGTTGGCGGTGAAGTCATTTGGTTCGCGTCCTCCCCTCCCGGGAGGGCGACGCCGGAGGCCGACCCGAGCCTCAGAAAACAGGCTCGTCGAGCGGCGGCAGGCGCGCGGGCGGGCGGAAGGCGAAGGCACCGAGCAGCCGGGTCCCCCCTCCTTCGGGTCCGCGAGCCCGTAGCCGAGGAGATCGGGACCTCATCGGGGCTCCCGGCCTGATGCCGGGCGACGCCGTTGGAGGAGGAGTCGGCGCCCCAGCTCCAGGCGGCGCCGGTGCCTCGGCGCCGGACTTGAGGGTGGGTTCCTCGGGCGAAGTCAACCCGGGGTCCGGGTGCCTGAGCCACCGCCGGAAGAGGCGGATATCGGCCCAGCGGTGAGTTCTCTTTCCCCCTTACGGTCGTGCACGGCGTTCGGGCTGCGTGGGTCTTAGCTGTCATTGGCGTTGCAGGGCGGCCCGTGGTACCCGACGAAGCGCCCTCGGACGAGGTGAGGAGACCTCGTCGACGCGAGCTCGGGCCCGGGCGATGGAGAGCTCGATGCTCCGTAACGGCGAGCTTCGACCTCCGCGAGTTCGAAAGTGTAGGGCTGGCGAAGCTCGGGCTGCCGCGACGAGTCGGCGGTGGGGACACCGTCCGTGGCGACGGGCGCGACGACGGCGGTAATGGTGGGCGCGACCACGGGTCGCTGATGATGGCGTCGATGCCGTTCAAGGGCCGCTGTCGACCTACGCGCCGCGATCGACGCCGAGCTCCTCCTTCTCCGGGCCCTCGCGTCGGCAACGACCGGCGCGAGTCGCGCTCGCGGAGTGGCCCCGACTTGATCGTGAGACTCCGGTACGGCCTCGCAGGGGGAGGGGCCGCCCGAGATCCTGTCGGCGGAGAGGGAGACGGCGAGGTCCGAGGATATTCGGCCATGGGCGAGGCTGCCGGAGAAGGTCGGGAGTCGGTGGCTCATACACGAATCGAGGAGGCCGCCACCGAGATCCTATTGACATCTCCGACGCGAAGAGACGGCGGAGGCGACCCGGGCGCCATGCGCAGTCCGAAGGTGAGGGGCCCATCGGGCTAGCCCCGAAGATGTCGTGGGTCCCCGAAGGGATCTCGCGCGCCGGCCGGCGAGCCGCCCAGGGGGGAATGACATCGCCTCTCTGCCGACCTCCGATGACGCGCCAGCGGTAGCGCCACCGAGGACCCTACGTGCGTGTTCCGACTTGTGCAGGTTCGAGATCGTCATGTCCTCGGTGTTCTCTCCTTTTTCTTTGTGCCTCCCTGTTGTTCATGTGCTTGTGCTCTTCGAGGGCGTGCGGGATTCCATCCGAGAACACAACCAGGCGACACAGCTTTCGAGGGGTCGGGGCTTTGCCGGGAAGCTCGTTGAACCGCTGCAGGACATGAGTGAAGAGCTCGGGCGCCGGCGCCAGCCTTCAGCATCAATTTCTTGCGCGCCAAACGGGAGGACGCCGTCGGACTCGGGTCCGGGGGCTGGAAGGCCGGGCCTTTCGGGCGGCACAAGGAGGGAGCCTGCCGCACGGCAGGAGGCGGCTCGCGCGAGGAGCGGCAGGAGTCGCCCACGAGCAAAGAGCGCAAAGAAGATGCGGAGGAGCTCGACACCCCTCCACCGCCGCCGAGGGACAAGGAGCTCGCGCTCTCGGCGGCCGAACAGAGGGCGGAGGCCCTTCATAAGGAGAAGACGGAGATCCGCCGAGTGCCTCCGCTCGGCGCGAGGCCGAGCTTATGGGTGAGTGTCACCGCCCCTCGCCTGCGTTTTTTGTTTCTCCAGTATTTGGGGCTGATTGTCCTCGCCGGCGGGACCTCAGCGTATGATCGCGAGGTCGCCGGAAATGTGGTGCCGCCGCGCGACGATCGCGGAGAGGACCGCTCAACGAGGAGAACCGTACTTCGCACAACGAGCAGAGCTCTACGGTGAGTCGCGGGAGCGCGACCGATCCGCCCCGTATATCGAGTCGGGTGACTTCGTTATTGAACCGCCTTCTTGTCTTGCGGGAGAAGGAGAAGTCCCCGAAGGCGCTAGGGACGCCGCGGGACATGGAGCGGAATCTTGCCTCCGCCGAGGCCACCCCGAGCATACTCTCGCCAAGCTGAAGGGAAGGAGGCGGACTTGAAGCGCCGCACCGCCGAGCCTCGCCGGCGCGAAGGAGGAGCTTGAGCGCTTTCGGGCTCGTGCCTCGAGGCCACGGAGGAGGCGGCGAGCTCGAAGCGCGCCGAGATCTCGCTACCGTGGGTCGAGGATGTGCGACGCCCTCGGTGTTGAGGAGATGGCGGACCCGGGCGGAGCGAATCTCAGAGTGCCGCATAAGGTGGCAGAGGACGCCAGGCCGGGTGGTCCACAAGGCCGTCAGCGTTATCTTCAGTCACTATCCGAAATGGACGTCGAGGCGGTGAAGGCGGGATGGGCGCCGGGTGCCGACGACGCTCAAACCGAGCGTAAGATCACCGGCGGCCGAGCTCGACCGTGGAGTTGTCCGCGAAGCTCTATAAGCTCGCCACGAGAGGTGGGGAGTCCTGGGACTCATCACGGAGGGAGCCGAGCAGCCCTGAGCCTGAGGCCGCGCGGGCACTCCTGTCGTGGCTGGATGGACGAGACCTCCTTCGCTGTAGTAGGAGCTCGGGGCCAAGCCCTTGCGCTTAGTTTCTAAGTCCTCGTAGTTGAGGTATCATTGTTAAGGATTTAAAGGGACTCGTGTGCGGAATGAAAATCACTCGTGTTCCTTTTCCTATTCTCGCATTCCTTGTTCCAACTTTTTACGAGTTCGTATTTCGGAAGTCGGATGACGGGCCGTTTCGTTAGCCGCGGGGCGTGTGAGATCGTTAGCGCCGCGCCATGCCTTTTGTTGACGAACTTCGTGACTTAGTTGTTTTTAAGACGTTAAGGAAAAGGAGCACGGTCTCGTGAGCGAGAGCTCGTTGTGGTGATCTTTGTGAAGAATTTGCGAAAAATTGGTGTAGTAAACCGATGGGGTGTGCGCCCATTCCTTGTAGCCCCGAGCAAGGGCGGGCCTTTGTCGACGAAGGCCCGTCATTGCTCAGCAGCTTTAAGACGTGAATTCGAGATGCTTGCACAGATCTTTGCATCGAACTGGTGTCTTACTGAATTTTTACAGTTATGATATTTCAAAATACATCTTAAGGGTAGAAGCGACGTAGTCGCTCGATGTTCCATGCGTTGGAGGATTCGTCCCCCTGGTCCTTGAGCTTGTACGTGCCCGGCCTCAACACTTGGTCGATGATAAAGGACCCTCCCATGGCGCGGAGAGCTTGTGCCTCGCCCCTCGGGCTTTGACTCGTCGTAGGACGTGATCGCCGACGCCGAAGGCTCGTCCCCGACGTGTCGCCGTGGTAGCGCCGCATGGATTGTAGGTACTTGGCGGAGTGGATGAGCGCGATGTCACGAAGCCGCCGAGCTGGTCCGCGGCGTCTTCGAGCAGCGCTTGGTTATTGTGCTCGCCGAAGGTCCGAGCTCGGGTGAGCCGCACTCGAGCTCGGTAGGAAGAACCGCTTCGGACCCGAAGACGAGGAAGAACGGGTTCGCCCGGTGGCCCCGCTGTGGTAACGAAGACTCCACACGACCGCGGGGAGCTCGACTAGCCATCGGCGGGCACTTCTCGAGCCTCCTGAAGATGCGGGACTTCACGCCCGCAGGATCATGCCATTAGCTCGCTCTACCCCGTCCGTTGGTCCGAGGGTGGCCGGCGGCCCATGTCGACGCTGATGCCGTGATCGCTGCACCAGGTCGATGAAGACTTCCCCACGGTTGGTGCCGCTGTCGGTGATGATCGAGTTCGACCTCGAAGCGGTGGATAATGCCGGTGAAGAACTTGACGGTCTCCTCGGCCGACACATCGCGCGATGGGCATGACTTCGATCCATTTGGAGAACTTGTCGATAGCGACGAGGAGATGCGTGTATCCTCCAGGTCGTCCTCCGGAATGGTCCTACCATGTCAAGACCCCGGCACGCGAACGGCCGTGAGGCGGAATCGTTTGGAGGGCTTTGGGCCGGGAGGTGTGTCTGCTTGGCGGCGAACGGCAGCCCATAGCAACGTCGGACGACACGAGTGGCGTCGGCGGCGGCGGTCGGCATTAGAAACCTTGACGGAAAGCTTTCCGACGAGAGCCCGTGGTGCCGCGGTGATGGCCGCGATTCGCCCCGCGGATTTCTTTGACGAGCTCCCGACCATCTTCGACGGTGATGCAAAATAGGATGCCGTTTGCCCCGTCGGTAGAGCTCTTCCCTACGAGAGCAAAGCCTTAGCCCTCCCCGGCCAGCCGTCGCGACTCCCCCTGCCCCGGGAGCTCGCCTTGCTTCCGCCCATCGTAGCAACGGACACGCCAGTCTGGCTTCGGGGTGGCTGAATTGACCCAGCCCCCCGAGGGCCCCGCGAGTCGCCCCCGAGATCGCGCCGGTTAAGAGCTCGCCGCCAAGCGCCCCCTTGTATCGGGGCGCCCCCCCGCGACGCCGGTGTCCATGGGGTCTGGCTTCGGGGCTTTGAGCTCGCACCTTCCGGCGGGGCCTCCCCTGAGCCGTATCGAAGGCTTGTGTTGTTCGTGCATGAAGACTCCCGGGAACCGCAAGCGGTCCGACGCGAGCCATGAGCGGGCGCCGGGCGCCGTTGTTGAGGCTGCGGTGGACGTGGTTGACCTCCAGCCCGTGGAAGTGTTCCTCAAGTTCTCGGACCTTATCGGGTGGTGCGACCATCTTCGGGTTGACGCAGATCGACCTCTTTCATGACTTGGTTTTTGACGAGCTCGAGTCTCCCGACCTCGAGGTGCCGGATGCCGAGCTCGCGGCGCACTGTGAGCCCGCTCACCAACGCCGATTCGCCACGTTGTTGGACGCTGGGAAGTGCAGGCGATCGAGTATTTCATGCACACCTTTTTCGAGAGGTGAAGACGAGGCCGACGCCGGCGCCGTGACTTCTTTACCGATCCGGTCGGCGTAGGGTCCAAGATCGTCGTCGCCGGGCCTAGGTGGCTGCTCGACCCTCGGTCCATTCGCAATGAAGTCCGCGAGCCCGAGACTTGATGGCGTCTCTGGGCGCGTACGTGATTTCGATCCCATGAGCTCGACGCCCACTTGGCCGTGCGTCCCGTGACCTCGGGGCTGCGGATGACCTCCCCCGGGGATACCCGAGACGACGGTCACCGGGTGGGAGTCGGCGCAATGTCCGAGCTTAAGGCGGGTGATGAGCGGCAGACACGAGCTTTCGAGCTGTGAGTAGCGAAGTCTTGTGTCGGTGAGGACCTCACTGACGCGTACACCGGGCGCTGTACCTTGAGTGCGTGCCCTTCCTCCTCTCTCGACGACGAAGCGGGGTGCTCACCACCTTCGGTGGCCGAGATGTAGAGAAGGATTGGCTCATTAGCCGCGGGAGCAACGAGCACGCGGCTGGGCAAGGAGTTGTTTTGTGGAGTCGAGGGCTTGCTGGGCCTCGTCGGTCTAGGAGAAGCGCCCGGTTTTCTTGCCAGCTTGTAGAGAGGGAGGCTTCGCCCCGAGGCGGCCATGAAACGACTGACCGCCGCGAGGCAGCCCGTGAGCAGCCGCGACGCATTTGACGCTCTTAATCGGCCCCATGCTCGTGATGGCGGCCGATTTTCACGAGGGTTGGCCTCGATGCCGCGCTCGAGACGATAAAGCCGAGCAACTTCTCTTCGCGGGACCCAGAAAAACGCATTTTTCGGGTTGAGCTTGACCCCCGTATTCTCGAGTTTGGCGAAGACCCTTTCGAGGTCCGGGCGAGCTCTTTTCGAAGTTCGTTTTGACGACGATGTCATCGACGTAAGCTTCTACAAGCTTCCCGAGGAGCTCCTTGAAGACTTTCGCATACACCTTTGGAAGGTGGCGCCCGGCGTTCTTCAAACCGAAGGGCATCGCCACGTAACAGAATGCGCCAAACGGAGTGATGAAGGAGGTGGCGAGCTGATCGAGCCTGGTTCATCGCTATCGGTGGTAGCCGGGTAGGCGTCGAAAAACAGAGGGTTTCGCACCCGGAGGTGGAGTCAACGATTTGGTCGATGCGCGGCAAAGGAAACGGATCTTTCGGGCATGCCTTGTTGAGACCCGTGTAATCAACACACATTCTCCATTTCCCATTCTTCTTCTTGACTAGTACGAGGGTTGGCTATCCACTGGGGATGATACACCTCCTTGATAAACCCGGGCGGCTAAGAGTTTATCTATCTCCTCGGCGATTGCTTGGCGTCGATTGTCATCGAAACGTCGAGCCGTTGCTTCCCCGGCGAGCCGGGCTTAATGTTCAAAGGAGTGCTCGGGCGACTTCCCTCGGTATGCCCGGCAAGTCCGAGGCTCTCCACGCAAACACGCCGAGGTTTGCGCGAGGAGGAAGTCGACGAGCTCGCCTTCCTATTTAGGAGAGAGCTCGGACCCTACGCGGAGGGTGTGGCCATCATTATCGACCTCCATCTCCTTGGCGTCCTTCTCGGGCTCGAAAGTGCCTACGGTCTTCATGAGCTCACCGGATGGGCTCGATCTCCCGGGTCGTTCGAGCCCATCGCGCGAGCTCGTGCCCGCAGCCTTTCTTGAGCTCGGGGTGTCCTCCGCGACCGCCCAGGCCGCCATCTTCGGCAGCATCTGCTCGATCTCGACCGCGGCGTCGGCGTATCTTTGGGCAATGGCGGCCTACGCATCCGAACGCGTGCTCGGGTGGAGTCGACGGTGATGACCCCCTTGGGCCCGGGGATCTTAAGCTTGAGGTAGGTGTAGTTGGGGACGGCCATGAATTTCGCGATAGCACGGCCGCCCCAACAAATGCATGGTGGTAGGCGTTCTTGAAGGGAGCACCTCGACGTGAGGGTCTCCTTCCGGAAGTTATCCGGGTGCCGAAGGTGACGGAGATCGATCCGCCCGGAGCGGATCATCTCCCCCCTACTACGCCATGGATCGGGTCCGGTGAGGGACGAAGGCGCGCCTTGGTGATGCCAAGGGCCTGTAGTGCGTGGACGTAGGGAGGTTGAGGCCGCCGCTTCCATCCATCAACACCTTGCCGAGGCGCTTTGGTGCCGGCGATGGGGTCGACGACGAGCGGGTACCTCCCCGGGTACGGGATGTGTCGGGGATGATCGGGCCCTGCCGGCTGGTGATCGCCCGAGCTCGACCACTTGAGGTAGGCGGCGTCGCGGGCTCGGTGAAGAGGACTTCTCGCGCGCGTGAGCTTCGCCGGCGCTTGGACTCGTAGCCGGGCTCCGCCAAGACGACGTTGACGGCGCCGTCCTCGATGTAGACGTCGTCGCCGCCCCGTCCTCGCGCCTGCCGCCATAGGCTCGGCTGGTCGCCCCTGGCGCCTCCTTCAGCGTGCCCATCACGTGCTTCTTCGAGAGCCGGCGATCCTTCATCTTGTGCTTGACGGGACCCTCGTGATGTGGCACGGGGCCTCGAGCATCTTGTCGGCGTGCTCCTTGTGGGCGAAGCCTTTTCCCCCCTTCGCGGGGTTTTGCGCTTGTCCGATGGCGACAAACTTCGTCGTCGTCGTCACGGGGGCGCTTGTTCTTCTTGTTCTTCCTCTTGCGGGGGGTGGGAGCTGGATCCGCCCGCGGCCTCGTCGTCGTTCTTGGGCTTGCCCTTGCACGTGATGGCGGGAGGCATCATCTCCCTCGGCATGTCCGTGGCGAGGTCGAGGAGCTCCTTCACGGACTTAGGCTTCTTGACGCCGAGCTCGCGGATGAGACTCTCACAAGTGGTGCCGAAGGTAAAGGCGGTGATGATCTCGAGTCGGAGGCCTCGGAGAGGTTGTTGCAGTTTGGAGAAGCGCGCCCGATGTAGTCGCAGGCTCTCCCCTTCTTCGCTTGCATCCCCGGAGATCCTGGTCGTGCTTGGCCCGGCGTGGGTGCGGAAGTTGCCGACGAAGACGCCTCGCAGATCCTCCTGGGGCCGCGGATGGTGCCGCCCTCCAGTGCTCGAGCCAAGAACGAGCCGAATCGCAAGGTAGAGGGGCAGGTTGCGGATGATAAAGTAGTCGCCGTGGGCACTCCCAGCTTGACAACCGAGGCGATAGTCTTCGAGCTGGTGGCGGGTCGGTCTCCCCGTTGTATACGCACCGAGGTCGGAGCCCGGAAACGAAGGGAAGGGGGCGCCGTGTGCGCGCTGAGCCGAAGGCCCTGGCCTCCTCGAGTTCGAGCTCGGGCGCCGGGCGGTTCGCTCGGGAGACGGACTACCGACGATGTTCGTGGGGCCGCGGCCCTTGTCCTCGCCGCTGCCGTGACGCCCTCCGCGGCGATTGTCGTACCTGCGGGGACGCCAGTGAAATGCCGCGGCGGTGTTTGTCGCCGTCCCCGGGGCGTTTTTGTGGCCATGGGCTTCCGCCTTCCGTCGGGCGTTGATGGTGTCACGTCGCGTCGCGTTCTCGCCGATCCGGCGGCGCGCGTGGACCTCCGGGTGAGAGGAGGCCTCGTGCTCTTCCTGGTCGACGGTGTGATGCGGAGCTTGCCACCTGCTGTACTCCGCCTCCGCCACGAGCTTGATCTGCCGTGGCTCGCGCGTCTGGGGTCCTCGGGACCGGGCACTTCTTGTGGCACCGCGGCGGCCGCCAGGTTCGGGAGGCTCTCCCATTTACCGGCGGAGTTGCTCGGCATCGTTGTCGCAGCTTGATACGGTCACGGACGCCCGCGCTCGGGCCCGCGCCCTTGAGGCGCCCTTGCTCCTTGCTCGCCGAGGAGGGCCTCGCGCTCCTCGAGCCGCGCCTCTCGAGCGAGCTCCTCCAAATCCTCGGCCTTGACGTGATCGACGGGCGGGTCACGCTTGGCGCGGCGGAGTTCTGGGGCGTGCGCCGGAGTCGCTGGAGGAACGGTCGTTGAGGCTCCCCTCGGGGCGTGGCACACGTAACACCGACGTGGGGTCGCAATCCGAGGCTCATCCCATCGAGGGCGAGCTCGAGCTCATGGACTGGTGCCTTCCGGGACTCGCCGCCCCAAAGGAGGGGAGACCCGGCCGGCCGTCGGGGTACATCTTGGCGTATGCCGTCTGAATTCGTCCACTTCCAACGTGTCCTCTCCGCGAGCCGGAGGACGACGTTGGCGATGGAGAAGGTGACATCACGGGAGCGAGCCCGCGTGGCTCGGGCCCGAGGATGTCGGGAGGAGGTCCTGATCGGGACGGAAGCGATCCGCCGCCGCGCTGATGGGGCTAGCGGGCTTGGCGGAGCCCCGCCCCATGTCGGCGAGGATGGAGTCGGTGGCGTCGCTGAGGCGCCTGAGGATGTCCTCACGCCGCATCGGGCGGGTGAAGACGACTCCGCGAAAGTGACTTCGCCGGATCGGTGCCGTGAAGTCGAAGGTGCCGCGCGCAGCACGGGCGCTCCGGTTGGCGATCGATGAAGAAGCCATCGAGTGGAAGATCGTCGCACTAGCGCCTTCCCCTACCTACCCGCGCAACGTCAACTGTGTGGTCTAATACCACCGTCCACAAAAATGGTGGCTAGTGCGGACTCCGAATGGCCTAGCTCGAGACAATGACACAGGGATTTATACCGGTTCGGGGCAAAGTCGGGCTCCCTAGTCGGTGTGTTCACTATCCGAGCTCAAATGCTCGTGACGGGGTCTGCGACAAGCGGAGCGAGAGAGGGAGCGGGCTCCCAAGTCTCTATGATTGAGGCAAGTGCCAATATGAGAGTGAGGATGCGGGTTTGAGAAGAACCGGGTGCGTTGTTCTTCTTCTTTTCTTGCTTGCCCCAATCGAAAACCCTACCCCTCCTTTTATAGTAGCAAGGGGATAGAACATGTAAGCTCTCCGAGTTGGGGCGGGGTAGGTGGAACAATATGATACTTGTGTCTTGTCGAGGCGAAAAAGAGCTCTTGAGCGAAGCTCGCTGGGGTTGGCCAATAGCTACCTCGAGCTCTCGGCGGCCTTGGATCTTGAGAACTCGTCGCCGTACATGGCGGTCGGGGCATGGGCGGTGGTCATCGCGTCGCCTCGTCCTTGACCGTAGTTGGAAGCTGTCCCTTCGGTATGGGGGTGCCCATGTTGCCGGCGATGGCGTCACGGGTAATCGCGCGTCTCCGGTCACGATGGCGGAGTTGCTGAGTTGACAGGATCGACGATCGAGCTCTCGGATCGAGCTCTTTGGTTGGCCAGGGCCCTCTTGAGCTCTTGGCGGCCTTGGATGCCAAAATTGGTCGCGCCGCTGCACGCGCGAATCCCGTCCGTGTGGCGGTAAAGGGTCGCCGCGACCCCAATCGTGGTTGAATCGGTCCCGCTGGCGTGGGGTGCCATGCCGTGGATGAGGTATGCCCATCGCCGCCTGTACCTGCGCGGCATCGTGGACGACCGTTGGAGTCATCGGGGCATGGGCGGGCGATAGGCGGGCCGTCTTTCCGCCACTGTGCCTCCGCATGGCCACGGTGCCTGCCGGGGAGTGGTTGGCCAACTCCCCGCATTTGCAGCCTTCCGCGTGACGCCAGGGGGACGAGCTCATAGACGGGCGTTTGTTGAGCGGTTCGCTCGAGCTCGAGCTCGAGCGACCGGAGAGAGGTCGCGTCACGGAGAGCTCTAGCGCACAAACTTGAAGGGGCTGTCGGCGGGGACCTCGAGCGAAGCGGAAAGAGGTCTCGCCGAGAGCTCGGGTACGCATTCGAAAAAGGTCGACGACGGAGACCTCGGCGAGGCGGAAAAAGAGGTCTCTGCTTGTGAAAGAGCTCGTGCGCCGTATATCCTGCTCTCGTTGGCGACCATGGGTGGAGGAGAGGTCCTTGGTTAGAATCCTCTCGAGACATGATGTCAGAGGGTCTTGATTGACGGATTGGGGTCATCCAAAATATTGATCCCCCACAATAATAATGAATAGTGGAATACCTTTTCAAGAATAACTTGATAACCGTTTCTAAGAAACAATTAATGGAGTAGTACTTTGATGAACGATAATTTAACTATTAATAGTAGAAAACCATCCTTGATTGCACACCGGGCAAGAGGAAGCTTTGGGCGGAGATTGAATTAATCCCCTAGGTCCGGATGCGTCGTTGCCGGTGCAAGTTCCGTGGTTCCATCAAATCAAGGCCACCTGCCGGCCCGGCCTAGTTTTTCGAACCGGACCGGACCGGCGGTTCGACCATAAAAGGCCGAACCAGAGCCTACACGGTCGGTTCACTTAAAAGATCAATGCGTGCAAATGGATCGGAAAAAACCGGGGTTTTAACGCGGCACCGTGAACCGGCTGGTTTTGTATGAACCGGGGCGGTTTTTACCATGGGCAAAAATACCCTCTGTCATCTCAGGTTCCGTCGACTCACGCATCGCACACAGGGGGAAAAACAAAAAATCGAATCAAGTCCAAGCTTACGGCGGCTCGTCGGCGTTCGATCTCACGAGAGGGGGGCTAGGCCGGGGGCGGCCGTCCGCTGTCAGCGGCGGGCGGCGGCGAAAGGGCGGCCCTCGGGGCGGCGGCGAAGGCTGCCCGGCGCGCGGCGGCGAAGCGTCGCGAGGACCACCGACGGGCGGCGGCGAGCTCCTCAAGGCTCCACGTCCACGTCCGGGCTCCAAGTCCGCCTCCTCCAAGGCTCCAAGTGCAAGCTCCAATCCACGCTTTACGCTCCACTACGACACTACCAGTCCGAGCCTCCAAGGATCCAAGCTACACTTCAACTTCAAGATGGTCGCTAGCTAGTGAGTGTTGTTATCTGTACTATAGTATATTGATAGCTTCCGAAATTGTCCGTCTGGTTAGATTGATAGCTATTGCTATGGCGCTGTTATTGAAAACTTCTGAAATTGTTTAGATTGATAGCTTCTTAATGATTGATGGCTATTGCTATGGTGCTAGAGTATATTAAGAATGTCCGAAACTGCTTTGATAACTTTTACGAATCGAACCTTATGGTCGTGTGTGTGAAATGAACCTTCATTCATGTATGTTGAGTTTAAAGACCATGATATCTTTGTTTTCATGATGTGTGAAACCGTGAGCCTTGTGGTTGTATAATTAAATTATTTTGTTGCATCTATCAATTTTTATATATTATATTTATATACAAATACTACTTTAGTGTCATATATATATATATATATATATATATACACCGGTTCAAAGTTTTTGTGACCGGTTCGATAAAACGGTCCGTTCTTATCGGAACGGCGGTTCAACCGGTTTAAAACGGTTGGACCAATGAACCATGAACCGACGGCCTCGCCGATTCGAGCCATAAATGCAGGACAAGAGCTTTACTACTTTTTTTTTTTTTTTTTTGACGTACTAGCTGTTACTACTTGTTACGCAAGCGCTTCGCTCATCTTCTCGTCCCCGTCCCCATCCCCGTCCCCGTGCCCATCGCCGTGGGACCGCAACGACATCGGCTTGCACGACAGCACGACCGTGTTGGCCCCGTGACGCAAGGCGTGACGGCTTCACCGCACCCACTGCTCATAATTTTCAAATGGTTTTTTTTTTCTGCAATGTAGATCATTTTTTAGCAATATCTTGACTCATGTCAATAAAAGATGATATAGAGGGTGTTTTTGTTGGCGAAATATTTGGGTTCGGCTACCATAGCACTTTCGTTTGAATTTGGTAATTATTATCTTACTTTCACGCTTTACAACTAAAATGTAGAGTACATTAGATTTTTTTATTTATCTATATTTAATGTTTCATGCATTAGATAAAAGATTCGATATAACAGGTATTTTTAGGTTCAATTTTTTTTGAACTAAACAGTGCTATAGAGACAAGCTTTCGGGCTTTGCACTAATATAAGTCGTTGCTTGATCCCTAAGAAATCTAAGAACGCTTGGCCGCACGTACGCTAGCTTTGTTCGTTGGACTAATCAATCCAGATGCAGAGGGCACGAATCAGAGGCTAATCAGAAGCTCACACGTTTCTTTTCTCTTGGCATGGCGACATTTTGAGTTGTGACGCGACTGATGCACGGGCCCCATGCTTCTGTCGCATGTGCTGATATGTGCTGTGCATGCACCAAGGTGCATTGCATGCCACCGAGCAAACTATACGATTCCCTTCTAGAAGACTGAAGAGCGCCGGTGCGGCGGTGATGCCGTCTTGTGGACTCACCATTCCTAGATTTCGTACAAATTCATTGGCAAACATGCCCTCAATAGCAACAATGGACAATAGGATGTCTTTACGACTTTACCCCGTGAATTGGCAAGCTGTCAGAGATTACCATCCATCCTAATGGCTTATATAGCAAGAGAATTATCTTCAAGTGACACATAGCACATCTTCAAGTCACACTAATAAAAAAGTTAACAATGAAGAAGTGTCTTAGACTGTTCCTCTGTTTCTTCTCTTTGGTGATCTCTATAGGAACAAGAACAATGTTGCCTGCTTGCCAGGCTGGGCTGGCATTGAACTGTTCAATTTGAACACCAAGCCGTACACAAAATCTTCATATATACTCCCTCTATCCTAAATTATAAGTCGTTTGACTTTTTTTTTTTTTTTGCTCTAAGTTTGATCATTCGTCTTATTCAAAAAAATTTGCGTAAATATAGTCAAATTTAAGTCATTCTTTAAGAACTTGTATTAATAAAGAAAGCTACAGCAAAAAGAAGTGATATTTTGCACAAATTTTTGAATAAGACGAGTGGTCAAACTTGTTGTCAAAAAAAGTCAAACGACTTATAATTTAGGATGGAGGGAGTACTATTTTCGAAAAAAAAAAAAAATATATACTAGAGCCTCGAGACTTTGGACATACGCATCAATCTCGGACATACCATGCATGTAACACCCTGGTGTTAATCAACTAAAAATCTTGCCATGTCATCATGTTTATCATAAAGCATGCATAATTAGAAAATTTGAAATTTTGCATTGAATTAAAATTTAGTTTATATTTTAGGGAAATGTTTGAGCTTAAGGAATTTAGAGTGATTTATTTTTTTAATTTATGTTTTTGATGTTTTTGATCCTAAGTGTGATGTTGAATGATGGTTGGATAGTATAGGTTGGGAATCTGAAATTTGAATCAAATTCAGATTTGAATTGAACTCAAAAACCCTAAATTCTATTCTTTCTTTTTTACCCCCTTTTCTTTTATTCAAAATTTATAAATATTTTGGGTATGGTTATTAAAGCAAATTTGTAGAGTTTTCCAAGTTGAACAAAGTTGGTATTTTGAGTTTTCAAAGTTTAGTTCAAAAATTTAGAGTAATTTTGAAAATACCAAAACTAGGGTTTTGTCCCCTTTTGATTTAAAAACCATATTTCAAAATCTAAGCAAAATTTGCAAAAACTTTCAAAAGTTAGTTTGTAGATCTTGTTGAGATGAGCAAAAGTCATGTACAAAGTTTTTCAAGTTGTTACATGTTTTTTTAAAAGTAATTTTGAATTCAAATTTCAAAATTTTGAACTGCTTTTCAAAAAGTCCTATTTAGAGGCTGATTTTGAAAATCTTCCAATTATGAAAATTGTAGATCTTGAAAAATTAGCCTAAGTCACTTTTTGGAGTTTTTGAAGTTCAGTTCAAATTTTGGGTGAATTTGATCAAAAAACAGAAAAAGTCAAGGTTTAGGGTTAACGATTGAACGGTGAAACCGCCGTTCTTCCTCCATACCGGCCGGTCGCCGGCCGTCGCCGTGGCGTTCTCGCGCCTTCGGTCGTCCTCGCTCGTCACCAGCTACATGGACGGGTTCGCGACGTCGCCCGCTAACGTGTCCCATGGTCCTTTGTCCTATAAAGCTTGGGCCGGGTGCCGTTCTTCCTTCTTCTTTCTCCTTCACCGCCGCCGGAAAACCGCCTCCGCCCCCTTTCAGTTGCCGTCGCCGTCGAGCTCCAATCCATCCTTTTAGCTGTGCCATCATGTTCGCAACCGTTGCGCACCGTTTGAGCTAGATAGTGACGTAGTTCATCGACCGAGCAATCCGCGCGCCGTCGTCTTCTCCATCTCCGTCCGGAGCGCCGCCGCGCATCACCTCACCGTCGCCAAGTCGTCTTGGTGAGTCTCGTGCCAAACCGTCTTGCCATCTAGCTTCGCCTTGATGATGTAGTCTTGATGCGCTCGTCGTTTTAAACCCACCACGCAGCGGAACTGGCCGGACGCCGTTGTTGCCACCGGGGAGTGCCGCCGCCGCCCCTGCCACCGTCGCCGACCACACTCCGACTCATCTCCGTCCAGACCATCGTGAGCACCGTGATCGGGGTGAGCTGTTGCCCGTGTCTATGCCATCAGTTTCTTGTTTCGTGCCGTCAGCCGCCGGGAACACCGGCCGCCGACGAGCTCCGCCTTGCCGCTCCGCCGCGCGAGCGTCTTAGCTAGGGGCGACTTAGGTTCGTTTAGATGGGGCTTTAGGACCCTGCGGAGGTGCTAGAGATGATGCCTTGGTCGCCGTCGTCGGAGAAAGCTCCGACGAGCCTTTCCGCCGCATGGCCGCGCCGCCGTGCCGCCATGGCCGTCGGCAAGGGTGCCTCGGTACCCTATGCTATGGGTTTGAGGTGTCCGGAGGTGCGCGAGAGTGAGGGGAACAAGTTGAGGTAGGTCTAGTCGTCGGAGACCTCACCGCCGGGCGAGTTCTCGCCGGCCAACCGCCGGCGCCGCCGCGGTCGGCGCGGCGGTCGGTTGGGCGGCCTGCTCTGTAGCAACAAGGTTGGGCCGCACGTGTGTCGGGCCACTTGGCGTGATGTTGGGCCGGTTTCGCCCGAAAGTCTCTGTTTTGTGTTAAAACTTGATTTATCTAATTTTCTTTATCTTGAATAGTACTTGATTCTTTGAAAATTCATAGAAATTTGAAAATAGCTTTAAAAATTCTGAAAATTTTTTTTGTAGAAGCTTCTTATGAGTATATGAATCTATGAAAAATTTGAAACTTTGAATTTGAATAGTTTTTGCATGATTTAAAAATACAAATTTTAATTGAAAAATGCATCTTCCTTGATTTTTAATGATTATTTTATTTATCCAAAAATCATGAAATTTATTTTGGTACGGTTTTATAACATGACCTACCTGCACAAAATTTTTGGCTTGTTTTGAGAAAATTAAATTATTTATTATTTCATGCCCTATCATTTTATGTGATTCATGTTTTGTTTAGTGTCAAATAGATTAGGTTTTGTGTGACTTCGGGGATTGTTTTGTGAATCTTAGATTGTATCCTAATAAGATGGTCCTTGAGAACTCCTTAGGCAATGGTGATGATATCTTTAGAGTAGTTCAACAAGTTGGTTTTGTTGGGTTGCAACTTTATCGTGAAATAAAGTTACTTTCCCGTGTTTATCATTTCATGCACCTGCAAGCATCATATTTAAATATATGGCATCATGTTAAGGCATACATTATTTCGTGTAGTGAACGAGTTCGAGAGTGTCAAGTCTGAGCCGGTTCTGAGGAGGTTCTTTATCCGATGGGAAGCGGGTTCGGATTTCTCCGGGTTTTCTCAAGAACTAGCTTATTCCGTCAACGAAGGCAAGCCCCGGTTACATTACACCTTTCCTTGATATTTTAAAAGTTTTATATCACTTATGTTTATACTATGTTGCATTACGTTATTAGGAGTGGAGTAATAACCTAATTGCTGCATTACCATCCTTGTTTACTGCAATACCATCCTTGTTAACCGTTTTATTTCGAAAATGCTTAGTGAAGCTTAGCCCTGCTTAATTAGTTAAGCTTTTTTCCTCAAAATGTTTTAATTGAGAAGATGGTACTATTTTTCGAAAAGAAAAAGGATGTAGTGATGAATTTGAGATCGGACGGGACGTAGGTTGAAAGCCGGGCGGGATACCTAGCCGTGCTTGTCCCGTGTTGGTCGCTTAAGGACCGTCCCGTTGTTTGGATTGTTAAGTTCGGGACTTTTGAACGCATAAATACGCTGAGGCCTTCGGCAAAGGCACGTCGACCGGCGATCACCCGGATCGGTCGACCCTAACTAGCCACATACTCTGGTAAGCCGGATCTCGGTGGAGCCAAATCGGGAATGGCAACCACGCACTGGGAGTGGAGAGATGGCGGGAGTAGCGTGTACCCACCCTACTGGTCAAACTGTCATTAGGACGGGGTAGGGAGGTGGAGTACTTGTGCTCTCGGTGGCGCAGCCTCGCTCCCGTTTTGGACAAATCTGAGAAAAGGTTGATATATGCAAGTTTGGGTGCTACATATGTCGTGGTGGTTAGGGATCCCCAGCTGGGTATAATCGGTTCATGAATCGCCGTTGCTTCTCGGTTATGGAGACCCGTTCTTCTGTCCTTTCATCGTAGTAAATGATGGATTATGTTTTGAGAAAGAAAGTTGGCATAATAAATTATGTTTACTCTAGAATAGGAAAATCTAGAGTTTAAGAGCTACTAATCTGAATTAAAAATATTGAAAGTAAGGATACACTTTTAGAAAGCTTTTCTACAAAATAATTCTTGTTTCTTGCTAAAGCCTTACCTTGACGCCTAAGACCAGCATTCCTGTGTCTTTTCCTGTTTTCTTTAGTCGGGTAAGTCTTGTTGAGTACTCCCGTACTCAGGGTTCTTTGACCCTTGTTGCAGGAGTTGGTCATGAGCAGGCTTGTTTTGGTCCCTGCTGCATGACGGTGTACCAGGAAGAAGAGGACGAGTAGAGTTGAACCCTCGGGCAGGGTTGTCAGTGTTTATATGTATAAAGTTACTCCAATAATAATATCAGGCTTGTAATAATAATACTTAAGTTTGAGTATTTGAACAAATGGTTTGTAAACTTATGGTTATGTAATCCTTCCGCTGTACTCTGATGTATTTGAATAAAGTGTTGTAATACTGGAGTGATTTGTTAATGAGATCCTGTTCGGAAGATTAATAGTACTTTCTAGATTATTGGGAACTCGTGCATAATGATCAGAGGTCTTAATGACGATGATAAGTGCATGTGGGCCCTGTAATTTAGGAGGTTCTGTTACAATGCATAACTGTATTACTTCAGTTGCTTCTTCCTCGGAATAAACTGATTTAGATAATAACTTCATCCGTACCAACAAGGTCTTCAAGTCAAGTGACATATGGAAGTGATCTGAAATGTCTTATTTCTAACATGTTTATTTTTCTAAGGTGAAAAGAATTAAAGGTGGTTCGATTGTAACATTTTTATATGGAAAAAAAATCATGTGTGCTCTAGTTAAAGTTTGTAACACATGCTTGTATTTTTTAACCTAATGCAAGTAAACAAAATATGACATACTACGTGGGGAAATAAATACGTAGAAGAAATTTGCCAAATGAATTAGATCTAATGGGAACTAAAACTGTGACATACTAATGGCCAATTTCTCATTTTTTTCCTTTTTATTAGTTAATTGTTTGCCTCTCCTAAATTCAAGAGTTTAGGTTTATTTAGAGTAGATCTCTTACCTCCTAGGTGTAGGCGTGTAGCCCTATAAATAAAGAGAATTGGGGAAGTCCGCTGGATTTGTTTTTGAAACCTTCTTGTTATGTTATGAAAGCTAGCAAAACTGTTAGTGCGTTGCTACATGATGTTCAGTTTGTTGTACAAGACCATGAAGCTCAAGATTTATTCAACAATCGTATCATGCATTTTTATTTCATCTTGGTGTCAAACTTTATAACTCGACACGCTCTACCGGCATTTGTATAAGTCATATGTACACGGAGGGCTGAAGATGTATCTAGTAATATTGTGAGAGAGAAAAAGCAGATTCGATGAACAGTGCTTTTACAATGTTTTTATGGGGAGGAGCTGTATCAGCTAGGAGCCATACTAAAACGGGCCCTTAGAATACATTCTCGCACGCAGGAGCATCGATATGTTACCGTGTGTTTGGTTGAGAGTTGGGTGGGTTGGGTTGGACCCAACCCAGTTTTTTTGGGTTGGGTTGAACCCATGTCAGTGTTTGGTTGCAGCTCTGATTTTGGGGATGGAGTGAACCCATCGTGTGTTTGGTTGAAGTAATTGAGAATTCGGGTTGAACCGCGAGGCAACAGCATTAGAGAGGCGATTTTGCATTAGGAACCCTCGACTATTTAGAAAATAATGAAGCCTATATCAAGCAAATGTTTTTCTAGCATTTTTACATCGGGAACCCCAGTAAGAGAAATGAAATTGAATTTTAGTCCTTCTTCTTCTCTTCGTTCAGTACCGCATGCTGATGCGCCGCCGCCACCGCGCGAGGCGAGGCAGGTCGCCGTGGCTATCTCCGCCGTTGGGGCGCGGCGGCAGCCTTGCGTTCACCTTGGACGGCGTTGTGTCTATCTCCGTCGCAGGGACGGCGCCGTCGTCGCATCTCCCGTGGGCGCAGCGCGAGGAAGGGCCGGCCAAGGGCGGGCGCGAGGCCCGCATGCCCGCAGCCGCGACGGCGGCGGCGGCGGCGACCTCCTGCAGCGGCGCCGCGGTACAAGACTTCGACGAAAAGAAGCTCGCTCCGTCCGTTCCCAACGGCGCTCCCGACGGAGAAAAAAGAGGTCGGCTCCGTCCGCCACTTTCGGAGGGATGGGTTCGACCCGCATCTACAAGAAATATACTCCTCGGGGGACCGCTCCAACCCTCTCCCACTCTCCATCCAAACAAAAAAAAAACTGGGTTCAACCCATCCGGGTTGGCCCCAATCCTCCAACCAAACACACGGTTAAGTCTTGGTATTTGCCAATCTTCATGCTATCGCTCTTAAGGCACATATTCACATCGTGTGAGATTCCTTACTTTTGTGCAAGTGCACAATCAAGGCAAGGCACCGAACATTATAATGCTAGATTTTATATTCTTCACGTATGTCTATTGCCATCGGACCAGCTCTTTGTGGTAAGTGTCGATGGTTGCGATATTCAAATATTCTCATAGAGAAAATATATACATTTTCCCAAAATACTTAATTTAATAGAAGAAAGTAAACGAAGGCTAGCACCAAGGCCATTTTTGTCTGTGGTCGTCTAATTTTATCTTTTTTTGCTCTGGTTTGGTTTGTGCTTTCAATTTCATCTCGATATATATGATGTAAGGTAGCCTTGATTTGCTCTAGGGATTGGAATAGTGATTCATACTTAGAGGATGTTTAGTTGGAGGCCTAAAGTTGCCACCGTCACGCTGCATGCGCCACACTTTTGTGGCGAGTTGTGGCGAGCAAATCGGCCGCCACACTCGCCACCGCACAGTGCATGCAAAAGCTGTGCCCACCACGTGTAGGCGAGCACCAATCAAACGCCGGTCTTTCGTTTGTGGCCGCCGAAGTTGAGTCGAGCCAAGTTATGGCGGGATCCAAACATCCCCTAAACCCGATCTAGCTCGGTTAACAATCCTAACAGAATACGTACACTATTTTAATCTTTTTTTTCTATCCAAATTCTCTCCCGTTTTCCCTTTTTCTTGGCCTAATCCGACGTATTTTCCATTACGATATGAGTCCGTTGCATCCATCCACCAAACTAATCCCGTATCCAAACTCTCAACCTGTGGATTCACAGGGACGCACAGATAATATAAACAGGCAGGTCAGACTAACAAAATTTCCAAACAAAAAACAGCTGAAATTTTGCCTTCGTACTCGCGGAGACTCCAAGTGCGAAAACGAGAAGTGGGCCCCATCGTCTTTACAGTATTTAATACCCGTACTAGCCGCAAACACACATCGCCACTAAAGCCGTATCCGTCTCTGCTTTTTCTTGTGGTTCTCTTCCACTGCGCCACGCCGCCACAATGGCGACCCGCGTTCTGCTGATGCTGCGGGAAACCTCTCCGTGGGCGCTGGCCGGCGCGGCGGCGTCGGTGGCGCTGCTGTGGCTGGTGGCCTGGACGTTGGAGTGGGCCTGGTGGACGCCTCGGCGGCTCGACCGGGCCCTGCGTGCCCAGGGCCTCAAGGGCACCAGGTACCAACTCTTCACCGGCGACCTGAGGGACATCGCCCGGGTGAACCGGGAGGCCCGCAAGAAGCCGCTGCCTCTCGGCTGCCACGACATCGCCCCCCGCGTGCAGCCAATGTTTCACAGCACAATACAGGAATACGGTATGGTTTTACAAACTTACAATCAACCCGCCATCCAGATTTTACATCTTTCAGTTTTTAATTTATTATTTCCTGATAGCCAAACACGCACGTTAATAGCGATGCAGCATGGTTTACTCACGTTAATAGCGATGCAGAATGGTTTACTGCAATTGTTATGATCGATGTTGTTCCTGAACTCCGAAGATGGGCACACATATGTCATATTCAGGATCCCCGATGGGGAAATATTTTTTTAGAATATCTGGACTTTAGCAGTACAATTATCTGATTGTGATTTGTTAACGTTTGAAAGATGCCTTCGTTGTGCAGCTAAAAAAATGAATAACCGACGACATAGGTGTGGTAGAGTAAATATGATAGCTTAATGCAGTACTGCATGACTAATGATTTCCCTCCTATCAAGTAGCACGCTTGATGTTCTGTAAAGATTATGTAGCAGTGCTGGGATATTTATGTAAATGTGTACTTGATAGGATGAGTATATTGTATTAGATAAAAAATTTGACTGAAAGAAACAGAAAATACTTTTATCTTCTAGTCTTCTCACTTCTTTAGACTAATCTTGTTTTTGAAACTCAACTGCAGGGAAACTATCATTCACTTGGTTCGGCCCAACACCAAGGGTGATGATTCCAGAGCCGGAGCTAGTCAAAGAGGTGTTGTCTAATAAGTTTGGCCACTTTGGCAAACCAAAGGGTAGCCGCATTGGGAAGTTGCTAGCCAATGGGCTTGTAAATCATGATGGTGAAAAATGGGCAAAGCACAGGAGAATTCTTAATCCTGCCTTTCACCATGAGAAAATAAAGGTAATTTTTAGCTGATTATTCTATAAGTGTTTTCTTTTTACTATTTCACATTGCGTTTGTGTTGTATATTGGATACCAGTTCCCTAACTAGACTACCGGTGATGTTTATTCACAGCGGATGCAGCCAATATTTTCGACCTGTTGTATTGAAATGATTACTAGATGGGAGAATTCAATGCCTTCTGAGGGATCTTCTGAGATAGATATCTGGCCTGAGTTCCAGAATCTTACTGGAGATGTTATCTCAAGAACCACATTTGGGAGCAACTATCAAGAAGGGAGGAGAATTTTCCAGCTGCAAGGAGAACAAGCTGAACGCCTTATTCAGTCTATTCAGACAGTATTTATCCCAGGCTATTGGTTTGTTACATTTTCCTCTACTAAACAGCAGCAAATTTTATTCATGTGCAATTGTGTATCCAAGCATTTGAATACATGAAGATTTATTTTATCGATTACTCCTCAGTACTCTACTTATTTTTATAACTATAATCCGTCATAAATGAATATTTTTAGGATTGTTGGTGTTTTTAGTACTATAAAATTGATTGCTGTGTCAAATGCAAAGAAAATGCTTTTTTTCTAAAGAATTCATTCAGCATATATAGCAGAATGCAAGTCTTCTGTGATAACACTGTTGAGAATATGCAGGTTCTTGCCCACCAAAAACAACAGAAGGATGAAAGAAATTGATCTGGAGATCCGCAAAAAATTCTACGTGAAATAATTGGGAAAAGAGAGAAGGCTACTAAAAACGGCGAAACAAATAAAGATGACTTGCTGGGCTTATTACTGGAGTCAAACACAAGGGAATCAAATGGAAATGCAAGCCTGGGATTGACAACAGAAGATGTCATTGAGGAATGCAAGCTATTTTACTTTGCAGGTATGGAGACAACATCAGTCCTGCTAACTTGGACACTTATTTTGCTAAGCATGCACCCAGAATGGCAAGAGCGAGCAAGAGAAGAAGTGTTGAGCCACTTTGGAAGAACCATACCAGATTCTGATAGCTTGAGCCGCCTGAAGATTGTAAGTGCAAAATCAATGTTCTACTTTATTGCAAGATTCCAAAATTGCATATTACTAAAGGGATATGTGATATTCGTTCCTTTATCAAGTTAATGCAGACTAAGTAAAAATAAACAAATAAATCCGTTTAGAAATGATTTGTTTTTATCAATTCAATAATAGCTAATAGCTAATTAACATAAACCTCATAATGTGATTCTAGTGGAGAGCTGTGGGTTTATAAATCTAAAGTAGCTGTAAATAAATCTCAGCAATACAGTATATCTCATCATATCTCATATCCATTTCTGAGTTTGAATATGCTGTAAGTGGATGTTGTGGGGCGAAATGCCACCAAGTGTTAAACTGGAACATTCTTTGATCAAAATTAAATAAGCCAGTGTTTTCCATACAATATAACTGAAGCAACAATTTGGCCCTATGTCATATATGTGCAGGTAACCATGATTCTACATGAGGTCCTTAGGTTATACCCCCACCGGCAACCTTTCTAACCAGAAGAACTTATAAGGAAATGGAGCTCGGTGGAATCAAATATCCTGCAGGAGTGAACCTTATTCTGCCCATCATCTTCATTCACCATGATCCCGACATTTGGGGGAAAGACGCAAGTGAGTTCAATCCAGAGAGGTTTGCCAATGGCATCTCCAATGCAACCAGGCATCAGGCTGCTTTCTTTCCGTTCGGAGGGGGACCCAGGATCTGCATTGGCCAGAGCTTTGCGTTGCTGGAAGCCAAGATGGCGCTATGCACCATCCTGCAGCGCTTCTCCTTTGAGCTCTCGCCATCCTACACCCACGCGCCCTACACCGTGATAACAGTGCACCCTCAGCACGGTGCTCAGATAAGACTGAAAAAGCTTTGAGCGTGATGCTCGTGCTCGCTGGCAGTAGCAGCAGCTCCTTCTATGCTGCTACTGAAACTCCCTTCGTTCCAACTGTCTTACAACTTGGAATGGAGGAAGTAGTAATTTCCATTAGTATGTAGGTTACAATATGAATAAAAAGAAGGTATGTATTAATGGGAATAGGTTCCCTTGTGTGCATTGTAAACTTGGAATGGAGGAAGTAATAATTTTCCATTAGTATGTAGGTTCAAATATGAATAAAAAGAGGGTGTGTATTAATAGGAATAGGTTCTCTTGTGTGCATTGTGAATTTTTGATGCAATTTTGGGAAGATTTGGCAGTGAACTTAATTATACAATATGTACTGCCTTTAAGTTCTATCTTACGCCCCCTTTTTCTTTTTATTGGGTGCGGTAGTACTTTAGTTTTTGAAAGGGAACAATGATTCTATTACGCACTGTACAGCCACAGATTCAGGTACATGGTCTGTCGACAACACTGGACCATTTTACAGTTCAGGCCTATTGTGGCTAGCAGGTGAGCTACAGACATGGTACAGAGAGAAAGATTAAAAACCCATCCTCGTTGCTTGCTAAAGACTGTTGACATGCCAGCATTTTGGGCATTATTATTAATCAAAGGATCAGCCGCTCCAGCCCCTGCTACATGGCCTTTATGGTTTCGAATGATGAATCCCCATCCTCCTTGATTGGTTGCAGTTGCAGGTAGAAATGCACCATCACAATTGATTTTATACAAGTCACCAGGTGGCACTCCGCGCTCTCCATATTGTCTTGCTTGATTGCTTGGCCACAGAAAAAAAAAAAAAAAAATCTTCCTCTGGTGTTCGAGATTCCAGGATGTCATATGAAAGAGAACATCATTTACCACTTCATGTGCATTCTTCTTTCTTTACCCTGCACGCGTGGTCCACCAACACAACATGAGGAGGATTATTTTTCTGTTGGACATCAGTTTGGCATCCCCAAATTTCTCCCAACAGATCTTTGACTGAATTTTTTGACAGTAATTTCAGTCTTATTTTCCTCCAAATTCAGCAGGGGCCAACCAAGACACACCGTTTTGTATTTAAGAAACAGATGCCCCACTTCTTCATCAAATCTATGGCACATAGGAGTATTGGACAGAGAGTATCCAGCTTCACACCACGCCTTGCAATATTTATTTTACCTGCAAGGTATTATGGGCTCGTTGCGACGTGAAAACCTTGACCTTATTCGCAACATCACCAGATCTTTTTCCAGTCAAAGCTACTTGTATCTGCTGAAGAGGATGATGTATCAGCCCCACACTCCAGGTCCCGGATTTTAATTCCCAAGGCATATGCTGATTTCACTGAAAAGAGGCATTTAGGATCAGAGTGGTTGAAAGTAGTCTTTGCATGTAGGGATATATACATTGCCTTTTTCATTTTTTTCCAGTATATATATTGCCATTTGGCAATAGCTAAAATGTCAGTATTATGTTAGATTGTTGTTACTGACGTATTGCCTTTTCATTTTTCTTGCAGTATATATATTGCCTTTTGGCAATAGCTAAAATGTCAGTATTATGTTACTGTAGATTGTTGTTGCTAACGTCTAAAGAACACATTGGAGGCCTCGAATCAGGCGACATCTTGTCATCATGGAACCCAACAAGGACACCTTCAAAGCTATGCCCTAAGATGAAACTTCTGCAAGGTTTCGTCGGAAAATAAAAATAAAATAATAAAAAAAAAAAACTACAAGGTGAGATCTTGGATTTTCAGACTCGGACCCACAAGAAGCCCAACCCTAGAACTGGCCGGAATGGATCAACAGAGAATGGGCCCATGCGCAGCCCATGCGGGACGTAGCCCGGTGGTGTCTGTGAGAACTGAGAACGAGAACTCGCCAGTGGCGACGGCGACAGCAAACTCGGCGAGTACCACGAAATTCCGTTGATCCTATAGTTTGAGCGTAACAAGAAGCCAAAGTCATGGCGACTCGAGCTCTGCTCCTGACATGGGAGGCCGGCCTCTCCGTGGGCCCGTGCAGGCACAGCGACGGCGGCCGTGGCAGCCGTGGGGCTGCTGTGGCTGGTGGCCTGGACGCTTCAGTGGGCGTGGTGGACGCCACGGCGGCTAGACCGAGCCCTGCGAGCCCAGGGCCTCAAGGGCACCAGGTACCGTCTCCTCACCGGCGACGTGAGGGAGAGCGCCCGGCTCAACCGAGAAGCCCGCACGAAGCCACTGCCGATTGGGAGTCACGACATCATCCCCCGCGTGCTACCCATGCTCCACGACGTGGTAAAGGAGAATGGTAATTTCTGTGTGCCCAGATCATTCCCCACATCTATAATTGATTCCTTTTGTTCCCAGTTATTGAGGGGAAATAATTTGTTGCGATTTTTTAATTTTCTAGCCCATTTCCTGCCACTTTTATCATATTTACTCCGTGAACGCCCAAGAAGGACACGGAATATACAGGAGTTGAATCAGAAGTTCGGAACGGTTGGTTAGAGATTAGTTTGGGTACCTTTTATAGGCTTAACACTACGCTGATGGATGAAATAGGTGACACAATTATCCAGTCACATCCTGGCATCCCCTACTTAAGATAGAATAGCTTGATGAAGCGACTGCAATTATTTATATTGCTAGCTTGCAGTATGTTCAGAAAGAAATCATGTGGATATGCGCTAATGGGGTATTTATGTGCGTGATGGACATGACCAAGTATGAAATCAGATCATAGATTTTGATTGCACATGTCAAAATATTGAACTAGATATCTAGTGATAGTCAGTTTATTTTCCCAGCAATGAATCATGTTTTATCCTCACAAAATGGTTTGGTTGCAGTTTGCTAGTCTTCCTACAATTCTTACAGGGTTCTAAACTCAAATGCAGGGACAAATTCGTTTACTTGGTTTGGCCCAACTCCGAGGGTGATAATTCCAGACCCAGAATTAATGAGAGAGGTTTTGTCTAACAAGTTTGGTCATTTCGCAAACCACGGTTTAGCCGTCTTGGCAAGTTACTAGCCAACGGGCTCGCAAATCATGAAGGCGAGAAATGGGCAAAACACAGGAGAATTCTCAATCCTGCATTCCACCATGAGAAAATAAAGGTCTTTGTTCACTAAATTTGTTCCCATGGATATATTTTTTCTTGGTTCAGATTTTAGTATATCATATTGCATAACGAACACCCTAAGTGAACTAACATTGTTTTTTCATTCACAGCGGATGCTGCCTGTATTTGCTACCTGTTGCACCGATATGATTAACAGATGGGAAAATTTAATGTTTTCAGAGGGATCTTCTGAGATAGACGTCTGGCCTGAGTTCCAAAATTTTACTGGAGATGTTATCTCAAGAACTGCATTTGGTAGCAACTATCAGGAGGGCAGGAACATTTTCCAGCTGCAAGGAGAGCAGGCTGAACGCCTTATACAATCTTTTCAGACAATATTTATCCCAGGCTACTGGTTTGTTCTATTCCTTATAAACAGCAGCAATTTTTTCATGAGACTCACTGCATAAGAATATTTACTTATCCATGTTTTAAGGTAATGACTTGATATCATTTCTAGTAAAGGAAGAGATACAGAAAAAACTTCTCCACATCCAGAATATTTTGAACACAATCTACATTTTGCTTCTACTTCAATTGTCCAAGCTGAGTAGAGAGATAAAGACTAGTGAAGTTTTGCGGTGGGAATCAAGAATCTGTTCTGTTATAACACTGTTGAACATATGCAGGTTCTTGCCCACCAAAAATAACAGAAGGATGAAAGAAATTGATCGGGAGATCCGTAAAATTCTGCATGGAATAATCAGGAAAAGAGAGAGAGCTTTTATAGATGGTGAAGGCAGTAATGATGACTTGCTAGGCTTATTGGTTGAATCAAATATGAGAGAATCAAATGGGAATGCGAAACTGGGAATGAGTACCGAAGATATGATCGAGGAGTGCAAGTTATTTTACTTTGCAGGTATGGAGACCACATCAGTCCTGCTTACATGGACATTAATTGTGCTAAGCATGCACCCCGAATGGCAAGAGCAGGCAAGAGAAGAAGTTTCAAACCACTTTGGAAGTGGTAGACCAGATTTTGATAGCTTGAACCACCTGAAGATTGTAAGTATGAAATCATTGTTCTTTTGTTCAATGAATGGAGAAATTGATAGATATTAAAGACATTATTAATTTGGAGCAGTTGCAACTTTGCCAACACTTTGAACACTGTTACATGCTTGCCAACAGAAAATTGCATAAATACCACTAACACTGTCATTTGAGTGGCATTCGTGCAATAAATAACAATAAAACCAGTGACAAAATTGCAAATGCCCCTACTAAGTTTCCATTACTTTTATCATAATTAGATTGACAAAATACTAAACAATTCGTCCAAAAATAACTACTTTTTGTGACTTTAATTTCCAGACAATTGAATTCTGCTGATAGTTGTTGATAGTTGTCTGCATGTCATTCTGGTGGAGAAACTGCTGGTTTGCTTCTAGAACTGTGGGGCCTTACATTCCAACAATGTTAACATCAATATCTTGAATGACTCTCTGGATATACTGTAGAGGCTTGCTTGAGATAACCTAAACTTGGTGTTGAAGGAACCTTATTATTTACATCTTGCATACTTTTGCAGTCTTAGACCCTCCAGGAAGTCTGATTATTTATGTGTGAGAAACCCGCAAATAACTGTCAAACAAAAACTTTTCTGAGGAGAAAAACAGGATATGTAATGTTTTTTCTATTGTGTATCAGGATTAATGATTTTGATTCTTGACACTCTGTTTTGGTTCTGCAGGTAACCATGATTCTATATGAGGTCCTCAGGTTGTACCCACCAGTAGTCTTACTAACCAGAAGAACTTACAAGGAAATGGAGCTCGGTGGCATCAAATATCCTTCAGGTGTGAGCCTTCTACTGCCCATCGTCTTAATTCACCATGATCCGAACATCTGGGGAAAAGACGCAAGCGAGTTCAATCCACAGAGGTTTGAGGATGGCATTTCCAATGCGACCAAGCATCAGGCCGCCTTCTTTCCATTTGGATGGGGACCCAGGATCTGCATAGGCCAGAACTTTGCGTTGCTGGAAGCGAAGATGGCGCTGTGCATCATCCTTCAACACTTCTCCTTTGAGCTCTCGCCATCCTACACTCATGCTCCATACACCGTGATAACTTTGCACCCTCAGCATGGTGCTCGAATCAGGTTCGAGAAGCTTTGAGCAATGTGGTCATACATACTGAATGGCAAAACATATACTGCTAGTATAACATATAGTGATTGTGCATGCATGTAGTTTTAAATTCACCTTTGATATGAGTAATGAGAAGAAAGTGTATATGAATGGAGAAATTGGCTGATGGAAATATTATATTAACATTTGTATGCTACGCTAGCATTTTCTAGGAGTTTTTTTTATTTATTTTTAATCCTTTTTATTCAGTATTTTAATAATAAGCGCTCTTTTTTTGCGGGTCAGACCCTTTCGGTCGCGCTAGTGCTGCTAGTGTGACTAAATAACGTTGTCGTGCTACATGCATTGGCATGACGGCATCTTTTTTTAGATGGCATTTCTGGCGTCGAAAACCTTATCGTGCTACATGCATTGGTTTGTGACATAAAGGATGCACGTGTGATCTAGATGTAAGTATCAGGAAAGGACTAATCACTACTGCTGCAAAAGAAGACTTACACTGCTACAGTAGTCAAGTCCTCTACTAGCTACACGTTATTGCATAGAAACTTCCTACCAAAGTAGACTTAGACTACAGACCTGACTGCTATAAGGTCTTGTCCTTTCCTACCAAAGTAGACTTAGACTAAAGACCTGACTGCTATTGCAGTCAAGGTCTTCTCCTTGTAATTACCAGGAAAGCCTTTAGAGTTGCTTGTATCAGGATCATCATGAACATTATAAATATCCAGCAACCCCCTCCCCCCAGATTGGGGTGTGGTGTGTGATTCATAGACCTTTCTATATGGTATCAGCTATCCAGGCCTAGGTATACTCTCCCACCCTTCTTTCCGCTGTTGCACCACCATCAAGGTTGCACCCTCATCCCACCCCAGTCACCATGACTACTCCTACCCTCTCCAATGGCACCTCTGATTCCGCCTCCTCTGGATCAGCACCGACAGTCTTCTCCATCCCCCTACGCCACCATCTCTGTGAAGTCTCATGTGCCCATCACCCTCGAGTTGAAGCACCCTAATTTCACTCGCTGGTCGTCATTCTTCCTCTCCCTTTGTGGCAAGTTTGGCCTCCTGCACGTCGATGGCACGCAGGAGGCACGCCCCACTGATGTGACTTGGGCTGTTGCGGACTCCTGTGTCCGCAATTGGCTACTTGGCACTGTCAGGAATGATGTCTTCGAGCTGGCCGAAGCGCCAAATTAGACTGCCCGTCAACTCTAGATGGCAATGTCTGGCATCTTCCAAGCGAACAAGGCCTCTCATGTTGTCTTCCTGAGTCACGAATTCCACTCGATGACTCAGGGCGACCTCTCCATTGACGCCTACTGTCAGAAGATGAAGACCACCGCTGATGCGTTGCGCGATGTCGGCTACACCGTCATCGACTCGCAACTCATCCTCAACCCCCACTTCTCCGCACACTGGACAACATTGCGGACTCCAATCCACTTTGCCGACTTTGCCACCGCCCGCGAACGGCTCGTCCTCAAGGAGCTCCATCTTGCCAATGAGGGCAAGGTCACTTCCCGCATCGCCCTCCTCGCAGCACTCCATGTGGCTCGCCTACCATGCGCCCATGTTCAGCCGGGGCACCTCCGGCAGCGGCGACGACCGAATAACATTGTTGGCACTCACAACACCCGTCTTCCATTCAGCGTTGGTGGCAGCAATCGCAAATGGCGAAAGGGTCGTGGCGGTGGTAGCTCATTCTAGAGAAGTGGCCGCGGCCCTCCACGACCCGCAGCCCCCTAGTTACTCGCTTCTCTCCCTAGGGTGGCCAACAGCCGGCGGTGGGCGCCCCCAACAGCAGCCCCCGCCAAGGTCCCCGGGCTTCCCTCCGTAGGCCCACACACGCATTTGCCCCAACGCAGCATCTCGAAAGCGCCCTCCGCCTCAACCCGTGTTGGTCCCTAGAATCGCCGGACTTGTTGCTTCCCGAACCAGCTATCACTCCAGGGTTCCAACCCTTGGGTCCTAGACACAGGCGCCTCTACACACATGTCGCCCTCAAATGGTATAAGTCTCTCCCGTCTCCCTCACTCCGACTCTTTCATTACTATTGGTAATGGCAGTAACAATCCTATTTCCTGTCGTGACACTTCTACCTTGTCAGCAGCTGAAGATCTCTAGTTTGGTTTTGGCTAAGTAGTGACACCTAAGGACTAATCTCTCGATGCTAAGTGTTTGACTAGATTGGAGATTGGTCGTGCCGGAGTTGGTGCATGGTGATCGTGGAAGATGGATCGAGGTGATCCAAAAGATGATCAAGCATGCAACTCGGTGGAGTTTCGGAGATCAATTGTCCCCAAGGCAAAGGTATAACCATAGGGTTTTTGATTTCACACTCAAGACACCATAGAGGGTGTGAGTGGTTATAGGATCGATAAGCCGTACTATAAAGAGGGGAAACTTATCGTACATATCGGTCCTCATGTGCCTTTAGGTTCAAAATTCATATGCATGCATTCTAACCTAAAGAGCTGACTTCGCACTTGACAAAAATGTTTTCAAAATGCTAACACATGGTGTCGAGGTGTTCTTCGACGTGTCGGCAACAAGAATCAAGTGATGGAAGTCGGTTTGGAGCAAAGGCGAAGAAACGGCAACACAACGACGGAATTTCGCAGCTTCGGGCATGGACCGGAAGCGGGAAAATCTGACCGGGCGCACCCCGGTGATCGCGTCCGGCGCGAGCATGTTTTTCGGGTCCCGGCGAAGCCGACCGGGGACGCGACGACGGATGCTTCCGGTGCTGACCGGAAGCACCCAACGGACGCTACGGCCGGATGCACTTTCGCGGGGGTCAGCGGCTCGCTTGGGGTTTGTAACATCCCCGATTTCCACGAAGGGAAATCCACGAGAATGAAGTATAACACGATGGTCCCCGAGGATCATTCCATCACATTATCCGACCACGGTCGATTCATGAGTCAAACTTCGAATAAAAAGAATACAAATAGAAGGGTTTATAAAAGTACATCGCCACTTGGCGGAAACAATCGAGTCACACAAAGATCCGAGCAGCGACGAAGACCGGAAGCTAGTTGCGGAAGCATCATCATCATCATCTCCGCCTTGAGCGTAGGCACGAGACCATCTAATCCTTCTAGATACCACGAGGCAATCGCACACCGCCCGGATATGTGCAGGCCATGGTCAAACACCGAATGAGCTTTAGTGGAAAAGAGAAAATAAGGGATCCGGCGATCCTAATATTTGGCTGTGGTTTGCATCCTTAGCGCATGCAAAGAAAGCAAAGAAATAATAATAATAATAATATTCACATTTTAAACTCATACCCAACACATCCCCCCAAAGTCCATATATCCAACACTACACACATATCACAACTCTCAACTCACAAACCCGACACGTGGCGACAAGACAACAACCTGCTCCTTTGCCTTGCCTAATCGGTTCTCGGCCCCGTGGCTCTCAACCGTAAATCACCACACTCAACTACATCCGAGGTAAGAAGAGAAAACACCCTCTCTACTTTCGACGAAAAGCAACCCATGGGGTAAACCCAACAAGTAAGCCGGCACACACCTTTAGGTCGTCCAGGGCTCGAAGGCCGGCGCACACCTTTAGGCAGTCCAGGCCTAAAAGTCAGATCCATGCCCGAAGGCAGGACAATACGTATTGGTTTAAACTCTGCAGAGCGTGTACACAAGATCTCTCGATCACCATCATCGATGCCCTAGGAGCACCTAGGAAGATTCCGGCTGCCTTCCAACTAGTACGATGCCATCCTACCACTCGCCACAGGAAGCCCCGAGTACCACCGCACGCCGAGACCGGGAAAGACAACACCGGGCCCACAAGTGGTGTCTCCGCCTACTAGAACGGAACGGGCAAGACCTCCGTCTCCGTTGACCCTAATCACCTTACAAACCTAGCAGTAATGGCACCGTCCTAGCTAGTCGGACTACCCGTCCCCTACCCATTTTGGGGCGAGCGATGTGTACCAGGTTCCCATATGATTCCGTCCCAACGATCTGTAAGTCCTTAGGTTGACCAGACAAGACATCTTCTCAACTTCTGTGCTCTCGATAGCACCAGGGGGCTTCGCTCCACGAAGGCTCTCCACCCCAGAACTCAGGGAAAATCACCATGTACCCACCATAGGTACCAGAAACTAGGGGTGCCCAGGCCGCACCTCCTCGGCTAGACTCGTCTCAGCGACTCGTCGTCCTGCCCAGTCGACTCAACCCTTACCACCACACACCCAAGACACACACGCAGAATCACACTTCCCAGACGACACAACTCAACCGTCCGGCTCATATACTCCGGCTCTTATATATATACACGTAAGTGAAGGTAAAGCCACATAGTGGCAAGTGCAAGCAAGCAAGCGGAGTAGTGCGGGAGTATGAAAGTGCGAAAGAAAGCGGGGTGATTTGGTGGATGGGGTTTCAATCAAGGCATATCAAAGCTCAGTAAAAGCATGCATCCATATATACTAGCAAAGGAATAAAGTAAAAGCGCTAGCATATCTATTTGCAATGTCTAAATAGGATTCTCTAAAACAAAGTGCTGCCATGACACCTGCGATGTCGAGGAAGTAGTGGTACTAGTCTTCGTCACTTGGTGTAGTCGTACGCCGGGGTCTCCTCCTCCTGGGTCGACTCCACTCCGGGACTGAAACGTAACGTAGAGTCGCGATGTTTAACTCCTATAGGGGTCCACAAAGAAGCAACAATAACCAAAAAGATCCAAATGCACTCATAGATAACCCTATGACGTAGAGCTCGAATTTAGAAAAATTTGGACTCTTGTTTCATAATTTTCGACATCGTATGAATATTCTATGAATTTCCTAAGATCATTTTAAATTCTCAAAATGGAAAAAGGTGGGGTTAACCGCACGACACGTGGCGCCTTCTGGTTGGGCGGCCGACATCGCATGACGCCATGCGGGTCCAGCGGCAATCGGTGGTCGACAGGTGGGTCCATGATGACGTCACTAGTGACGCCACGGCCGACGCAGTAACCGAGGGTTGCAGCGAACGACAAAGTGTCCCACGACTACGGTGGATCGACAGCGGGCCGTGTGGGACCGGTCAATCGACAGTGGGCCCCGTCAACGGTCGGCTGACCGGTCAACCACTAATGGGCCGAGTGGGCCGTTAGAGGGCCCGGGTGGACCGAGATGGGCCGGGTCGGGCCGCCGCCCCCGACACGCGTCGGACAGCAGTCGTCCGCGTGGCGGTTTTGGGCTCTAAAGCGGGCCGGGTTCACGCCGGTGTACACGGGCCGCTCATGGTGGACCGTGGGTATCGGGTCCATAGACCGTAACGTGGTCTATCGTAGACCCCGTCCATCTCCTGTCTACTCTTCACGGTGTCGTGGGGTCCGGTGCACGGGGCTGCAGCCAGGCGTCCCCCCCTTCACTTCCCCACTCCCGACCCCGCCCGCGTGCGGTGGCGTTCCGCCGGGCGGCGATGTCGCGCGGCCACGCCTCCCGGTGGCTCGGCTAGGCAACCGGGTGGCCTCTAGGGCTTAGGAAGGTGACGTGATTGCTCCCGGCGAGGTCGGGCCGCTCAGGTGCTCCGGCAAGCGGGTGTACGCGGCATGGCGGCGGCAAAGAAGGCGGGCTTGCCGCAGGGCTAGCAAAGATCCAAGGCGCAACCTTTGGCGCCGACGGTTCTTGCGGGTCTCACGCCTCGGCGGTGACGAGAAGACGGCCGGGGCGAACGAAAGCACGGCCAGCGGCGTCGGTGGCGCGGCTCACCGGCGGGCGACGGTGGGCGAGGTGGCCCCCGACAACGCAAGGACCAACTGCGCCCTCTAACCGTCGATTCACGCCGCCGGCAAGCCAAAGGGCTCGCCGGGCGTCGACCAAAGGTCGCGCGCGGAGTCCGTGTGCGCCAGCGGCGCACGGCGGCACCCGGCGGCCAAGGCTCACGCCGAACCATGCCAAGGCGCAGGCTTTCTTCCTAACTAACTAGACGGTTGGGTGAGGCATGACGAGGTAGAGCCTTTCGGCTCACTAGTTCCAAGGGAGACGGCCCGGGTCCGCCGGAACGAAGCGTCTTGCGCGGCGGTGCTCCTACGCACGGCATTGCTCGGCATGGCAGGGCGGCGGGGTGGTTAGGCTCTCCTAGGGCAAAAGGTAAGGGATTCTCGCGTCTCGACGCGGGCGGGAACGATGGAGGTGGTCCGTGGCCGTGCTTGGTCGTTTTAGGCCTAACGACGGTGGCGGCCATGGCTGGGCTTGCCAGGGGCGTCCATGGCGGTGTGGCGCGACCGGGCGCCGGCGTTCCCAAAGCCACGAGGGCTCGGCAAGGCCGGGCCTTGGCTTGAGCGGCGTGTGCGGGCATGTGGTGCTTGGCGGGCAAGGATAGGCGGCGGTACTGGCTCCTCTAAATTGGAGAACGCGGGCGGCGACGCGACGGTGGACACGGTCGTGAGCACGACGATGGCTTGGAGCGGTGGGTGCTCACCGTGGGGTTCTCGACGGGCGGTTGGCGAGGCGCTGGCGAGCCGGTGCGACGACGAGGCGTGCGATGCCGTGCCGAGCAGCCTACGCCGGTGTAGTCGATCGGGCGGCGACCTCCGCTCCAATGACTCGGCGCGCGCGGCACGGGCGACGGCGTCCCCCGGCGGGTTCCGGCTTGGTCCGCGTCGAGGTGACGGCTCGGGCTCGCGGTGCTCTTCCTTGGTCCGGTTTGCGGTACTCGGCAGCCGGGCGGCGTCCGGCGAACTCCGGCGCGCAGCCCCGACGCGACGGTGCCCGGCCGCGCTGGCGCGCCGACGAAGCGGCGCACCTCCCTTCCTTCTTCTCCTACCTCCTTCCCTCTCTCTCGGTTCTTGGGTTGGCGGCGTGGGCAAGAACAAGGTCACGGGTGGCGGCGGGGGGCACTGGGAATCCCTTAGCGCTCCCAGGCGTCCCCTTTATAGGGCGGCGGCGGCCATGGCTTCGAGATGGACGGCAGGGGCGGCAAAAGCGGTGGAATCGGAGGGCCGTGGCGTGCCGAGGCAAGGGTCCGGGGCTTGGCGTCGTGTTCAAGCGAGCCCGTGCTCTCCCTTTGGAGACCGGGGGCCGACAGGGCGCCTCGCGCGGCAGAGCGCGCGGGCCATGGCTTTCGACGCCATGCCCGCCGCGGCCGTGTCCGGGGGAGGTCCGGGCGGCCGGCTTCGTGGACGTGGCGTGCATCCGCGGCCAGTGTAGTTGGTGGCGAGCACGATGGCCGGGCGACGGTGCGGAGCGCCCGATTCCTCCTCCCGAAATACAAGGCGGCGTTTTCAAGCTGGAAAAGCAGAGGAAGAGAGAGGGGACCGGGAGAGGGATGACAAAGGGGCCCTCATCCTTGCCACGTGGGCGAGCCGGGCCGCCACGCCGCTGGCTAGCCGGGCCGGCCGGCCGGTTGGGAAGCAAAGAGGCCGGGCCAAGGTGCAAAGAGAGCCGATGCCGCCGGGCTTGGGCCAAAATGGCATCTCCCATTTTCTTTTTATTCTTAAAGGCTTTTCTATTTTCTTCCTCCAAATAAAACTAAACCATGGGCACCTTATGTGTAATCACATGTGTTGCCAACATGTAATCACCTTGGGAGGTCTACTAGGGTCACTTGGGATAAAAATGGAATCCAAGTCAAAGGGTTGGCAACAAGAAGATTATAAAAACACGGGGATTGATTTTATTAGCATCACATAAAATCAAAGAACTCCAACTCAAGCATGGTTGATTAAAAATGCAAAATGCCTAACAAAATTTAATAGGTGCTACTTGTGCAACTAGGGTTTGTCTTCCTACATGACATATCATCATTCATGGGTTATCTAAGAAAAAAAAATTTTGTTGGTTGCAATTTTTAGGTTTTGAAATTTCCGGTTTGTTCTGAGTCCTACCCCTCATTAGAATCTCGACCTCGAGATTTAGGCGATACATACCTTTCAAAGAGGTAGGGGGTACCGCAACCGAAGATCTGCTTCTTTCTCCCATGTTGCTTCTCTTTCGGTATGGTTACTCCATTGAACCTTGCACATGGGTATTGTCTTACTTCTTGTCCCCTTGACATCCGTGCCGAGAATCTTTATGGGATGTTCCTTGTATTCTAGGTTCTCCCCGAATGTCAATGATATCCACAGTATCCGCTCATCCGGTACTCTCAAACATCTGCGTAGCTGTGACACGTGAAACACAGGGTGTACTCCTGCTAACTCTTGAGGTAGCTCAAGTTTGTAGGCCAAACTGCCAATTTTCTCACAGATCCGATACGGTCCTGCGTATCTCGGGGCAAGCTTTCCTTTCACGTGGAACCTCTTGGTGTTTCGAAGTGGGGACACTTTGAGGTACACAAAATCTCCAACAAAGAACTTGAGGTCTTTCCGTCTCTTATCGGCATAGCTCTTCTGTCGACTCTGTGCAGCTTTCAGATTCTCTCGCACTTGGGCAACTCCTTCTTCACCCTTTTGATCTTAGCTGGGCCAAAGAATGATCTCTCTCCGATCCGTGACCACATCGAGGGGTTCTGCAGATCTACCATACAAGGCCTCAAAAGGTGACATCTTTATACTAGACTAGGTAGTTGTTGTTGTAGGAGAACTCTGCATGAGGTAAACACTTCTCCCAATCACTTCCATACTTCAGAACAGAAGCTCGTAGCATATCTTCTAGAATCTGGTTGACTCTCTCTGTTTGTCCATCAGTCTCTGGATGGTAAGCTGTACTATAGTCCAACTTAGTTCCAATGGCATCGTTGAGTCCCTTCCGAAATTGGGCAGAAATCGATCCTCGATCGGTCACAATATGTGTAGGGGCTCCATGTAGCCGAAGAATGTGCTCAACATACAAATCTGCTTGTCTCTCGACGGAGTGGCTGACCTTGATTGGCACGAAGTGAGATACTTTGGTCAGACGATCGACTATCACCCAAATAGAATCATTACCCTTTGGTGAACGGGGCAATCCATTTATGAAATCCATGGAGATATGCTCCCATTTCCACATTGGAATATCTAGCGGCTTCAACAATCCAGCGGGTCTCCCATGCTCGGCTTTGACTCGGTTGCAAATGTCGCAACGAGCAACATGTCCCGCGATATCTGATTTCATATTGACCCACCAAAAGTGCTTCTTCAGATCGGTGTACATCTTGGTACTACCAGGGTGGATACAATATTTGGAATCATGACCCTCTGATAGGATCTCCTCTCGCAAGGTTGCGTCTATAGGTACGCAGATTCTATCTTTGTACAAGACTGTTCCTTGTTCATCTTCGTGAAACTCAGGGCACTTGCCTTTCTTCATAAGCCTTCGAAATTCCTGAATCTCGGGGCAACTGGGCTGTGCTTTACGAATTCTGTCCGCAAGGTTGTACTGTACTCGAAGCTCATTCAACAGGCCATGTGGTACCATCTCTATTTGGTAATCTTCGATTTCTTGCTTCAGCTCGAGAGGTAGAGCGGATGTGACCAAAGCATGGCAATGGCTCTTGCGGCTCAAAGCATCGGCGACTCACGTTAAACTTTCCCTGATGATAGTGTATCTCCGGTCATAGTCCTTAATCAACTCGAGCCATCTTCGCTGTCTCATATTCAGATCTTCCTGAGTAAAGAAGTACTTCAGGCTCTTGTGATCGGTGTAGATATCACATTTATTCCCAATCAAGTAGTGTCTCCAAATCTTCAAGGCATGCACAACTGCTGCTAGCTCAAGGTCATGAGTCGGGTATCGTTGTTCGTGCTCTTTCAGCTGTCGGGAGGCATAAGCTATGACCTTCCCATTCTGCATCAGCACGCATCCCAATCCCTGTCTGGAAGCATCGCAATAGACAACAAAGTCTTGCTGGATATCAGGTAGGGCTAGCACAGGTGTGGTAGTGAGCTTCTCTTTTTCGAGTCTGAAAACTCTTCTCGCACTCAAAGTCCATTCAAACCCTTTGGTCTTCTTCAAGAGATTGGTCATGGGTCTTGCTATCTTGGAGAAGTTCTCGATGAATCGGCGATAATATCCCGCCAATCCTAAGAAACTTCGGACATCGGTCACATTGAGTGGTTGCTCCCACTTCTGCACGGTCTCGATCTTGGATGGATCAACAGCTACTCCTTCGGTGGTAAGAACATGACCAAGGAATGCGACTTTCTCGAGCCAAAACTCGCATTTGCTGAACTTGCCATAGAGCTGGTGTTGTCTCAACTTCTCGAGCACGATCCTTAGATGTTGCTCATGCTCTCCTTGGGTGGCAGAGTATATCAGAATATCATCAATGAACACTACCAAGAACTTGTCGAGTTCGTCCATGAATACCTTATTCATCATGTTCATGAAGTAGGCCGGGGCATTAGTGAGCCCGAAGGACACTACCGTGAACTCATACTGTCCATACCGAGTGACAAAGGCTGTCTTGGGAATATCCTCCCTTCGGATCTTCATCTGATGATAGCCAGAACGAAGGTCAATCTTGGAGAAATACTTGGCATTGCGCAACTGATCTAGCAGGTCATCAATCCTCGGCAGTGGATACTTGTTCTTGATTGTGACTGCATTCAGATTCCGATAGTCTACACACATCCTGAGTGTATCATCCTTCTTCTTCACAAACAAAACTGGAGAACCCCAGGGTGAAGCACTAGGCTTGATGAATCCTTTGTCAGATAACTCCGCAAGCTGCTTCTTGAGCTCTTCTAGCTCATCAACTGACATACGATAGGGTCTCTTAGCAATAGGCCCTGTTCCTGGTAGAAGCTCAATCACAAACTCAACATCTCGATCGGGTGGCATACCCGGCAACTCCTCAGGAAACACATCAGGGTACTCACATACTATGGGCACTTCCTCTAAGGTCTTTGTTTCTAGTGTGCACAACATAGAAACTGTTCTATTTTGGTGAGGTATACAACGGATCACGTGTCCGCTAGGGTGGGTGATCTCCACATATCTTGGTGAGCAAGATATTACTCCTTTGTGCAGGGTTAACCAATCCATTCCCAGAATGACATCCAAGCCATCTGAGGGTAGTAGGGTGAGGTTGGCTAGGAAAGGGTGTCCCTCAATGGTGATTATCACTCCCTTGCATCTGTGGGTGCATCGGATGGTTCCCATAGGTGAGCTAGTGTATAGGGGTTCGGTCGCGGGGTGTGACCGGAAGTTTGTGCTCGTGCAAACTTGTTTGCGATATAAGAACATGTAGCTCCAGAATCAAATAACACAGAAGCCTTAGCTCCATGTACCATAAACATACCGTACACCACGTTGGGGGAAGCTTGAGCGTCTTCCGCGGTCAAGTGGTTGAGCTTGGTACGGGAAACTCCAGAGGTCACCCGTTTGAATAGGGCTCCCTGAGCTTGCTTGGTGGGCACCTGAGCTGGTGTAGTGGTACCCTTCGCTGTAGTGGTACTCTTCTCTCGTGCAGTCGATCTTCTTGTGACCCGACTGGCCACAACCGAAACAAGTGAGGGTCTTGCTGCTTGTGGAGGTTGTCGCAGCAGACCTCCTCTTGCCGGTGCTCGGGGCAGAATGTGGCGTCGTAGAGCGGCTACGAGCGGGGTGGGGGTAGTTGGTGAGGTAGATACCACCACCTCGGCTCGAACCGGGTACTGCTTCTTCCTCGATAGAGGGACGAGGTAGCGAAGGTGTCCTCGTGCACGGCCTATGAGAAGGCGGGGCACAAGAGGTACTTTCGGCATGACGCTTCTTCCTGAAGTCAAGCTTGTCGGCCTCCAGCTGATCCTTCTCGATCTCGATGCACTTGTTAATCATCTCCCGGAGGGTAGTAGAAGTTTTACCCGAGAGGGAGAGCTTAATGCGAGTGCTCAGGCCCTTCTTGAAGTAGTACATCTTCTGCTTCTCGCTTTTGACATGGTCTCGAGGCGCGTATCGCATCATTTTGGTGAAGCGGTTTGCGTACTCGGTGATCTTGTCACTCCCCTGTTTGATGTCACGGAATTCATCTGCCTTGATTTCCATGGCACCTTCGAGAATGTGGTGCTCACGAAAAATCTTGACGAACTCTTCCCACGAGACACCAACGACCTCGGGGTGCGAGTCACAAAGACTGTCCCACCATGCGAGTGCAGAGCCAACAAGCTGGTGGATGGCAAGCCTGACACACTCCTCGCCCGGAGCAAGCGGTCAGGTCAAACTTCTTCTTCATCTCCCGCAGCCAATCCTCTGCTGCAATTGGGTCACTATTGGTACCATCAAAAGTAGGGGGCTCCAACCTGACAAAACCCTTTAGCTTCTTCTGGAATTTGTCGTCCTGACTTTCCTGGCGAATCTTCATGCATTCTGCCATTGTTTCCATGAGCTCGGTCTGACGAGCCATCAAATCCTGCACGTCAGGTCGAGGAGGTGTCTCCTCAAGATTGAGGGCAATGCCCCCACGACCTCTACGCTCGCGTCCACGGGTCATAGCTGGGACCGGGGAAGGTGAGCGATTACGCAGGCGGTTGGAACGACGGGTCATGGCTGAAAACAGGCATCAGGGTTATGACATGTGTATGATTAAATTATCTTCAAGTTTATAAATGAGTGTATTTAGCAATTTAAAACTTTACAACTAAGGTACACTCATACAAAGAAGCAATAAGATCCATAAAAAGCAATAAGACCCAAGCATTCAATACATTAGTTTGTTACATGGCGATGTCATTAGTTGCTACACTAATAGACTCGCGGGAACGTGTACTACACGTAGGTAGTCTCGATAGTGGAATGTTTTCATCTACTCAAGGTAGGTCTTCCAACAACTTCGGTCCACGAGTTGGGTGTAGAAGGTTAGCATAACGAGGTAAGCCATGCATTAAAGAGAATGCAAGGTCGGTAATATAACCGAATTAGACAGGGTTTCACTTATTGCTAACGACCAATCCTAAGGGTCTCGCCCTAAGGTCAAGCGCTCTTGGATACCAATCGTAACATCCCCGATTTCCACGAAGGGAAATCCACAGAATGAAGTATAACACGATGGTCCCCGAGGATCATTCCATCACATTATCCGAATTACAGTCGATTACAGAGTCAAACTTCGAATAAAAAGAATACAAATAGAAGGGTTTATAAAAGTACATCGCCACTTGGCGGAAACAATCAGAGTCACACAGCATCCAGAACAGCGACGAAGACTGGAAGCTAGTTGCGGAAGCATCATCATCATCATCTCCAGCTTGAGCGTAGGCACGAGACCATCTAATCCTTCTAGATACCACGAGACAGAAATCTGCACACCGCCAGATATGTGCAGGCCATGGTCAGCACCGAATGAGCTTTAGTGGAAAAGAGAAAATAAGGGATCTGGCGATCCTAATATTTGGCTGTGGTTTGCATCCTTAGCGCATGCAGCAAAGCAGTAAATAATAATAATAATAATATTCACATTTTAAACTCATACCCAACACATCCCCCCCAAAGTCCATATCCAACACTACACACATATCACAACTCTCAACTCACAACTGACACAGGGCGACAAGACAACAACCTGCTCCTTTGCCTTGCCTAATCGGTTCTCAGCCCCCAGGCTCTCAACCGTAAATCACCACACTCAACTACATCCGAGGTAAGAAGAGAAAACACCCTCTCTACTCGCTGAAAGCAGTAACCCATGGGGTAAACCCAACAAGTAAGCCGGCGCACACCTTTAGGTCGTCCAGGCTCGAAGGCCGGCGCACACCTTTAGGCAGTCCAGGCCTAAAAGTCAGATCCATGCCCGAAGGCAGGACAATACGTATTGGTTTAAACTCTGCAGAGCGTGTACACAAGATCTCTCGATCACCATCATCGATGCCCTAGGAGCACCTAGGAAGATTCCGGCTGCCTTCCAACTAGTACGATGCCATCCTACCACTCAGCCCTGGGAAGCCCCGGAGTACCACCGGCACGCTGAGACTGGGAAAGACAACACCGGGCCCACAAGTGGTGCTGCCTACTAGAACGGAACGGGCAAGACCTCCGTCTCCGTTGACCCTAATCACCTTACAAACCTAGCAGTAATGGCACCGTCCTAGCTAGTCGGACTACCCGTCCCCTACCCATTTTGGGGCGAGCGATGTGTACCAGGTTCCCATATGATTCCGTCCCAACGATCTGTAAGTCCTTAGGTTGACCAGACAAGACATCTTCTCAACTTCTGTGCTCTCGATAGCACCAGGGGGCTTCGCTCCACGAAGGCTCTCCACCCCAGAACTCAGGGAAAATCACCATGTACCCACCATAGGTACCAGAAACTAGGGGTGCCCAGGCCGCACCTCCTCGGCTAGACTCGTCTCAGCGACTCGTCGTCCTGCCCAGTCGACTCAACCCTTACCACCACACACCCAAGACACACACGCAGAATCACACTTCCCAGACGACACAACTCAACCGTCCGGCTCATATACTCCGGCTCTTATATATATACACGTAAGTGAAGGTAAAGCCACATAGTGGCAAGTGCAAGCAAGCAAGCAGGAGTAAGCGGAGTATGAAAGTGCGAGCGCAAAGCAGGGTGATTTGGTGGATGGGGTTTCAATCAAGGCATATCAGGCTCAGGCAAAAGCATGCATCCATATATACTAGCAAAGGAATAAAGTAAAAGCGCTAGCATATCTATTTGCAATGTCTAAATAGGATTCTCTAAAACAAAGTCTTGACACCACTGCGATGTCGAGGAAGTAGTGGTACTAGTCTTCGTCACTTGGTGTAGTCGTGCGCCGGGGGTCTCCTCCTCCCCGGGTCGACTCCACTCGGGGATCGAAACGTAACGTAGAGTCGCGATAAGCGACTCCTATAGGGGTCCACAAAGAAGCAACAATAACCAAAAAGATCCAAATGCACTCATAGATAACCCTATGACGTAGAGCTCGAATTTAGAAAAATTTGGACTCTTGTTTCATAATTTTCGACATCGTATGAATATTCTATGAATTTCCTAAGATCATTTTAAATTACGAAAATGGAAAAAGGTCGGGTTAACCGACGCCGACACGTGGCAGCTTCTGGTTGGGCGACATCAGCATGACGCCATGCGGGTCCAGCGGCACCGGTGGGTGACAGGTGGGTCCATGATGACGTCACTAGTGACGCCACGGCCGACGCAGCAACCGAGGGTTGCGGCGAATGACAAAGCGGGTCCCACGACTACGGTGGATCGACAAAGGGGCCGGTGGGACCGGGTCAATCGACAGTGGGCCCCGGTCAACGGTCAGCGTTGACCGGTCAACCACTAATGGGCCGAGTGGGCCGTTAGAGGGCCCGGTTGGGCCGAGATGGGGCGGGTCGCCGCCCGCCCGGACACGTGCTCCGACGACAGCAGTCATCCCGCGTGGGCGTTTTGGGCTCTGCGGGCTCGGTTCACAAAGGTGTACACGGGGCTGGCTCATGGTGGACCGTGGGTATCGGTCCATAGACCGTAACGTGGTCTATCGTAGACCCCGTCCATCTCCCCCGTCTACTCTTCACGGTGTACGTGGTCCGTGGTGCACGGGGCCGCAGCAGGCGCGTCTCCCTTCACCCCCCACCCCGACCCCGCCCGTCCGGCGGTGGCGTTCCGCCGGGCGGCGATGTCGCGCGCCACGCCCCTGGTGGCTCGGCTAGGCAACCGGGTGGCCTCTAGGGCTTAGGAAGGTGACGTGATTGCTCCGGCGAGGTCGGGCCGGCTCAGGTGCTCCGGCAAGGCGGTGTACGCGGCATGGCGGCGGCAGCGGGCGCGGGCTTGCCGCGGGGGCTAGCAAAGATCCAAGGCGCAGCCTTTGGCGCCGATTTGGGTTCTTTATGGGTCTCACGTCTCGGCGGTGACGAAGAAGACGGCCGGGGCGAACGAGCACGCCAAGCGGCGTCGGTGGCGCGGCTCGCCGGGCGGCGGACGGTGGCGAGGTGGCCCGACAACGCAAGGACCAACTGCGCCCTCTAATCCGTCGATTCACGTCGCCGGCAAGCCAAAGGGCTCGTCGGCGTCGACCAAAGGTCGCGGCGGAGTCCGTGTGCAGCAGCAGCGCACGGCGGCACTCCGGCGGCCAAGGCTCACGTCGAACCATGCCAAGGCAGAGGCTTTCTTCCTAACTAACTAGACGGTTGGGTGAGGCATGACGAGGTAGAGCCTTTCGGCTCACTAGTTCCAAGGGAGACGGCCCGGGTCCGCCGGAACGAGCGTCTTGCGGCGGCGGTGCTCCTACGCACGGCATTGCTCCGGCATGGCAGGGCAGCGGGGTGGTTAGGCTCTCCTAGGGCAAAAGGTAGCGGATTCTCGCGTCTCTCGACGCGGCGGGAACGATGGAGGTGGTCCGGTGGCCGTGCTTGGTCGTTTTAGGCCGGAACGACGGTGACGGCCATGGCTGGGCTTGCCAGGGCGTCCATGGCGGTGTCGCGCGACCAGGGCCGGCGTTCCCCTGCCACGAGGGCTCGGCAAGGCCGGGCCTTGGCTTGAGCGCGTGTGCGCGGGCATGTGGTGCTTGGCGGGCAAGGATAGGCGGCTGCTTGGCTCCTCTAAATTGGAGAACGCGGCGGCGACGCGATGGTGGACACGGTCGTGAGCACGACGACGGCTTGGAGCAGGTGGGTGCTCACCGTGGGGTTCTCGACGGGCGGTTGGCGAGGCAGTGGCGAGCTGGTGCAGCGACGAGGCGTAGCAAAGATGCCGTGCCGAGCGGCTACGCCGGTGTAGTCGATCGGGCGGCGACCTCCGCTCCAGCGACTCCGGCGCGCGGTGCGGCACGGGCGACGGCGTCCCTCGGCGGGTTCCGGCTTGGTCAAGCGCCGAGGTGACGGCTCGGGCTCGCGGTGCTCTTCCTTGGTCCGGTTTGCGGTACTCGGCTGCCGCGGCGGCGTCCGGCGAACTCCCGCGCGCAGCCCGACGCTGACGGTGTTCCGGCGCGGCCGCGCCCGACGTAGCGGCGCACCTCCCTTCCTTCTTCTCCTACCTCCTTCCCTCTCTTCTCGGTTCTTGGGTTGGCAGCGTGGGCAAGAACAAGGTCACGGTGGCGGCGGGGGCACTGGGAATCCCTTAGCGCTCCCAAAGTCCCCCTTTATAGGGCGGCGGCGGCCATGGCTTCGAGATGGACGGCGGGGCGGCGAGCGGTGGAATCGGAGGGCCGTGGCGTGCCGAGGCAAGGGTCCGGGGCTTGGCGTCGTGTTCAAGCGAAGCCGTGCTCTCCCTTTGAGACCGGGGGCCGACAGGCGCAGTCTCGGCGGCAGAGCGCGCGGGCCATGGCCCGACGTCATGCCCGTCGCGGCCGTGTCCGGGGAGGTCCGGCGGGCGGCTTCGTGGGGGCGTGGCGTGCATCCGCGGCGTCCGTGTAGTTGGTGGCGAGCACGGATGGCTGGCGACGGTGCGGAGCGCCCGGGATTCCCTCCTCCCAGCCACAGCGCGCGCGGCTTTCAAGGGAAAAGCAGAGGAAGAGAGGGGGACCGGGAGAGGGATGACAAAGGGGGGCCTCATCCTTGCCACGTGGGCGAAGCCGGCCGCCACGCCGCTTGCCCGGGCTAGCCGGGCCGCTGGCCGGTTGGGAAGCAAAGAGGCCGGGCCAAGGTGCAAAGAGGCCGATGTTTGCTGCTTGGGCCAAAATGGCATCTCCCATTTTCTCTTTTTATTCTTAAAGGCTTTTCTATTTTCTTCCTCCAAATAAAACTAAACCATGGGCACCTTATGTGTAATCACATGTGTTGCCAACATGTAATCACCTTGGGAGGTCTACTAGGGTCACTTGGGATAAAAATGGAATCCAAGTCAAAGGGTTGGCAACAAGAAGATTATAAAAACACAGGGATTGATTTTATTAGCATCACATAAAATCAAAGAACTCCAACTCAAGCATGGTTGATTAAAAATGCAAAATGCCTAACAAAATTTAATAGGTGCTACTTGTGCAACTAGGGTTTGTCTTCCTACATGACATATCATCATTCATGGGTTATCTAAGAAAAAAAATTTTGTTGGTTGCAATTTTTAGGTTTTGAAATTTCCGGGTTGTTACAGGGTTTGTCGGGTCCGACTAGACCCATCGACCGGACTCGCTGGTGAGTCCGGTCGGCGCGTCCGGTCACCCTGCAGAGAACGTGTTTTCCTCCCCAACGGCCACATTTCGTGGTGTGGCCTATTTATACCCCTTTGGCCGGCCATTGCTCTCTCTCTTGGTCATTTGAATCATTCCTAACACCCTAGAGCTGAGCAACAACCCTCCCTCTCTCTCATTCTTGCTTGTGAGCTTCATTCTTGAGAGAAGAGGTGATCCCAGTGCATTTGCATCGAGTTCTTGCATCTAGAGGCACTTGGGTATCGTTGTGAGCCGGTTGGTTTCTTGTTTCTCTTGGAGACACCGCTCCTAGCCGGCTTGGTGTTTTGGTGGAGGCGTTGGCAAGAGTTGGTGATTGTTCTTGGCCACCTCCGGGCGAAATTGTGAGAGGATCACACACTCCTCGTCGGGAAGACAAAGTGCAAGGAATACATTGCTCGTGTCTTGGGTACCTCACTTGTGAGTGGTGTGTTGAGGCTAGCAAGGGCACCGCCTAGCTCAAACACCATCCTTGTGTTGGTCGGCACAACCGGAGACTAGCTTGTCGGTGAACAAGTGAACTCCGGGTGAACAAATCATCGTGTTCATTGTCTTGGTGATTGGCTCATCGACATATTGTGATTGATTGTTCATTCTCTTCCCGGTGATTGGTTCATAGCCTCTACACGTTGGTATAACAAGCTTCTCACTCTGGCATTACTTTCCTAGATTACTTTGAGTAGAGAGCTAGCACTTGCTTGTGTAGGTTGTTCTTGCTAGCATAAGGATCATATTAGGATTGCTCACTAGATAGAGTAGTGACATAGACCTTGTGTGATTTAGAGATCATAGCATATTTAGTCTTGTCACTAGAAGGCTTGCAAGACCACTAGAGCTAGCGCAAACCGCACATTTGCCATTTGTTATTCTAATCGGTTTATTTAGTTGAGTTTGTAGAAAAATTTTATAGGCTATTCACCCCCTCTCTAGCCATCTAGGACCTTACAGCAGCGAACAATACTTTCCAACTTAACAATGTCCTTGTGGCTCCAACTTTAGAGCGCAATCTTCTTTCTGTTCGTCAATTCACTCACGACAATTCATGTTCCATTGAATTTGACGCTCTCGGTTTTTCTGTTAAGGACCTACAAACGGGACGTGTGATTCTTTGCTGCAATAGTAGCAGGGACCTCTACACCATATCCCCCATGCCACCGCCCACCTGCAACCTCGCCACGTGTGGCATCATCGTCTTGGACATCCAAGTCCTGCTGCACTTGCCACTCTACAGACCATGTCCGCCATCTCCTGTAATAAGCAACCGCAGTCTCTCTACCATGCATGTCAACTTGGCAGACACACCCGGCTCCCATTCAATAGTTCTACTTCTATCACTAGCTGCACCTTTGAGCTACTTCACTGCAATGGACATCCCCTGTTTTAAGCAATTCTGGTTTCAAATATTATCCTGTGCTGCTTGATGACTATTCTCATTTTTGTTGGACTTTTCCATTACGCCACAAATCTGAGGTTCATCGCCACCTTACTGATTTCATCGCCTTTGCTCATACACAGTTCAGCATCACCCCCAAGGCGTTACAGGCTGATAATGGCACTGAGTTCATCAACAGTGCCACCACTAATTACCTCTCCAGCCACGGTATCAGCATGCACCTCTCTTGCCCCTACACTTCCCAACAAGATGGCAAAGCTGAACGCTTACTTCGTGCCATCAACAACACCATCCGCACCTTGTTGCTCCATGCCTCCATGCCACCACAATATTGGGATGAAGCCTTGGCAGCAGCCACATACTTGCTCAACCGACACTCCTCCACCTCCATACAGCATGCCATTACCAACTACTCCACCAGCAGCTCCCGGATTATTCCTCCCTTCATGTGTTCGGTTGCCTTTGCTACCCAAACCTCAGTGCCACGACATCCCACAAACTCTCCCCTCGTTCGACCCCGTGCGTGTTCCTCGGCTAGCCTTCCTCTCACAAAGGGTACCGCTGCCTGGACATGGCTACTTGGCATGTCATAGTGCCACGTCATGTTGTGTTCGACGAGACTGTGTTTCCCTTTGCTGCAGCTTCGACGGCGGCCTCCGTGCCGTCATCACTTGACTTCTTGATGCAAGGACTCTCTCCACCAGCAGTTACTCTGCCTACTGGCGTTGAGTGCCCACCTGCGACTCTCCCCAGCAGCGAGACTATGCTGCTGGACTCCCAGGACTCGTCAATCATGTACATCGGTCCAGTACAGCTTCGGGTGGGTTAGTGCACCCCACTCCACGTCCAAACGGGATAGGTCGCTTTGGCATCACCTATCAGCGGCGCCCACGACCTGTTGCCTCCCCAGTACCCCTTGTGGCACCCTCTGCAGCACCCTGTATAGCACCCGCAGCGCCCGGTACAGCACCTACAGCGGCCCCTGTGGTGCCCCCAGAGGTGCCTCCGGTGCCTCCTACTGCACCCTCATGACCAGTGACACGGTTGTAGACCGACAACTTGCTTCTGGTTGACCGCTATGGCTTCTCTGCCATGACGGCCTCCCCAATTCCGGCCAACTACCGCAACGCCCTTGCTGACCCCAAATGGCGGGCTGCGATGTCAGCGGAATATGATGCTCTCATCGCTGAAAGCATCTAGTCCCCCTAGTGTGGGTTTGGCGCCTGGCGCGTCTGGCGCCACATTGGACGCTGTCTAGTGAGGTGTGCAGTTGGCTAGGTCGCTGGACGCGTCTGGCGGTCAGGCATCTAGGCGTGTCCGGTGCCATGCAATTGCTAGCTACGTGTTTGAAATTTGTACAACGTCAGACGCGTCCGGCACAGCTAGTTTGAGCGTCAGACGCTCGTTATTTCACAGAGATTGGGCAATGGTTGGATGTTTGGGCATGACCTATAAATGCAACCTTACCTCGTCCATACTCTCTCTCTCTCTCTTGCCAATTTGTTCAGTTGAAGAAACACTTGTGAGAGCAAGGGAGTGCAAGAGCCTATTGAGGTGTTGAGATTTGCAAGATTAAGGACCTCTCTTTAGTGATTTGAGAGTTTTAAGTGTGCATCCACTCTTCTCACTAGACTTGTTCTTAGTCAAGTGAGAGTTTGTGCTTGTTTCTTTTGGTGATCGCCATCACCTAGATGGCTTGGTGGCGGTTCGGAGCCTGAAGATCATCCAGTGGAGCTTGTGGATGACTCAAGCAAGCTTGTGAGCGGTTGTGGGCGATTCACCGCGACGGAGTGTCGAAGAATCAGCACGTAGAGAGCACTTAGTCCTTGCGCGGACTAAGGGGGAGCAATATTCTTGCAAGAGCGCTCCAATGAGGACTAGTGGGGAGTGGCGACTCTCCGATACCTCGGCAAAATATCACCGCATTCTTCTTCCTCTCTTTACTTTGAGCATTTACATTCCCCAATTCAATTTATGTTTTTACATTCTTAGAATTTCCATGCTAGAGTAGGAATTGGAACCTAGGGTGCAAAACTTTGTACAATAGTTTATAGAAACACACTTAGGAACAAGAGGGTGAATATGGGCTAGTAGGTTGTTAATTTGCGATAAATTTTTTATTAGCCCAATTCAACCCCCCCTCCTGGGCATCTTGATTCTTTTAATTGGTATCAGAGCCCTGTTGCTCATAAATTAGGCTTAACCTCCTAGACCAAGATGTCCCATGGGGATGGACCCCTCCCATGTTTGATGGGGATGATTTTCCTTATTGGAGAATTTGTAGGCGTACCTAGAGTCCCAAGATGTGGAGTGTCTCAAAGCCGCAACCGAGGGCTTTCCACCGCCTAATGATGCAAAGAACCTCACCGACAAGGATAATGATCACATTAAGTGGAATGCCAAGGCTAGAAACACAATCTTTAGAGGCATTGACAAGGACGTGTTCAATTGCGTGAGGAACCACAAAAATGCCCATGATCTATGGACAGAAAATTTGTGCGCTCCATGAGGGAACCAAGAGTGAGCGTGAGGAACGCTATCATCTTGTCATGAACAAGCTTAATGCATTTGAGATGCTTCCTAATGAAAATGCTAATAACTCTCGCTTGAATGTTCTTGTAGAGGAACTCAATGGGCTTGGACTCACACAAATATCACCATCCTATGTTGTGAGAAGAATCTTGTCCTCCCCATTGAGAAATATGGGCATATTGTCACTGTGCTTCACTAAGGATATCTTTCCACCTCTACACCGACTCAAATATTGGGAAAGATCAATGCTCATGAGATGTACATGCACATCAACCCCAAGGATGAGTCCTCTACAAAGAAGAAAGATCTAGCATTCAAAGCTAGCATTGACAAGAAAGGCAAAGGAAAAGTCTTGATGACTTCTCATGACTCCTCAAGTGATGATGAACTTGATGATCTTGCTCTCATGGTGAAGAAGACCACCAAGATGCTTGAGAAGCTAAACAAGAATGGTGTCAAGTTCAATTCCAAGAAGAAGAAGTTCTTCACTAGTAGCAAGAAGAAGCCACTCTCCAAGATGGAGTGCTACAACTGCCATGATCTTGGCCATCTAGCTCATCGATATCCCAAGCCACCGAAGAAAGACAAATACAAGAAGAACCAAAAGGGACAAGAAAGAAGAATCAAGTGATGATGAAGAGAAGAAGAAGAAGAAAAAGCCATACAATAAGAAGGATGGCAAGAAGAAGCTAGGACTACCACAAGAAGAACAATGGCAAGGCTTATATTGTTGGTGATTGGCTCACCGACATTGAATCATCATGTGTCTCTTCTGGTGAAGAAAGTGATGATGAACAAGAGAAGGTGGCTGCACTTGCTATTGGGTCCTGATTTCCTTCACCACCACCATCACCGTCTTCATCCTCTACACACCTATGCCTTATGGCCAAGGGTGGACACAAGGTACAAAGTGATGATGAAACTAGTGCTGGTGATGATTGTTGGTATTTGTTAAGCCCACAAAAATATTTATAATTTGTATAATCCGCAAGCGCACGGATACCGGTGAGCACTTCACCCGGGAGAGGGTTTAAATATCGAATCCACAGGGAAATGGGTGAGGGAGACTACGATCTAATCTTAACCCGGAGTAGCACAAGACTAAAAAGGTTGAGGGTATAGAGAGGTTTACTAAGATAGCTAAATCTTAATTTGGTAAGTGATGTTGATAATATTCTTATGGGGATGTACTCAAAGGAAAGTAAGGCCGAAACTCACTATTCCCCCAGTAACTTGTTCCTACTTAGTCCTATCCAACGGGATGTGGAATCCAAAGGAATCAATGGTACTGTCACTACCACGAACTACCACGCTCCAGAAGGTAGGGTGTATCTATGAGATACCAGAGCCTAAGCACCACGCTTACACTACGAATATTACCTTAACCTATTGCAATAGATTAAAGTACTCAAAAGAGAGACTCATAGACCAATAAGAATAAATATAAACAATATAACTTACTAAAAGAAGAAGTAGATTACCAGAGTAATTCCAAATGTAGATTAACTTCCACCGAGGTACAAGTATAGAGATAGCACCGACAGTGGCACTTCCTCCGATTCCTTCCCTCTCTCTATCTCTCTTGTTCTAAAGATTAGAACTAATGAGTTCTAATCCTCTTATACTAACTCTTCTAATTGTAGTTCTAATATGCTTCTAATTACATTCTAATTCACTAATCCCTTAGAGAGAGTTGATCCTTACAAGGGACCCCTCTACAACTAAGAGATAATGAGATAGAATGAATTGATAATGAATTAGGGTTTAACCCCCTCAAGGGGGGTCTTCTTATATAGGCCTTGGCGATGAACATGAACCCTTGGATCAAACCGACCTTGGCAACGGTGTAGATACAACCTCAAAGTCGGTAGTAAACCGACCTAGAAAGGAGAGGCTGACATGTGGGTCCCACCCGGGCGGCCGGCCTAAAATGGGCTCAAGGCCGCCAGTGGCCTGTCTCCCCTCGGCCTCTGGTTCCTTCTAGTGTCTTCTAGTGTCTTCTAGAATGTTTTAGTCCACTTTTCGGGTTGAGTTACTTCACGGTCAAGTCTTGTCATCATATTGGATGTATATTCCGAAACTTTCTCCATTCTTCTCTGCATTTATCTGTTAAGTCCCTGAAAATGTATAAATCACCAAAGCTCATGGAATTATGTTAGTTAAACCCCTAGACTTATGTTTATATTCATTTTAAACCTTTATTTCATGTTAGTTGACTAGTAATTTTATGCTATAACAGGTGTCAACAATGATGAGTTTGAAGCACCTAGCTATGATGAGCTTGTTAAGTTGCTTGGCAAGTACACTAAATTTATCTCAAAAGCAAACTCTAAGATTGACAAGCTTAATCTTGAGAATGAATCTCTTCTTGCTAAATATGACATAGCACAAAAGGCTAGTGATGAGCTTAGAGAAGAAAAAAAATTGTGTCACCCTTACTCAAGGAGCTCAAACCTTCTCTAAAGGAGCTCAAAGAAAAACATGATAAACTTGAGGGGATACACAATGAGCTCACTACTAGATATAACAAGCTAAAAGAAGAGTATACCAATCTCAAGATTAATCATGACAATCTTGTGATTGCTAGTGAGCTTTTATCCGATGAACCACATGATGCTATTAACCATGTTGTCAAGATTGATATAGCTACATCATGTGATGATTTGATTGATGAGAGCATTGAGCAAAGAGCTAGTAGCAAAGGCACGTAAGTGGTTGTGGCTGATCACTATGATGACTATGTCAAAATCAAGAAAGGGGTTGTGGCCGATCACTATGATGACTACATCAGGGTCAAGAATAAAATGAGAAGCTTAAGAAGGATCTTGAGAAGCTTGCAACTCAAAAGTCAATTGTTCTTGAAACTATCAATGAAGATGATCATGATATGACTCTTGAGAATAAGATGCTTAAAGAAGAGAACAAGAGGCTCCAACGAGGACTAGTGGGGAGTAGTGACTCTCCGACAAAACTACGACAAAATTTACATTCCATAATTCAATTTATGTTTTTACATTGTTCTTCTTCCTCTTTTACTTTGAGCATTTACATTCCGCAATTCAATTTATGTTTTTTGGACATTCTTAGAATTTCCATGCTAGAGTAGGAATTATAACCTAGGGTGCAAAAAAAATTTTAATAAAAGATACATATGTCCACAAAAATAATAACACTTAGGCACAAGAGGGTGAATATGGGCTACCAGTAGGTTGTTAATTTGCGATAAAATTTTAGATTAGCCCAATTCAACCCGCCCCCTCTTGGGCATCTTGATCCTTTCAGCCGCCGACGAGACCTAGCACCTCGTACCTCGGCCCCCCGGTGCCATTATTGTCACCGACAGGTGGCTGTTCAAGCACAAATTCCACTTCGACGGCACGCTGGCTCGGCACAAGGCACGCTGGGTTGTCCACGCTTCTCCTAGCAGGATAGCATCGACTACGACGAGACCTTGAGCCCGGTTATCAAACCGGCAACGATCTGCACTGTCCTCAGCATCGCCGCCTCCCGTTCCTGGCCCATTCATTATAGCTGGATGTGAAGAACGCCTTCCTCCGCGGCCACCTCGAGGAGACGGTCTATTGCCAGCAAACATCTGGCTTTGTCGACCCGGCCACACTTGACTACGTCTGCAGAAGTCCTTGTACGGACTCAAGCAGGCGCCCCAGGCTTGGAATCAGCGCTTCACCGACTACATCTGCACCATCGGCTTCGCTGCATCCAAGTTTGACGCCTCCCTCTTCGTGTACAAGGAGGGCATCGGCACCGCCTATCTACTCATCTATGTTGATGACATGATCATTACAACGTCCTCCTCTCAGCTGCTCTAGCATGTCATGGCCTGCCTCCACTCGGAGTTCGCCATGATGGACCTCGGCGACCTCCACCATTTCCTCAGGATTGCTGTGACAGAGGATCGCTCTGGCCTATTCTTATCTCAGCGCCAGTACACCATCAACCTCCTCAAGCGGGCTGGCACGTCTGAGTGCCACACAACTACAATGCCAGTTGATGCACAGACCAAGTTGTCTGCCACTGATGGTGCCCCAGTGTGTGATCCCTCCGAGTACGGGGCCCAGTGTCTGATCCCTCTGAGTACCGGAGCCTCGCCAGTGCACTTTAGTACCTCACCCTAACATGGCCTGGCTTGGCCTTTGCTGTTCAGCAGGTATGCTTGTTCATGCATGACCCGCGTGAGCCGCACATGGCGCTGATCAAGCGCATCCTACGGTAAAAGAAGGGCACACTCTTCGCCGGCCTCCATCTAGGCACCAACGCCATCAACCAAATCACCACCTACTCAGATGTTGATTGGGCATGCTGCCCGGACACCCGCTGCTCCACCTTCGACTTCTATGTCTTCCTCGATGACAATCTTGTGTCTTGGTCCTCCAAACGACAGACCACAGTATCCTGCTCTAGCGCTGAGGTAGAATACCGGGCAATTGCACATGTCGTTGCTGAGCGTTGTTGGTTGCGGCAACTTCTTTGGGAACTCCACATCTCAATTCCATTGGCTACGGTGGTCTAATGCGACAATGTTAGCGCCATCTACATGACTGCTAATCCTGTCCACCACCGCCATACCAAGCATATAGAGATCGACATCCAATTCGTACGAGAGAAGGTGGCCTCGCGTTCTCCACGTTCCTTCATCTCACCAATTCACCGATATCATGACCAAGGGCCTCCCTGTGCAGTTGTTCACTGATTTTTGGTCCAGCCTCTGCGTCCGTGATCCTCCTGCCACTTCGACTGCGGGTGGGTATTAGGAAAGGACTAATCACTACACGCCAAGAAGAGCAAGACTTGGCAAGCATTCTGGCGGCCAAGTCCTCTATCTACAAGTTATTGCATAGCAACTTTCTAGCAAAGTAGACTTAGACTAAAGACTTAACTGGTACAGAGTCAAGGTCTTCTCTACCATGAAAGCCTCTAGGCCTACTTGTATCAGGATCATTATGCACATTATAATTATCCAAAGACCCCCCCCAATTGGGGTGTGGTATGTGATTCATATACTCCCTCCGTCTCAAAATAATTGCACGTCTTGGTTTTGGATAAGTCAAACCTTTCTTACTTTGACCACCTATATAGAAAAAATATTCATATTTACCATGTGTAATAAGTATCATTAGATTGTTATTGGAATATACTTTCATAATAAATTTATTTGGAGATCTAAGTATTAATTTTATTTTCTATATAGTTGGTCAAAATTAAAAGAGTTTGACTCCTCAAAAAATGAGATGTGCAATTATTTTGAGATGGAGGGAGTACCTTTCTACAGTAAGTATGTTAATGAACATCATACTAATCATGGATTCAAACATAGAGAACAGAAAAGTGGGTTGTTGCTAGAGTACCATACCTACTAGTCAACATAGTGTTTGTTGTTGTGCCCGGGTATGCCCTAGCATACCTACATTTTTGTCACAAAAAGATAGTCTACGTCTTATTCGTCCCAAAAGAGCCCATGAAACCACATTGCAGCCTACCCTGTAGGGGAAGCACAAACCACAAAATTTTCCTTTAATCTTGCTCATTTTATAATGTATTTTCTTTAGCTTAGGGCTTGGCCATACCCTACTTTGAAATCCTGGGTTGATGTAGTCGTCCTGCTCGTCGTTGTGTAGAAACATAGCAGTGATGATCATCACCACCATCGGAGAGAAACTGGTCGTCAAGGAATAGCAGGAAGGAGAGAAACTGGTCGTGAGGGAGTTTGTTTTTGTTTTTTTTTTTTTTTTTTTATAAAGGAAGCTTTTGTTAAACAATAGCGATACATTGAGTGAACAAAGCCCAAGGAAGCAACTTCCAGCCTTTGCTTAACATAACACAACCAAAGGGAGAGAAGAACACTACTACAAAAGGGAACTAAGAGAGCGCCTGGGTTTAACATTAGGGGCGGCTCATAATTTGAGCCGCCCCTAATGTATGCGAAATTCCTGGGTGGAAGCAAACCGCCCCTACTGTTGGCACAATAGGGGCGGCTCATGTTACGAGCCGCCCCTAATGTTACCTGACAAATTAGGGGCGGTTATATTTCAGCCACCCCTAATGTAACCTCAAATCAGGGGCGGTTATATATAGAGCCACCCCTAATGTGTTTTGGTCAAACTTGGTCAAACGAAGCACTAAATGACCTCAAATCGAAAAACTTTGAATACAAAAAGTTGTATATATAGAGTGTAGATCTTGAGGAGCTACACAAAGTTGGTGTTCGTGACTTTTGAAAAAGAGGAGATCTAGGGCTTCAAAAAGGCGTCTTTAGTTTGAATTGGAAAAGTTAAACTTGGTCAAACGAGGTGAAACGAAGCACAAAATGACCTTAAATCGAAAAACTTTGAATACAAACGTGTTAGAGCTCATCGAGATCAATATTAGTTATATGGGTCATTTTGGCTTTTAAAAAGTGTTAGTAAACACTACTAGAAGAAGTCGCGCGATAATTAAAATAATCGAGAAAAATTACCAAACAATTCCAGAAAAATTCTTAAACTTGGCGGTGCCTTTGCACATGCCATGTAGATGCCTCAAAAAAGTTTGAGGCCGATAGCACACTACAAAGCACACAAAGCCACACAACCATGAGAAACCTAAGTGTAAGGATAGGGTTCCGTGAAAGGTTTCGTATACCACTATGAAGCACGTCTCGCTCCGCCTATGTCCAAACTTCCTCAAAAATTTTTTTGAGGTCATTTACACCCAAAATATGCCCCCACGCAAAATTTAGGTTTTTTTAGTCATTTTTGAAATTACCGTATTTTTCTACGTGTCGCTTTTATAGCAAATATGGTGAATTACACTTTGAAAACACAATAATTTCACACCGCCTCCACAAGTTTTGCCTCCTAGGGCACAAGAGACCTTGCGGCAAAGTTTGGCACCGTTTCAGTGTCTTTTTGGGGGTGGTCATAGTTCAACGTATAATTCCAGGGAGAAGTCGCGCGGTAATTAAAATAATCGAGAAAAATTACCAAACAATTTCAGAAAATTTTCAAACTTGGCGGTGCCTTCACACATGCCATGTAGATGCCTCGAGAAAAAGTTTGAGGCCAATAGCTCACCAAAGCGCACGTGCCACACAACCATGAGAAACCTAAGTGTAAGGATAGGGTTCGGTGAAAGGTTTCGTATACCACTATGAAGCACGTCTGCTCCGCCTATGTCCAAACTTCCTCAAATTTTTTTTGTGGTCATTTACATCCAAAATATGACCCCACGTAAAATCCTAGGTTTTTTTAGTCATTTTTGAAATTACCGTATTTTCTACGTCTAGCGACCAAATATGGTGAATTACACTTTGAAAACACAATAATTTCGCACCGGCCTCCACAAGTTTTGCCTCCTAGGGCACAAGAGACCTTGCGGCAAAGTTTGGCACCATTTCAGGTCTTTTTAGGGGTGGTCATAGTTCAACGTATAGTTACCGGGAGAAGTCGTGCGGTAATTAAAATAATCAGAGAAAATTACCAAACAATTTCAGAAAATTCTCAAACTTGACGGTGCCTTCACACATGACATGTAGATGCCTTAGAAAAGTTTGAGGCCGATAGCACACCGCAAAGCGCAGACACAACCATGAGAAACCTAAGTGTGAGGATAGGGTTCGGTGAAAGGTTCCAGATACCACTATGAAGCACGCCTACTCCGCCTATGTCCAAACTTCCTCAAATTTTTTTTGGGTCATTTACACCCAAAATATGGCCCCACGCAAAAAATCCTAGGTTTTTTAGTCATTTTTGAATTACCGTATTTTTCTCGTGCCGCTTTTGACTAAATATGGTGAATTACACTTTGAAAACACAATAATCCGATGCCGCCCGGTCCGACTCAGCTGTCATGGTGCCGGTGCCCCCGCCGCGAGGTCTTGGTGCCCCTACTCCTCAACTCGCCGGGATCTTGGAGGGCCGCCGAACTTGGTCAAATTTGGTCAAATCTAAAGTATTGTTAAGATAAAAACATTCAATTATAATTTATTAATTTGTAACCCTCTTTTTATTTTTTATTTTTAAGATAAGATATTTATTTATTTACTTGTAATATAATAGTTTTTTTAATTTCTGAATTAAAAAAACTAACTATAGGGGCGGCTTCCTCACCGGCCGCCCCTAATCTTGTTAACCTAACACATATAACCGGAGGCGGCGCCGGCAGCCGAGATTTGGCTAAGTCTTGGGCGCGCTTCCTCCTTCCTGACGCCGTCAGGCTGCCAAAAAATCGCCGCCGCCGCCGTCTCCGTCCCTGTCTCCCCGTCGCCGCCGCGTCCCCGTCCCCTTCCCCGTCTCCCCGCCGTCACCGTCTTCCCGTCTCCCCGTCTTCCCGTCTCCCGGCCTCCGGCCCGTCACCGGCCGGATCCAGGAGGACGACCGCGGCCGCCGACGCGAGGGCCGCCGCCCCCATCCTTGTCACCCCGTCCTCGCCTCCCCGTCCGTCTCCACGAGCGCCGCCGCCCCGTCCTCGACTCCCCGTCCTCGGCTCCCTCGCCCTTTACATCTTCCCCGACGAGATCCGGCCGGGGCTAACCCTAGCCGCCGACGAGATCCGGCCGGGCCCTGTCTTCGCGCGGCCGCGGGTGGTGCCTGTGCCTGTGCTGCTGGGGAGCTCGCCGGCTTGTGCTGCTGCTGGTGCCTCAACCCCCCCCTCCTCCGCCCTCTCCTGCCTGCTGCTGGTGAGTTCCCGTCGGTGTGCTGCTGCTGGTGAGCTGTTTTGCCCGGCTGGTGTCTGCTGCCGCTGGTGCCTGCTGCCCCTATCCTGTTCTGCCTTGGAGGTTTGAAATTCATGTTGCCTATGATGCCTATGATGCTACTGTAGATGAAATTCATGTTGGAATTCATTGTTGCCTATGAAATTTTGGTGAAATTTAGCTGCCTATGATGCCATGCCACTGCCATTTGATACTTGGATTTTGGATGAGCACATGTTATGCCACTGCCTATGATGCATTTGAGATGAATTTGAAATGTCTTTTGGAGCTGTGGGCAGATTGTTAGAATAACCAGTTTCTTGTATCTAAGGCTTGTTTTTGTACCTATATTTTGCTAGTTACTTGTCTCTAATCATTAGAACCGCAATGTAAACCCCTGGATGTCTGCTTTAATAAAAGTATGCTAGTTACTTGTCTCTAATCTGTGGCATTGGATGATTAATTCTCCAATTTTTTGTTGCTTATTATGCTGAGAGATTGGTGCATATTTGGGATCTTTGCAAAGAATCACTTCACCATCCCTGTATCTGCACTTCACCATATATGTTGGTTTCAATGCAGTGTTAGCAAATATTAATTCTCCAAGATTTGTTGCATACAAACGGCCCAAACTTTTCATGCTGCCATGCATAAATCATGTTTTAAATTTGCTACAGTTTGAACCCATCATGTTTTATCTACTGCTGCTGCCATGCAAAGCTGTTATTTAGCACTGTAGCCTATATAACTAGTAATTAAAGATGTGCTGATCTCAATGGATTGTCAAATGAATATATTTTGCCAAGCAAGCTAGCTGTACCACAAATTGGCATGGAAATAACTATATACATGTTTATTTGCTCTATATATATGCTGCTGCTGCATACTTGCTGTTATTTCATTTTTTTTGGAAATATCTGAACCACAAATTGGCATGGACTTGCTGCTGCATATGTGCTGCCATGTATGCAGCCTATCTACTTTGAATAAGCTGTTGTTTAGCACTGTAGCCTATCTACTACTGCTGCTGCCATGTATGTAGCAATTTTTTAGTACTGCTGCCATACTACTTGCTGCTTGTCCAAGTTTCCTATTTAATGTATCATTGCATACTTCCTGTTTAATGTATCATTGCATACTTGCTGCCATATCTACTACTGCATACTTGCTGCCATATCTACTACTTCCTGTTTAATCTATCTACTGCTACCTACTTGCTGTTGGCTATATGAATTTTGGCAACCTATCTACATGTGCAATGATGAAATTTTTTATTGGGCTGAGGCAGTGGCAGTAGCAATGATGTGCAATGATGAATTTTTTTTATTAGGCTGAGGCGGCGGCTATGATGATTTTGAGACCCCCTCTATGACCTTCTAAACTAGGATGGTTTCTATAAGCAACCAGTTAAGAATGGATGAGATGACAGGGGGAAATCTGAGCCAAATTCATCTCAAATTCATCTCTCGCTCTCTCTCTCTCTCTCTCTCTTGTGGCGGGTAGCATAATGGTAGCAGTCTAGGATGCATATTAATTCCCCATACATAGTCATGGATGTTGCCATAGAAGAAAGGTATTGAGCTGTCCCCACTTCGCTAAATAAAACGATAATTTCTTGGAATACTAGTTATTTTCTTGTTGTCTAAAATATGTCTTTGCTTAACAGGGAGAGATGGAGTGCATGGTGAAGTAGTTTGATGTCTTTCTCCATATCCATGTTTGTAAATTCATTGTAGTATTCAAGTTGAACATGTAAATGACTAGTATGGAGACTTTGTATAAATGAACATTTGAAGTTCAACTTGTATGAAACTTGTGACTTTGTGTGGATTATACATGTTTATTTGAAGTATGGAGACATTATGTGAATTATTAATTGAATTTGTGAATTATATATTTATATTTTTTTTTTTTGGTGTGAAATTCAACACTAGGGGCGGTTTTAGATAAACCGCCCCTACATTATAGACATTAGGGGCGGTTTGTGATGAGTAGAACCGAACATTAGGGGCGGCTCAAACGGGGGCCGCCCCTATCCACATTAGGGCGGCTCAAACATTAGGTGCGCCTTTTAATGTTGGAAAAACCGCCCCTAATGTCCATCTAAAACCGCCCCTAATGTTGACTTTTGTAGTAGTGGAAGCCCCACACAATCTAGTGACTATCGATTCAGAACTAGACTGCCAACCATGTGCTTGGGAGAAAATATCCTTGACCACCTGCGCCAACTATTGTGATACCGCTACAATTTTATCATGCAAATCTGGCTTCTACAGAATATCCTAAGTATGTAGGCAGTGGGTAACCAAATAGATAACTTGCATAAGAGAAACATCTTCTTTCTTTTCAAAAAACAATATCATTCCTGCTGAGCCAAATAGATCAACAAGTCGCAACTCTTTCTAAGTAGGATCAAAAGCTTGACATCCTTGTTGACACCTCTTAGCCAGCCATTAAACAAATGACCTATATTGTGGGGTTTTAAAAGATTTGTTGAACTTGAATAAAAGACCAAATTGAACAAGCAAACCGGCATTCAAAGAACTAAGTGCTTAATTGTCTATCTTTTATCAAAATAACTCCTCGTCGTAGATAACATAGGAAAATTTTTCTTTTTAGTGGGGCTTTCACTTCTCAAATGAGTTTATTAATGTTTGGTATATCAGTATGTAATAACGCTTGATAGTGTGACTTCTCCGAGAAATTTCCTTTTGGGTTTAAATTCTAGTGAAACTCATCTTGTTCATCGTCCAACTCTATATTAACAATACGAGGGCGCCAGGGAGTAGCAGGAAGAAGTTGTAGAACCATCATGAACAAGATTGAGCAGTCACGTGGGAAATGCTCCTCAAAAAACATGATTGTAAGTCTTCACCCGAGCAGGTGAACTCGCTTTGCTGCGCACGTTGAAAACCGAGACGAGAAAGCTCGAGCAGCAACGAGGTATTGTTCTTGGTTGTTGTTCTTTGCCACGAAAAACAGAGAAAGAATGTCCTTTTATGCAGTAATAGAGGAAGACGAAAAAGGCGCATGAAGAATCATAATTTCATTGTCCAATACCAGTACCTTACGAAAAATGACAAATCATGTTATTAGTAACGAAAACTACTATGACATCATGGACCACTAACAATATAATAGTCATCATTATCCACTAACGCATAATGGTTCATCATCCAACAACTAGCTCATATTGACATCCCACTGCATAAGATTTTCCAGAAATTAAAAAGTACTTCAAGAACAAATTGCACTTCTGAAGGACCGAAACGGCGACCGAGGGGGTGAATGGGAGCCTCAAATTTCCTTTTCAATTTTGGGTCATCGGCTCAACCCCCAACCTCAAAAAACAAATTCAAACGGGAGACGAGTAACACATGTAGATCAAGTCAAGATGGAAACTACTGAACAATACCGAAGCCTAGACAAGTCGAGATCTCGAGCTACCGAGAAATACCGAACGTAACCTAAGACCAACAAAGAAACACTCAAAAAGCTGACTTTCGCATCGGAAACTACTGAACAATACAAGACTACACAAGTCGAAGATTCGAACTACTTTGAGAGATACTTGAGAACAGCCTAAGACCAACAGCAAACACTAAAGCTACGGACTTTTAGTACTGCGAAACTACTGAACAATACGGAGACTAGACAAGTCGGTATTCGGACTCTTGAGCAAACTGGATGGAACCTAAAAATAGCAGCAAACACTAAAGCTACGCACTCTCGAGATCCGGAAATACTTGGACACTACCGACGCTTAACTGAAAGTCGTTAGCACGAACAAAAAAAAATCCGCCCCAAACAAAATTCCTTGAAACTTGATCAAATCAATTCCTTTTGCCACAAGATTTTTAGACACTTGGTCACAAGGCATAGGAGAGGCTATCCCAAAGAAATCATTGCCCAATTTGATCGAAATCAAGAGAAATTGCGGATCTCACGAAGAACACACCAAAACCGACTTTTGATCCAAAACTTGCCCGATCTACGTGCTCGTGAGGAATTAGCTCAAATCCTTTGGTGGAAATGATCCTCTCACGTCCTAGCACGAATCAAGGCAAGAAAAACGAAGTCAAACGGTGCCAAATCGAAGAAATCGCGAAGAGAATAGAGGGGGAGAGAAAGAACTTGGGAAGAACAAGTGAAGAACAAAAATCACCGCACAAGATCAAACAAGAACACCGATCCAATCATCCCAAACGCCACCATGTGACAAAGCTACTCGTAGCTAGCCCTTGCTCAAAGGATTCGATACAAGATCGGTGGACCTCTCACACCAATGTCTGGAAACCCTAGCTAGAAACTGTAAAATGAGAGGCAAGGGAGGATGAAGGGGTATGCCTCTGCTAAATAGCCCCAATTCCCTCTGCCTAAACTACCCCTAAGATACATGAGTCGATTTTGTAACCCTAAGGCTATTTACATCGACTCACGGGTAATCTTTGATCCGACGGCCACCGCGCTCCTCATCGGTAGCCTTGCCTCCACGCAACCTCCCCGATGCCGCCACGTGCCGTCCTTCCGTCCGCCGGAACACCGGGTTTTGAGGCCCAAACCCGCGAAACCAGCGCCAGTGGGTTTTGAGGCCCAAACCACCAAACCCGCGCTGTGGTTTTGAGGGCAAACCACCAAACCTCCTCGACACGTGTCATCGCCGTCTTGACCGCCCGAGTCGCCAAGTCATCCGAGCTCCCCGCTCTCACGCACGCTTCGCCGTCTTGACCCGATCGACACGGTCCTGCCACGTCCTCTTGCATCCGTCGATGTCCCGGATGTCAGCCACCATGGCTAGCCACCCGGCGATCCGGTCCCTCGGTCCAAGCCTCACGTCCCCGTCCTTCACCTCCGCGGTCCGTCGGCCCCGCACGTCCCTCCTTGGCCCCTTCACCTCGCCGTCGGCTACCATCTCCGAGCTCCACACCTGCACAACACGAACCAAGAGATACGTCTTCGACACACTCCACGTATGCCGGTGAAACATAGCCGAAGCATAAAAAGATAAAAGAAAAATAGAGGAAGAATGTTGATTTGTTGACAATCACTCCATCACAAAACTAAACACATGTGACAAATATCAACCATGTGTTCGCAATCTCCCCCTTGATGAGTGCATTGTCAACATTCAACACAAAGACAGAAAGGAAGGAGATAGCACATCCAAGTGAACATAAGCTAGACAAAAGCTGAAATAACCACTGGATAGCAAACATGGAGCAAAGACTTGGTTCCCAAAGACATGGGCAAAAGGCTCGACACAACCCAAGCTAAGACACGCTAGCCCTCAAGAAGAGGTAGGACAGGCTCAACACCACTAGCAAAGCTCCAAACCAATTACTTTCACACACAAATAGCTAGACCCTCAAGACAGAGGCAAAAGCGTGGCTCAACACATCTAGCTCAAAGTGCTACAAGGTGCTACTCCCCCTGGACAAATGCAGTGTCTTTGTTTCTTTCTCCCCCTTGTTGGCACATGCACTAATCAAGCTATGAAAATGCAATATGTCACAATGCAAAGCTTCAAGATTATATTCAACCGAATGAGAGAGTGCTCAAAGTGGTACCATAGCAACAAATTACAAGTGCTAGCCAGAGCTCAAGCTAATCAGATGATATGAAATATGACACAAAGCATTTTGAGCAAATTTTAGTATCTTGCAAAAGGAGGTTCACCATCAAACATAGCACCTAGCACAAGTAGATAGGAAATCAACTAAGTGCTCAAACATGTAAACCGGGTGAACTACCCCAAGCAAATGTTCAAACATCATGCTAGACATAAAGGCACAAACTTGTGAGGTTCATTTTAGTTCAGAGTTGCAGCGGTTCACAAGTTACCAAAGAGCATGCGAGTGGTTATCCACATTTGCCTTGCCTTACTAATCAACCATGTCAAGCCTATGCGTGAGCAATGATTAGCTTAAGACAATGGTCTGGGTCAAACACAATGAAGTCCAAGTTCATTCAAGAGTGCAAGTGAAAGCAGTCTCAAACTTCAAGGTGTGGCAAAATGGACCCACTCGATCTTTTCATCACTTTAGCTTTAGACTTCACGTTTTAGCATGGTATTATCATGAAGATCTAAGCAAGTGAATGAATCAAAGCATGAGACATAGCTACCAAGGATACACATAAGAGCTCAAAGGATCTCAACATCCTACTCATGATAGAAGCTAGCTCAAGGGTGAACCAAGATTTAATTTCATCATTCATTAATCAAGTTCACATGTGGAAAACGTTGCTCAGCTCATAACATACATCAAGTGATTAACAAGAGCTCAAGCTTGAAGCACTATCATACTCATACTACTAAGAGCACAACCTCATTCAAATCAATATAAAAGTGAAGCTCATGATATGCAAGTATGATACAAAAGCAAAAACAAACCTAAAAACTACAACTGTACATCAACTACAAAACTACCCCTCAAAAGGGATAGCAAACTCCCAACTCTCCACGAAGCTTAGCAAAACGGACTTGATCTAGTGGTTTTGTAAAAATGTCCGCAATCTGCTACTCCGTGTACACATGCTGTACATCAATGTCCCCTTTCTCCTGGTGATCTCTCAGGAAATGGTACCTCACCTCTATGTGCTTGGTCTGGGAGTGTAAGACAGGGTTTTTGGCAACACTCACAGCTCCCATGCTATCACACAACAAAGGTACACGAGTAAAGCTCAGGCCAAAGTCTCTCAAAGTGGCAACCATCCACAGCAGCTGGGAACAACAAGCGGCGAAGAAGAACATACTCTGCCTCAACCGTCGACTGAGCGACACCCGGATCGCGAGGATCGACCAAGACACAAGAGAAGTACCAAGAAACTGACAGGTACCAGAGGTAGACTTTCTATGCATACGATCACCAAAGATAATCGAGTCTGAATAACCAGTCAGGGAGAGGGTGGAAGAGGCCGAGTACCATAGGCCAAAGTCAGGGGTAAACTGCAAATACCTGAAGATCCTCTTCACAGCCTGAAAGTGAGAGGTGCGCGGCGAGGACTGAAAGCGTGCGCAGAGGCACACCGCAAACTGGATGTCGGGGCGCGTTGCCGTCAGGTACAGCAGCGATCCGATCATGCTTCTGAACTCCCTTTGGTCCACAGCTTCTCCATCCTTGTCCTCGTCCAGGGCCGTCGTCGTCGACATGGGTGTCGAAAGAGGCTTGGCCTCACCCATGCGAAACTTGCGGATGATGTCCTTTGTGTATTTGCCCTGGTGTATGAAGATCCCGTCCTTGGTTTGCTTGATTTGAAGTCCAAGGAAGTAGGTCAACTCGCCCATCATGCTCATCTCAAACTCCCTGCTCATCATCTCTGCAAAACTCGATACCATAGCATGTGAAGAGCCACCAAAGATGATGTCATCTACATAGATCTGGATTAGGAGGATATCATTGCCTTTTCTAAGTAGGAACAAAGTCTTGTCTACGGCCCCCATCACAAAACCCTTAGCTAGGAGAAAAGCTTTCAATCTCTCATACCACGCTCTGGGGGCTTGTTTTAGACCGTACAAAGCTTTGTACAACTTGTACACATAGTCTGGGTGTTTAGGATTCTCAAACCCCGGGGGCTGCCTCACATATACTTCCTCCTCTATGAACCCATTTAGGAAAGCACTCTTGACATCCATCTGGAAGAGCTTAAAACCCTTTGAGGCTGCAAAAGCGAGCAAAATCCTAATGGCTTCTATGCGGGCTACAGGAGCGAAGGTTTCTTCATAGTCTATACCCTCTTTCTGACAAAACCCCTGGGCAACTAATCTGGCTTTGTTTCTCACCACCACTCCATCCTCACTCTGTTTGTTCTTGAACACCCACTTGGTTCCTATGGGATGGCACTCAGCAGGAGGTGGCACTAAAACCCAGACTTGGTTCCTCTCAAAGTTTTGCAATTCCTCATGCATGGCATTGACCCAATCCGAGTCCGATAAAGCAGTGTCAACATCTTTGGGCTCAAGAGTGGAAACAAAAGCAGAATGAGCAAAATGACACATGGCATAAGCTTTGGAACGAGTTACCCTCTGATTAAGTCCTCCAATCATGGTCTCCTGGGGGTGGCGACGCTGAATGTGCTTGAGGCGCCGTCGCCAAGATGTCGCCTCCCCTCGACCGGAGGTGGGAACCTCCTCAGTGCGGTGTCTCGCCCTGAGGGGCTGCTCCATGGGACCCCGGGGAAGTAGTGGTAGTAGGGTCCGTCCGTGAGCAGTCGTCATCGTCACGAGGTCGACTGGGCAAGCGGTGGAGTCGCCGGGATCACCCCCAGCCAACGTCTTCCCCGCTCCTCCTCCACAAAGATGCTCGTCCATCTCATCCTTTCCCGCACACTCAAACACAGAAGAGGAACAAGGCGCAGTCTCATCGAAAGTAACCTCACATGTCTCTACAACGCGGTCAGTCTCAAGATTTAGAACTCTGTAAGCATGTGAGTGCAAAGCATATCCAAGGAAAATGCCATCAGCGGATCGAGACTCAAACTTGTCGAGATTACCTTGCTTGAGAATGAAGCACCTGCATCCAAACACACGGAAGTGGCTTACCTAGGGCAATCTCCCAAACCGCAACTCATATGATGTCTTCTTGGTGAAAGCACGAAGGAAAATGCGGTTGGAGACATGGCATGCCGTGTTGATTGCCTCAGCCCAATACTTCCTCGGCGTCTTGTGTTCATCGAGCATGGTCCTTGCCATCTCCACAAGCGTCCGGTTCTTCCGCTCAACAATCCCGTTCTTCTTTGCGGAACATAGGGGCTAGAAAACTGGTGCTCGACACCCAAGTTAGCACAAAGAGACTTCGACGAGAGTTCTTGAATTCTGTGCCATTGTCACTGCCAATCGCTCGAATGGCTATCTCTGGCAACTCAGTTCTCAGTCTCAAAATCAAATCGCGAGCAAAACCGAAAGCCTCATCCTTGCCCTCCATGAAAAAGACCCAAGAGTATCTCGAAAAATCGTCAACGATCACTAGACAATACCACTTCCCACCGACTGACCTCACCCGAGATGGACCAACGGTGTCCATGTGAAGGATCTCTCCGGGTCTCGAGGTCATAATCTGAGTGATTGGTGGGTGAGAAGCAGATACCATCTTCCCGTGACGACAGGGGTGGCAAACCAAATCCTTCTCAAATTTAAGCTTAGGCAATCCTCGGATTAGACCCATCGAACTCAACCTCGTGAGGAGATCAAAGCTCAGGTGTCCAAGTCTCCTATGCCATTTCCACAAATCAGAGGAGGACCCGGCCAACAAACAACAAGATGTGCCAAAACCTCGAGAAAAATCAGCGCGAAAGACTTGTCCAAATGGCACAATCCAGCAAATGAGATCATCGCGAGAATCCAAAACTCGAGAGCATCCAACCTTAAAGCGTACCTCATACCCATCTGCCATAAGCTGAGAGACAGAGAGTAGATTAAAGTGCAGGTTGGAGACGAGCGCCACATCCTTGAGTACAAAGTGGTCATTGATCCTGATTGACCCTCGCGACAGAATCTTCCCCTTGTTGCTATCCCCGAAAGTGATATACTCCTTAGTCTTCATGGGGGTGAGGCTGGAGAACCATCTTGAGTTTCCGGTCATGTGTCGAGAACATCCGGAATCAATGAGCCACATGTCCTCCAGCCTTCCAGCCTGTATCAACGATAGAACATGGGATGAGCATATGGTACAACACTGGGGTTAGTAAACTTGGAAGAGTACCAGTGTTGACCATCTTGCCCCAAATAAGCATTAGGCACAACAAACGTCCCACGCCCCATCTTACCAAACTGCTTACCACGCACAACAAAGCGTGGTGCACTCCTCTTGTCAACCTCAAAGCTCCCAAAGCGAGGATCTACACCCACTCGCGGAGCACGACCACCAAACGGTCTCACAAGCCGTGGCCCAAACCTCTGAGGCCTCCTACCTTCAGGCCTAGCAAACTGCCTCTGAACCGACTGCACACCCCTCTCATACATGCCAAGTGGTGGGTGATACATGTCACGGTTCTCAAACTCCACTCGACGCCTAGCATCCCTCTTCCTCCTAAAGCAAAACTCAACCAAGTGACCATCTCTCTGGCAATACTCACAGTGATACCTCACCTCTCTCTTGGGTGGTGGTTGGTTCACTCTCTTGGGTGGATGGTTCACTCTTGTTGTGGTCTTGGCCTTAGGAAGGGTTTCCTCAGGGATCCTGGGCAAAGTGTCGAGTGGGTTCTTGAGATGGTTCGGTTTGGGAAGCCACACTTGTTTGGGAGGTGGAGTCTTAGTTGGCTCTTGGAGAATGCCATCTTGCACAATAGGCTTGGTAGGCTCAGGTGGAGTGATCTTGGTCAATTTGGGAGTGTTGGTTGGTTTCTCACTCGAGCTCAAACCACTACTTTGACCAACCTTGCCATAAATGACTTCTCCCTTCCCACCTATAGCAAAGCCTAAACCCGATGTGTCCTGTCCCCCTCTTGAACCGACTCATCATCATCATGCCAAGCTGCGGCTCTCCACAAGACACCCAACTCAAGACAGAACGAAGATACTTGATCTCCTCTTCGACTCTCCCCTTGTCATGCCTACAAGACATGAGCTCCAACTCCAAGGCTTCACACTTAGCACATCCCAGCATGGTGCTATCCGAGTTGGCCTTCTCAAGCACAGCAAGCTTGGCAGCCTTCTCTGCCAACTCAGATCGCAAGTCAGGACAAGACTTGCACGCACTCAACAGCATCGGCCTAGACTTCAGATCAACGTGCTCATCTAGCAAGGCCGAATACTTGGACTGCAAAGACATGATGCTAGACATATGCACGGCACAAGCATCACACTCCGTCTCATCGAGAGACATCGGCGGAGACTTCCTAAGCAACTCTATCTCCGTCACGACCATCTCCCCACTTCTCCTTGTACTCCTTTCTCTCCCTAGCGGTACGCTTAAGCAATTTCTCTTGACACACAAGCGCATCGCCCAAAGATTCAACCTCATCGAGAGAGATTCGATTGTAGGAGGTACCTCGGAGGGGAGAAGAGTCGTTGCCGTGTAGCTTGGCGGCGTCGGTCACCGCTCCATCGAGGGCCATAGTGCGAGAAGCCCCCGGGCTTGGAGTCGGCGAAGAAAAAGTCCATTTAGCTTGTCCTCGACCTTGCGCTCGGGCTCCTCGTCGCTTGAGGAAGATTGCCCGTCCAGAAGAGTCGTTGTGGAGGGTCGAGGGGAGGCAAGGAAGGCGTGCTTGTGCTCCTTAACACGCTTGAGATACTTCTTCTTGATGACGCCTCCTTGTCGAATCCCTTCTTGGACTTGTACTTGCCGGAGGTGTGCTCGCGCTTGTCCTTGCGCTTGTCGGTGTCGTACTTGTTGGAGTAGTACTTCTCGCCGGAGTACTTGTCCTTGTTCTTCTTGGGGCATGCGGCGAAAAATGGTCCGGATCTCCGCTTTTCGAAGCATCCGCCCTTGGATGGGCCGCCACGCCCGACGGTTCAAGCGGTTGTTGTGAAACCGCGAGAATCGGCCGATGACTAGTGCAAGCTCATCATCCCCAAGACTCTCCATCTGCTCTTCTGTCATAGACACCAAGGAAGACAAAGGCGAAAGAAATCTGTGATGGGTTAGCGGAAGAACTGGAACCGCCCTTACGAGGCGAGCAACATTCGCGAGATGGGTTCTTCGGCGCTGGATCGAGCCTCGATCTCGAGAAGACTTGAGCTTCTTTGTAGAGCTCGTCGGGTGTGAGGGTGTCGTAGTTGGCGGAGACTCCATGATCGCGGACACCTTCACATCCCACACCTTCCGATCCGGGGCGCACGGGGCCGCGCGCGCCTTCTCGCTGCTCGTCCAACCTCTCCGGCGGCTTGTTCACCGAGAAGCTTGTTGCGGTCGTGCGAAACCTAGCAAAGAGAGAATCGATGGACTCGCCATCAAGTTGGATTAGGTTGTTGTACTCTCTCTTGTAGGTCTCATATAGACGGGCCTTGACTTGTGGGGTTCCCTCGTGGTAACTCTCAAGTGTCCTCCACACCTCACGGCGGTCTCACAAGTGGCAACTCTCTCAAACTCGGTGTCTTTGAGGCTAGAGAACAAAACACTCCTCGCTTCGGTTGTTGGCATTGTGTTGGGCTATTTGTTCCTCACCCACCTCGGCGGCTAGCACTTGGTAATTCTCATCCTCAACAATCTCCCACACTCTCCAATCTATCCCCATGAGATGCGCTTGCATCTTGATCTTCCAATAGGGATAGTTGGTGCCATCGAACTCCGGAGGCTTGCCACCAAAATGACCAAACCTCTCCATGTCGCCTTCTGCGGATCAAGAACCGATTAAGGTGGATATGACCCTTAACCTGCTCTCGATACCAATTGAAGGACCCGAAACGGCGACCGGAGGGGGTGAATGGGAGCCTCAAATTTCCTTTTCAATTTTGGGTCATCGGCTCAACCCCCAACCTCAAAAACAAATTCAAACGGGAGACGAGTAACACATGTAGATCAAGTCGATCTTGGAAACTCTTGGCGAACAATACTGAAGCCTAGACAAGTCGGTGATCGAGCTCTTGAGAAATCTTGAAACGAGAACCTAAGACCAACAGCAAACACTCAAACTACAGACTTTCATTACTAGAAACTACTTGAACAATCTTTGAAGACTACACAAGTCAAGATGATCGAACTCTTTGAGAATCTTGAACGAGCCTAAGACCAACGGCAAACACTAAAGCTCTGGACTTTCGATCTGGAAACTCTTGAACAATACGGAGACTAGACAAGTCGGTTATCTCGGACTCTTGAGCAATACTGGATGGAACCTAAAAATAGCGGCAAACACTAAAAACTACGGACTCTCGGTATCTGGAAATACCGGACACTACTTGGCCTTGAAAGGCATTAAAGCACGAACAAAAAAATCCGCCCCAAACAAAATTCCTTCGAAACTTGATCAAATCAATTCCTTTTGCCACAAGATTTTAGACACTTGGTCACAAGGCATAGGAGAGGCTATCCCAAAGAAATCATCGCCCAATTTGATCGAAATCAAGAGAAATTGCGGATCTCACGAAGAACACACCAAAAACCGACTTTGATCCAAAACTTGCCCGATCTACGTGCTCGTGAGGAATTAGCTCAAATCCTTTGGTGGAAATGATCCTCTCACGTCCCTAGCACGAATCAAGGCAAGAAAAAACGAAGTCAAACGGTGCCAAATCGAAGAAATCGCGAAGAGAATAGAGGGGGAGAGAAGGAACTCGGGAAGAACAAGTGAAGAACAAAAATCACTGCACAAGATCAAACAAGAACACCGATCCAATCATCCCAAACGCCACCATGTGACAGGCTACTCAGAGCTAGCCCTTGCTCAAAGGATTCGATACAAGATCGGTGGACCTCTCACACCAATGTCTGGAAACCCTAGCTAGAAACGTAAAAATGAGAGGCAAGGGAGGATGAAGGGGTATGCCTCGCTAAATAGCCCCAATTCCCTCTGCCTAAACTACCCCTAAGATACATGAGTCGATTTTGTAACCCTAAGGCTATTTACGTCGACTCTGGGTAATCTTTGATCCGGCGGCCACCGCGCCTCCTCATCGGTAGCCTTGCCTCCACGCAACCTCCCGATGCCGCCACGTGCCGTCCTTCCGTCCGCCGGAACACTTCGGGTTTTGAGGCCCAAACCCGCGAAACCAGCGCTTGTGGTTTTGAGGCCCAAACCACCAAACCCAGCTGGGGTTTTGAGGGCAAACCACCAAACCTCCTCGACACGTGTCATCGCCGTCTTGACCGCCCGAAGTCGCCAAGTCATCCGAGCTCCCGCTCTGCACGCTTGCGCTTCGCCCGTCTTGACCCGATCGACACGGTCCTGCCACGCCCTCTTGCATCCGTCGATGTCCCGGATGTCGACCATGGCTAGCCACCCGGCGATCCGGTCCCTCGGTCCAAGCCTCACGTCCGTCCTTCACCTCCAGCGGTCCGTCGGCCCGGCACGCCCTCCTTGGCCCCTTCACCTGCGCCGTCGGCTACCATCTCCGAGCTCCACACCGCACAACACGAACCAAGAGATACGTCTTCGACACACTCCACGTATGCGGTGAAACATAGCGAAGCATAAAAGATAAAAAGAAAATAGAGGAAGAATGTTGACTGTTGACAATCACTCCATCACAAAACTAAACACATGTGACAAATATCAACCATGTGTTCGCAACTTCCAATTCTTCATGCTGTCATCCTTATCTGTTGGGCCATACGGGCAACAAGGAATCCTCAACTAGAAAAATGGATTCAACACCTACTGTAGCTCTTAGCTCTATGTTTATGTTCTTTGTTTCCTTTTTGTTCCTTAATTTCTTTATAACTTAAGCTAAGCTACTCTTTTTTTAATTAATTCAATCTTTTTTTCTGGAGGGGCCCCACCCCTCCGGTTCTTTGAAAATTGGTCATATGCACTTAGCACTCATCAAACCGGCAATTACCATGCATAAAGGACCCAACAAATTACATCTAGTATTAACTTTGATCTTGGATTTTTTTAATTGCTGAATAAAAATTGGACAAACCCAAGTAAATCCAACAAGGGTGTGTATGCGAATAGAAACAGCATAGTCTCGTGGCCGTTCGCTAAAAGAAACAAAAAAAGAACATGTGAAGGAGCCAACCATGAGCAGGCGCCCACACAATCAGTGCTGTTACGCAAGCGCTCGCGATGGCGCTGTGTTACGCAAGCGCTTTGGTCATACCATATGAGGGACTGCTTGGGCGGGTTCCATTGGCTCAGCTCAGTGACGCAATGCATGACTGCACGCACAGTAGTTCCATTGACCGTAGTTTTGTTACCACAATTATACGAAAAGAAAACTATGTTAGTTGGACTCCCGTGTTAACCTGTTGCCACTTTTTTATCTTATACATGGCCATAAACGTGTTATAGGATGATATTAGAAAACAGGGCCGCCATTCGGAGGGGTTCCTTTGGCGATCTCACCATGGAGCCCACCTGAGGGAGGTTGGCACAAAGTTTGGCATGGAGAGGAGAAGCTGTTATGGCATCCGTAATGGTTAGCTATTTGCGGTTTTCATGCGGTCAGTACAACCAAAGATCTGAGACATAGGCCCCACACCATACCGACCCGTCCCCGTCCCCCCGCATTAAGCCCTCCACGCGGGCGGGCGGGCGGAACCCTAGCGCCGCCCGCCTCCCTCCTCCCCCCCTTCCCCCCCGGCGGGATGGCGCCGGGCGGGCGCCGGCATGGCGCGGCTGGCCGGGATGGCGGCGGAGGGCGGCGGTGGTGTGGCTTATCTGGGGCTGTGGCGGCGGCGGCGGTGATAGAGGCGAGTGTGGAAGCGGCAGCGGCGGCGGCAACTTCTCTTCATCGCCCAGCGGCGCCCTCATCCCTCTCCGTGTGTTCGCCGCTCACGGGCCGGGGATGTCCGGATCCGATGCTCTGGCGGCGGATCCGGCGGTTCCAACCCAATAGGCGCCTGGGTCGCCCTTTGCGGTGGGGGGCGCCCGGCGCCGGGATGGCGGAGAGGGTTTCTTCTTTGGGCTGGCGGCGATCAGCGTTGGGGGGCAGCACTCCTCTCGGTCCCTCCCCCGATGGCCAAGTCGGTCCCTAGTTCGGTGTCCATGGGGCCATTGCAGACGGCGTGATTCCCGGTGGATATGGCAGTCCGGCGAGGGGCGAGGCGGCAGAGTGAGAAGAGTCGCTGTGGAGGCTCGATGGCGGCAACGAAGATGAAAGCTGGCGCGGCGTTAAACAAAGCGGACCGCGGCGGCAGCGTTTTTTGCTGGTTTTTTCAGCGGCGTCTTGCCAAAGGGGTGGCGATGCAGCTCTGCGGCTGCGTGTGTAGCCCGGCGCGTCGATCCCCCTCTCGCGAGTATCGGCGGGATGGCTAGTCGGCGGCCGGTGGCGATTTGCTTGGATCCGAAGCTAGGCTAACAACTAGGGTCTTTTGGGCGCTGGGCGACATGGCGGCGCTGCGGGCGCCGTCTACCCCGTTGGGGGGCATCGCGTCCCCTAGTCACTTCCAGGAAGCTGGAGGCGTTCTTTGGCGGGTTAGACTAGGCTAGGCTTCTCGGATCCACTCCTTTGGGTTGTCGTTTCTCTGGCGTTGGCGTGGGTGTGGTTTTCGGGCCCGTTTCCCTCAAAAACTGGGTCAATCTTCTTCTTATTAATCCAAAGCCGACCGACTTGTTCTGGATCTTTCAAAAAATGGTTAGCTATTTGTCTAGCTAGATCATATGAGAGGAGCATGTGAGTCTAATAATATAAAATAGTCTTATTTTTGTCTCTCACCTCCATATCAGCGACTACGTAGATAGCACTAGCTATTACCATTGCACGCATAGAGAGAGAGGGAGGGCGTTGCCTGAACGGCGACACGCTAGCATGGTAGTCGGGGCGAGGGATGTCGGGCCAAGGGAGTCGTGCCGGGGAGTTGAAGGGAGAGGAAGACGGCTAGATGGGAGGAGGATCCAAGCGGCGCACACTCTCTCTTCCAAATGAATATCGGCAAAGAAACCGAAGCAACCGTCCTTTGATGGCATGAAGCGAACCCAAGGAATAAGAGATGAGAGGGGGATTTGAGGCCTCGAGGGCCTTCTCAAATTTAAGGTTCATATAGGACCCTGTTTGAGTTGAGTTGTGCAGTGTGCCTTTGCACTTTTGGAATATTGGTTTGCCCGAATATAGAAAAATAAAAAAAAGAATATAGCTCTTTTGGTGCCATAGTTTCGCCGTAAATCAGATGGAAGAAGAAGCACATAACCCAAAGCTACTAATGGCGTTTATTTACCGAGATAAATGTTCAAGGTCACGTGCTTTCCTCAAAAGGTACATGGCCACGGCACACGGCACACGGCACATGTACAAATCTACCTGAGCATTGTGTATTTAAGCTGGAGGGCGCGCAGCACACAGGGCATCGTACGTCAGCCTGATCTTCTCTGCTCTCTCACACTTCGCTAAGAAGCCACGAATTATGGTGACCCTAGCTCTGCTGCTGGTGCTGCATGAGGCCTCCCCGTGGGCCTTGGCCGCTGCAGGGGCAGCCGCGGCGCTGCTGTGGCTGGTGGCCTGGACGCTGGAGTGGGCGTGGTGGACGCCACGGCGGCTCGAGCGAGCCCTCCGGGCACAGGGCCTCAAGGGCACCAGGTACCGCCTCTTCACCAGCGACATCACGGAGAACACCCAGTTGAACCGAGAAGCCCGCGCGAAGCCGCTGCCGGCCGGCTCCCACGACATCGTCCGCCGCGTGCAGCCCATGCTCTATGACACCGTGAAACAATACGGTAATAAACGATCTGAATAACACCGCTAAAGAATTACTCCGTGGACTGAAACTGGAGCTCAAAATTCAAATGCAGGAAAACTGTCCTTCACTTGGTTTGGTTCGACGCCGAGGGTGATGATTTCAGACCCAGCATTAGTGAGAGAAGTTTTGTCCAACAAGTTCGGCCACTTCCGCAAGCCCAAGAGTAGCCGAGTTGCCAACTTGATAGCCAACGGGATTGTAAATTATGAAGGCGACAAATGGGCGAAACACCGGAGAATTATGAACCCTGCTTTCCACTATGATAAACTAAAGGTGCTTGTTCAATTAACTTTTAATACATGATAAACTAATACATGTAATTGTGTTTGAATGATGCAATTTCTGACTCTGAGTGTGCTTGCTGGTGTTTCATTTACAGCGAATGCTTCCCCTGTTCTCTGCTTGTTCCGTTGAAATGGTCACTAGATGGGAGAATTCCATGTCTTCTGAGGGTTCTTCCGAGATAGACGTTTGGCCTGAGTTCCAGAATCTTACTGGAGACGCCATCTCGAGAGCTGCGTTTGGTAGCAGCTATCAGGAGGGCAGGAGAATTTTCCAGTTGCAAGAAGAGCTAGCTGAATACATCGTACAACCTTTTCAAGCAAACATTATCCCAGGCTATTGGTTTGTTCTTTTTTTCCTTTAAACAACCGAGTTCTTTTTTTTTTTCTGTATTTGATGGCGTTGCAAATCAAATCTGAGCATTTGACAAACACCTGCATATTCAATTTCTACATAAGAAGCTTTCCTTCACATATTTTTAAGAGAATATCTATAACTGAGCCAAACATATCACTATCGAAGTTATCCTTTATTTTTCTATGTTTGCACCCAAACATAGTAGCAACTAGCAGTAGAAATAATCAATTTGTTCTATAATAACACGGTAAAGCATATTCAGGTTCTTACCCACCAAAGGCAACAGAAGGATGAGAGAGATCGATACAGAGGTTCGCAAAACTCTACGTGGAATAATCGAGAAAAGAGAGCAGGCTATTAAAAACGGTGAAACTAGCAACGATGACTTGTTGGGCTTATTGTTGGAGTCAAACATGAGGGAATCAAACGGAACATCGAGTCTAGGTATGAGCACGGAGGACATGATCGAGGAATGCAAGCTATTCTACTTCGCGGGCATGGAGACGACGTCTGTCCTGCTCACTTGGACACTGATCGTGCTAAGCATGCACCCAGAATGGCAGGAACGGGCAAGAGAAGAAGTCTTGGCTCACTTTGGAAGATCTAATAAGCCAGATTATGACACATTGAGCCGCATGAAGATTGTAAGTTCAAAGCTAATATTAATTCTCTTCTGTAAGTACAAAGCCAGGTATATATTCTTAACTGTTTCACCTTTTGCATGCAGATAACAATGGTTGTCAACGAGGTCCTGAGGTTATACCCGCCAGCAACCTTCGTGCTCAGAAGAACCTACAAGGAAATGGAGCTCGGCGGCATCAAATACCCGGCAGGGGTGAACCTTATGCTGCCCATTCTCTTCATTCACCACGATCCCAGCATATGGGGAGACGACGCGAGCGAGTTCAATCCGGAGAGGTTCGCCGACGGCGCTTCTAGCGCGACCAAGCTCCAGGGCGGCGGTTTCTTCCCATTCGGTGGGGGTCCCCGGATCTGCATTGGCCAGAACTTCGCATTGCTGGAGGCGAAGATGGCACTCTGCACTATCCTCCAGCACTTCTCCTTTGCACTCTCGCCGTCCTACATCCACGCGCCTTACACCGTGATAACTCTGCATCCTCAACACGGGGCACAAATCAAGCTGACGAAGCTCTGACCATATGACACTCTCGTTGAGTGGCAACATCCATGTACATTATATGTGGTGCTAGCTTTTATATACAAATGCTCTAGTATAGTATAGAGTTTGGGATTTTTACATGATATTTGTAGCTTTGAAATTAATAAACCGAGTCTGTGGGTGTTGATTAATGGAGAAATCGCATGCTTAATGGAAATAGCACTGATCATATTCACAGCCTGCGCAGCCTGAGCGGAACGCCGTGCTGCTGCTGCAGTGTGATGACGGTGTAGGGCCCGTGCACATACGCCGGCGACAGTTCGAACGTGAAGCGCTGCAGGATCATGCTGACAGCCAGCTTGGCCTCCAGCAGCGCGAAGTTCTGGCCGATGCAGATGCGTGGCCCCCCACTGAAGGGGACGAAGGCGCCCGGGTGGCTGCACGCCTTGGACACGCCCTCGGCGAACCTCCTCGGGTTGAACTCGTCGGCGTCGGACCCCCACAGGGCAGGGTCCCGTTGGAGGAATATGACGGGCGTCGTAACCATGACTCCCGCCGGGTACGTGACGCCTCCCAACTTGGTCGGCTGGTGTGTCCGGCGGTTCATGACCACCACCGGAGGGTACAGACGCAGCACCTCATACAGCACCATGGTAACCTGTTATATGTTACCACAAGAATACACAAGAATGACATATATATAACCGAAACCAAGCACAATTGATTACAGGATTGTGTAGTGAGATACTGAGATCGACTCACAATTTTTAGGCGTGCCACGCCATTGAAATCCGGTTTGTTTTGACCAAAGACTTGCAGGACTTCCTCCCTGGCACGATCCTGCCACTCCCGGTGCATGCTTAGCAGGACCATTGTCCATGTGAGCAGGACACCGGTAGTCTCCATGCCTGCGAAGTAGAAAACCTTGCACTCGCCAATCACCTCTTCCACGGTAATCCCCTTGCTGGATTTGCCATCCGAGTCACTGTAATTCATGTTCGACTCCAGTAGCAAACCCAGCAGGTCGTCCTTCGTTGCTTCACCGTTCGCAACAGCCTTCTGTCTCTTCTCAATTATGCCCCTCATGATCGTCTTGACCTCCCTATCGACTGCATGCATCCTTCTATTGTTTTCTGTCGGCAAGAGACTGAAGAGTAGTGTATACATAGTACATCATGAGCTACTAAATTTTAAAATGGATATTGTTTTTTTTTTGTGAGACAAGAACTTTTTTGATAAAACAATGGTACACAATTGGGAAGTAGAGTTATAGCATTTGGAACCGTACGAGAAGCCAGGGATGTTATTTATCCTGAAAGATTGAACAATGCGTTCAGCTTGCTCGGCCTGAAGTAGGAAAATTCTTCTCCCTTCTTCATAACTAACACCAAATGCAGCTCTTGAAATTACATCTCCAGAAAAATTTTGGAACTCTGGCCACACATCCAGCTCGGTTGGTTCAACAGAACAAGAAATCTGTTTGTCCCATCTGTCAACCAGTTCATTGCAACATGCCAAGAATGCCGGCAGCATTCCCTACAGCCATTTCCAAGTGAAGTGAAGGATTAGCAGACTCCTTTTTTTTTTTTCTTTACAAGAAGCTTAAATTAACCTTGTTTCAGCGGTAACTCGTGCTTTTACGGGCTAAGAGCATCTCCAAACTTTCTAAAAAAAAAAAAGTCTTGAGAAATCAATAAGTATTTAGATAAAAAAAAAAAACAAGAAACTCATCTGTTTGCTTGGACAAAATGAGACATAACAGTTAGTGATTATATTAAAAAAGAAGAAATTCAGACGGAGTAAACAAACCAAAAAGAGCTTATGTATTGCATGTCTCCATCGGTTCAGTTAATATAAAATAAGTCAAACTATCTAAAATTTGACCAACTTTACAATGAAAAATAACAACACTTATGATATTAAATAAGTAGACTACGAATATATATATTTCATAATGTATCTATCTATCTAGTGATAAGAGGATGGCCCCGGTGAAAACGGTAGTGCTTTACAAAGATGTGACCGGAAGGTCCAGGGTTTGAGCCCTAACCTCCGCATATTGCATAGTGCGCAGCTAATGTCTGACGCTAAACACCCCTCGCCAAACCTCACCTTTGACTTTGCATTTCAAAACTGAAATCAATTCTGTTATTCATCACAAATAAAATTTGAAGTACCTTCAGCTTCTCCGCATGGAAGGCCGGATTCAGAATCCTCCGATGTTTGGCCCACTTTTCACCGTCAAGAGCCACGACCCCAGCGACCAGGAGCTTTGCGAGAGGAGACAACATCGACTTCAGGAAGTCCCCAGACTTATTTGTCAACACTTCCCGGGCAAGCTCGGGATCGGTGATTAGAACTCTTGGGGTCGGCCCAAACCATGTAAACGAGACCTTGCCTGCATTTTTCATGTCGAAATTGACAAAAGCGACAGGCAGACAAGCTCAGTTTCCTTCAGAATGATTAGTAATAAACTGCACAGGTTGTTGACATCGGCAACGAGGCTCCTCCTGGATGGCGCGGTGAAGGAAAGGCGCGACGCGAGGGAGGAGGATGTCGTGTGGTCGATCCACGGAGACGGGCCTAGCGAGGGCCGCCTTGATGAAACGCTGCTCCTCCCTGAGGTCTCCCCAGAGGAGGCGGTACCGGGTGCCCCTCAAGCCCTGCGCCCTCAGGACACGGTCCGTGCGCCGGGGCGCCCACCAAGCCCACTCCAGCACCTGCGCCGCCAACCACAGGAGCAACACGGCCGCCGCCCCGCCTAGCACGGTCCACAGCGAGACCTCCCGGTCCCGGAGCAGCCCTGCGCCATCTCCGTCCATGGCTACCTCCTAGCTAGCTCGCCGTTCGTCTCTTGTGTGAAACGAACAGTAATAGCGGATCAGTGCACAGATGGATTGAATCAGGATATGACTGTACGCATTACGGCAGTACGCAAGCGGTGGCAAGGACAGATATATTGTCGTCCATGTGATTGAGACGAGCGATTCCGGTGAACTTGGCGGCTCCGGGCGGCGTGTAGGATTTGCGTGGTCTTGACACATGGCACCGTGGGGTCACAGGAAAGCGACTGATGATGACACATGCGCAGGGCTACCTTGTCCACAACGATAGCTGCCTTCGACCAATCAAATAATTTATAGCAATCAAACTGTTTTTTTTTTTTTTTTTTTTTTGGTAGTGTTCTTTCCATGTGAAACATGTTCTAATTTGCTAGTTAGAAAAATGACCGACACAATTGAAATCAGCCGAGAATAATTAAATTAATTTCCGCCAAAACAAGTGAAGCTAAACGGACGTAGTTCTGAAGCTGGCTCCACCTCGTCCTACTGGCCGAAATAGTCCACAGAAATGAAGGCTTATGAAGAATAGTGTACTTATTTTATTTAATTAGATATGGAAAATTTAGAACGTTATACAACATCGACAATAAACGCTTAGGAAGAAGGGAAAAAAAACCTGTAAAAAAAAAAAGTTCTTAGGCCTTAGGAACACTATAGGAAGAAGAAACAGTTAAAGAAAGCCCAGGAACAGAGAAACAGAAACCATCACTGCCTGCCTGGTCCATGGCTGCGGAGGTTGGAACGTTGCTGGGCCAACAAAAGATACAACCCAACAACGGATAGCCAGCCACGCCTGGTCAGCGGACGCATTCTGTCCGACCAGGGAGGGCAGCTAACACGCCCCGATTATGACACCTTGAGCCGCATGAAGATTGTAAGTTCAAAGCTAATATTAATTCTCTTTTGTAAGTACAAAGGTATATATTCTAAACTGTTTCACCTTTTGCATGCAGATAGCAATGGTTGTCAACGAGGTCCTGAGGTTATACCCGCCAGCAACCTTCGTGCTCAGAAGAACCTACAAGGAAATGTAGCTCGCCAGCATCAAATACATGGCAGGCGTGAACCTTATGCTGCCCACTCTCTTCATTCACCACGATCCCAGATATGGGGAGACGACGCGAGCGAGTTTAATCTAGGGAGGTTCGCCGACGGCTTTTCTAGCGCGACCAAGCTCCAGGGCGGTGGTTTCTTCCCATTCGGTGCGGGTCCCCGGATCCGCATTGGCTAGAACTTCACGTTGCTGGAGGCGAAGATGGTACTTTGCACTATCGTCCAGCACTTCTTTGCACTCTCGACGTCCTACATCCACGCGCCTTACACCATGTTAACTCTGCATCCTCTACACGGGGCACAAATCAAGCTGACGAAGCTCTGACCATGTGACAATCTCGTTGAGTGGCGGCATCTATATGTACATATATATGTGGTGCTAGCTTTTATATACATATGCTCTAGTACGTATAGTATAGAGTTTGAGATTTTACATGATGTTTGTAGCTTTGAAATTAATAAACCGAGTCTGTGGGTGTTGATTAATGGAGAAATCGCATGCTTAATGGAAATAGCACTGATCGTATTTATAGCCTGCGCAGCCTGAGCGGAACGCCGTGCTGTGGGTGCATCGTGAGGACGGTGTAGGGCGCGTGCACATACGCCGGCGACAGCTCGATCGCGAAACGCTGCAGGATCACACTGACAGCCAGCTTGGCCTCCAGCAGCGCGAAGTTCTGGCCGATGCAGACGCGCGGCCCCCAGCTGAAGGGCAGGAAGGCGCCCGGATCGCTGCACGCCTTGGACACGCCCTCGGCGAACCTCCGCGGGTTGAACTCGCCGGCGTCTGACCCCCACAGGGCAGGGTCCCTGTTGAGGAATATGACGGGCGTCATAACCATAACTCCCGCCGGGTATGTGACGCCTCCCAACTTGGTCGGCTGGTGTGTCCGGCGGTTCATGACCACCACCGGAGGGTACAGACGCAGCACCTCGTACAGCACCATGGTCACCTGTTAGGTTACCATGAATACACAAGAATAGCAATCAATCATGTTAACTAACAAAGTGACAGGATTGTGCAGCGAGATCGACTCACAACTTTTAGGCGCGCCATGCCATTGAAATCCGGCTTGTTCTGACCAAACACTTGCAGGACTTCCTCCCTGGCACGATCCTGCCACTCTGGGTGCATGCTTAGCAGGACCATTGTCCATGTGAGCAGGACACCGGTAGTCTCCATGCCTGCAAAATAGAACACCTTGCACTCGGCGACCACCTCTTCCACGGTAATTAATCCCCTTGCTGGATTTGGAAACAAGTACTTTTTTTAGAACAATGGTACAGCATTTGGAACCGTACGAGAAGCCAGGGATGTAATTTATCCTGAAAGATTGAACAAGGCGTTCAGCTTGCACGGCCTGAAGTAAGAAAATTCTTCTCCCTTCTTCATAACTAACACCGAATGCAACTCTTGAAATTACATCTCCTGATAAATTTTGGAACTCTGGCCACACATCTAGCTCGGTTGGTTCTACAGAAGCAGAAAATTGTTTCTCTTGGGTATTCCATGGCATACCGGGGATGACGAGGGGCGTGACATGGCTCGAACAGGCAGCGGATGCCGCCGGCCCCAAAGGTGGGCGGCGGGGGTCTTGGGGGGGTGACGACAGGAGCTGAGGGTATTAACCCTAAGTTGTTCTTATCTCCTTAACTCAAAATATTTGCCTCATATTTATATGAGGGGTTTACAAGTGCTAACAGGGCAGACTCATTAGTCTTTTCATGATGCTCACTCTAATTAAATTAAATAAAAATACTTAAGAAAGTTATTTAGTAATTAAATATTCAATCACTACGCTTATCCCTGGTGATTCGTTGACTAAGTGTGACATCTCTCCCCGCCTAGAGATTCAGCTCGTCCTCGAGCTGGAAGTCTGGATAGATCTGGTTAAATAACTCTGCATCTTTTCATGAAACACTGTTATGTTCTTCCATTTAATGAGCACCTACAGCTGGCCTTGGCGTACTCTAGATTTTAGCATAACTTCGGGTTTAGGAACTGGTGTACCTTCATATATGCGCAGTTCTGGTGGTTCGGATGGAATCTCTCCCCGATGTGGTTTTAACATACTGACATGAAAAGCATTGTGTATACGGGTGCCCGGCGGAAGGTTTAACTCATATGTAACAGGAGTAATGATTTTGGTGATGCTGAAGGGTTCGAAGTATTTAGGAGAAAGCTTGCCTTTATATAATGGTGTTATAGTAGCAGCTGATCTGGATAGTAATTTGAGCCAGACATACTCACCCACTTTGAATTGTCGTTCTGTATGTTTAGCATCAAAGTATTTGCGGTAGTAATCTTGAGCTAACTGTAGTCGGACCTTTGTCTAATCGAGGAAGGCATCACGCTGAGATAACATAGTATCAATCGATGGAAGTGTGGTCTCACTAGGGTTGTAACCTTTGATGGTTGGGGGGTCGCGGCCATAGACCAATTTAAATGGTGTTATTTTGGTTGAAGAGTGGTATGAAGAGTTATAGCAATATTTTGCCCATGGTAGCCATCTGATCCAATCTTTTGGTTTATCACCAGTCAAGCAACGTAGGTACATTGTAATGATTTTGTTGACTACTTCTGCCTGACCGTCTACCTGAGGATGATAAGCTAATGTAGGTGTAAGAATGACTTTTGATAATCTGAAGAGCTCCTGCCAAAACTGGCTTGTGAAGACCACATCTCTGTCACTGATGATCGATCTGGGTAGACCGTGTAACCTCACAATTTCTAAGAAGAAGCTTTGAGCTACTGAAGTTGCTGTGTAGGGATGTGAGGGAGGAATGAAGTGGGCGTACTTTGATAGGTGGTCTACTACCATTAAGATGATTGATTTTGTTCCCACCTTTGGTAGTGCCTCGATAAAGTCCGTAGAGATGTCCTCCCAAATCTATTCTGGTACTGGCAATGGTTGAAAAAGTCTTGCTGGGTGTAAGTGTTCTGTTTTGTTGCGTTGGCATATCAAGCCTTCATTCATAAATTGATGTATAATATGCTTATCATGCTTGACAAAGAAAGTATATGACAGAATCTATGTAGTGTTTTCTGTATCCCTTTGTGAGCCGAATCATGGACGACTTGTAGGATGGGCTGAAGATGTTTGGATGATGGTGAAAGCCATACCTTTTTGTTGAATAAAATCAATCCATTACGGACCTCCCATGCCGAATCCTTACCATTGATTATGGAGTCAATGAGGCTGATTGCTTCATCACTGAAGGCAGTTTCCTCTCGTAGTTGATCAAATAACCCAAATTGAATTTCTGAGATAGCCATTAGTGAAGATTCCGCATTGTTTTAGCGAGATATAGCGCATCAGCCACCACATTTCTCTTGCCCGGTTTGTATTCAACAGTGAAATCATATCCCAATAATTTGCTAACCCATTGGTGTCGAGGAATAGTAGATAAACGCTAATCTAAAATGTATTTTAAGCTGTAATGATCTGACTTTATGAGGCTGTGGTCTCCAATGTTTGACTGCCATAACTAAACCTATGAGTTCCCATTCATAAGTTGCTAGTTTTTTGTATTTATCAGGCATCCTTTTGCTAAAGTAGGCGATTGGACCGTTATCCTGGTGTAGGACAGCTCTTATGCCTGTTCCCAAGGTATCACATTCCACCACAGATAGTTTATTGAAGTCTGAAAGCTGAAGGACCGGTGCTGATGACAATGTCCTCTTAAGATGTTCAAAGGCAGATGTGGCTAGAGGTGTCCAATGAAAAGAATCCTTTTCAAGAAGATCTGTAAGCGGTCGGACAATCGTACCGTAATTCATGATGAATTTTCTGTAGTAACCTGCAAGTCCCAAAAATCCTCTGAGTTCCCTGAGAGTTGTAGGTCATGGCCATGATGTGACTGATTCTAGATTCTCAGGATCCACTACAACTCCAACATCAGATATAATGTGTCCCAAATAGCCAAGTTGGGATTGTCCAAAGAGACATTTAGATTTCTTTAAGAAGATATTGTGTGATGTCAATACCTTGAAGATCTCCTCAACATGGGATAAGTGCTCAGACCAGGTCTTACTAAAAATCAAGATGTCATCCAAGAAAACCAGAACGAATTTGTGTAGGTATGGTCCTAGAATGTCATTCATCAAAGCTTGAAAGGTAAAAGGTGTGTTGCATAACCCAAATGGCATAACCAATAATTCAAAGTGTCCTTGGTGTGTTCTGAAAGCCGTGTTTTCGATATCAGATGGATGCATGCGTACCTGGTGGTAACCCGAGCGAAGGTCTAGTTTGCTGAAGAATTTGGCTCCTTGCAGTTCATCCAATAGTTCATCAATGACATGTATTGGAAACTTATCTTTGAGGCTGTTATCATTGAGTGCTCTGTAGTTGACGCAGAACCACCATGTGTTGTCCTACTTCTTAACTAGAAGAACAAGAGACGAGAAGGATGAAGTGCTGTATTGGACTATACCTTGCAATATCATAGTGTCGCACTGTCCTTCCAACTCTTTTTTTTTTTGTTTTTTTGTATCTGCGGGTAACGGTAAGGGCGAACAATTGTAGGTTGAGTTGGGTCTTTCAGATGAATACGATGGTCGTAGCATCTCTGAGGTGGAAGACCAGAAGGCTCTTTGAAGAGGTCCTGAAATTTTTGCAGTAGGGGTTCCACTGGGGGATCAGAAGATAGGACATGAATATTTGGGGGCTCCTTTGGATAGACTGTGCCAAATGATAGGTTATCCCTGATGCCAGAACTTCATTGTCAATTTGTTAACATTCCAAACGATGGTGTCAAGAGAGCTGAGCCATTCTACTCCGAGGACAACATCATAGCCGCCCAATTTGATGCTGTAGAAATCCACTACGAAGTGTTCATTAGCAATAGTAAAATCAATATTATCATACCTGCCAACATTTGATATATGATCCCCATTAGCAACTGCTACTCGGAGGGATGAATGTGCTGAGGAGCTTCGTAAGTTCAGTTTGATTGCTATGCCAGAATCCACAAAATTATGTGACAAACCGGAATCCAATAAAGCTAGTAAATTGGTACCATTCATTAAGATCATTAATTGCATAGTAGGGCTTGTAGTAATTCCAGTCAATCCAAAAACTGATATCTGAACATCTATGTTGCGACGAATATGTACCTTTGAGGATCGTTGTCGTCTTGTCGATAGATGGAAACGTTTGGCGAGAGCCATAGCAGTCTCCTGGTCCGGTGGATGTTGTAGTTGTACTTCTATCTGTATTAAAGGAGCTAATCTAGCGACATAAAGCATGAACTGTTGTTGAGGTGAGAGCTGTTATACCTTATTCAGTGTCGCCATGAATTTGTTTGTGTAGGTGTCCAAATCCCCCACTTGGCGTATATTTGTCAGATCACCGAGATGATTGTGTTGCATTGGTGACCCAAAACGCCTGGTGATTGCCGCTGAAAATTCCAACCAAGTGGGTTGGCCCAATTCTTTTTCCCGACGAATGAACCAAGAGAGTGCGTTCCCTTGAAGATGGAACGATGCGAGCTAAATCTGATCACTGTCCCTTGTTTCCTGGCTGAGAAAAAATTTATTGCATTTATACAGCCAGTGCAATGGGTCTCCCTTACCATCGTACTATGGAAAATTAATTTGAGGTTGTTGCTCCACCGTTTGGGAGGTTCTGGGGAAAATTGTGTGTTGTCTGTTGGCTGGTGATTTGTTGAGACGGAGGCGTTGTGGATGGTGAAATCAACGGTATTCATAGACAAGAGAGAGAGCGTTTGGAGGGCGGAACATACTTTACAGAAGGTGGGGGCGATCTGGCCTCCACTGCTGTGAAGTAGTTGTTGATGATGTTGTTTACCTCCTCCATGAACTACTTGCTCCAGTCAGAAGCCATCTGATCACCTGCTCTTCGGATACCAATCTTTCACAGCTCGACTGACCGGTCGGTGTGAGGGGATGACGAGGGGCGTGACGTGGCTCGAACAGGCGGTGGCGCGCATGTCGCGCGCGGCCCAAGGTGGGTGGCGGCGCAAGCCCCGGCGGAGGCGGCAGCGGCACGGGGGCGCGAGTGCCGGGGGGGGCGGCGGCGGCCTGGAAGCGGGAGCTGAGGGTATTAACCCTAAATTGTTCTTATCTCCTTAACTCAAAACATTTGCCCTCATATTTATATGAGGGGTTTACAAGTGCTAACGGGCCGGACTCATTAGTCTTTTTCATGCTCACTCTAATTTAATTAAATAAAAATACTTAAGAAAGCTATTTAATAATTAAATATTCAGCCACTACGCTTATCCTGGTGATTCGTTTACTGAGTGTGACACATGCGTAGGGAGCTTGTCCACAACGATAGCTACCTTCAACCAATCAACGACCTCGACCCTCCGTCTAAAAAAATAATTTATAGTAATCAAACTGGTTTTTTTTTTTTTACAATCGGCAGGGAGTCTCCTACCTATATTTTTTATTTTTCAATTAAATGAATGAATATGAGTACAAGAAAATTTACAAGGCAACTAGTCGCAAGAAAAAAAGAAGTCTAGGGATTAAACATTGAAGCTATCTCTTCGAGAAATAATTAAAGTCTGCCCTGTTGCTTTGGCTTTAGCACACACAAAGCCATGTTCTTCTTTGAATCTTTTCTTCCAGCTGGGAAAATTAGCTTGCTCATTATCAAAAACTACACCATTTCTGGTTAGCCAAATAACCCAACAGGCAGTTATAATTTTTTTCTCTCAATATATATATATATATATATTTTTTTTTGAAAAATAATATACTACTCTAAAGAATTCTCTTGCTTCAATCACCGTATCAAGGGGTTGCAAGTTTGTGTTCCAGTTGATGGAGAGCGAGTTCCAGCATTGTTGACTTGAAGGACAGAGGAAAAAAAATTGTCAAAGGGGTTTAATTAAGATGTCCTTCCACCTGAAGGACCCAACAGGGCATCTTGCTTGAGGAGGAGTCTGGTGGTTGCTATAAAGTTTGGTCCAGGTGAGCATGACCCAAGGCAGATCCTTATTATTGTAGAACTTGTCTAGGAATTTCAGAAGAAAATGCATTGTTTTGTGTTTTGCTGTCAATGATCCCTAGGCCTCCTTCTATTTTAGGTTTACTGGTTGTTTCCTAGGCAACTAGACAAGTACATTTTCTATTAAATGTCCCATTTGCTCCAAAGATTGTGTTTTCTGATAGTGGTTGATGTTGTCAAAAAAATGATAGTGGTTGGCTTGGCTACAACAATCAATTTCAATCCGGTAGGGATGTCTTGATTAAAACCGGAGGTGGTATAATATGTGCAGATCTATACGCAGTTATCAGTATGCAGTTGGCAAATAGAAAAAAAATATTATATATTTGATATGAAGTTTAGTAATCAAATATTATGCTTTTTTATTTACATGAGATTATAGTGTCGGCTACGGTGTACACAAGAAGGCATGTGACACGATTTGATTAAAAACAAATACCTGAGCTAAGTGAAAAAGAAAGCCGGTGATTCTTATTTTTGGGCAAGCCTTATGGGTGTCAAATCATGGAACAATGGAACTGAAATCACGTTTTGGGAAGTCAAATGGTTGGACACCAGACCCAATATCCAAACCTATAGATTGTGGTGTGCAAAAATCAGGCAACGACTGCAAACTGCTCCTCTAAACTTGCCCTTTAGGACTTTGGTGGGAACAAAACTAACCGAATGGTATAACCTGGTTGCTAGTATTATGCATGTTACGCTCAACAATATGCCGAATAGGTTTTGTTGGGGTTACATGAAAATTGATCCTTTTGGGTGAATTCTATGTATAACCTCCTTGTCAGCAATGGTTTGAAAGGCACACACGAGGTATGGCAAATCAAAATACCTTTAAAAAAGCAAAATCTTCATGTTTCCTCAAAAAGGGATTATTTTAACAAAAGATAATCTAGCAAGAAGGAATGGGAATGGTAGTAAACTTTGTTGATTTTTTTTTAGAACCGCACGTAGTGCGAGTGGTAGGGACCGGTGGCTGGGTTCCTGCCGGCCAGAGTTCAAGCCCTGCTCGGCTCCGGTTTCTCACCGGGACTTTGTTTCCAGAAATAATGGTTCATGCTCCTCTCTGATGGCAGTAGCTCTAGGATATGGGTATAAGTGTGGGTTTGAGTGTGTGCGTGGTGGTGTGAGTTTGTACTCATGTTCAGATACTACAGCATGGGCTTAGTTGAGGAGCTGACAAAAAAAAACTTTGTTGATTTTTTAATAAACTTCAGTCCATCCAACATCTTTCCTTTGATTGTCACTATGCTTGTTTTCTCTAGCGGGCGGTTCATTGGTTATTTGGTATTGCCCATCCAACAAACACGTCTCATTTATTTAGAGAATAGGCAAACTTGGGTCAACAAAAACCCAATTTGAAATGATTTTGTTTTTAACAAAGGACAAAAACAACCTTTTTGTAGGTATTGTTTGGGATGGACATATTGGCATCTAATCTGAACTCAGCGCTTGAATGAGCACATGACTTCCATTGTGGAGACATGCAGGCTTTTAGAGTCTAGTGTCATGTTTCTGTCTTCTGATGGTCTTCAATCAAAGTCGGCGTAGCCTAACCAAAACGCCGTGTTGAGGGTGAAGGGTGAGGACACGGTAGGGCGCATGAATGTACGCCGGAGAGAGCTCAAATGTGAAGCGTTGTAGGATCATGCTGATGGCCAACTTTGCCTCCAGCAGCGCGAAGTTCTGGCCGATGCAGACACGTGGTCCCCAGCTGAATGGGATGAAGGCGCCCGGGTCGCTGCATGCCTTGGACACGCCCTCAGCGAACCTCCTTGGGTTGAACTCGCCGGCATCATTGCCCCATAGAGCAGGATCCCGGTGGATGAACATGATGGGCAACACAAGCATGACATCCGGTGGGTACGTGATGCCTCCAAGTTCTGTCGGCTTGTGCGTCCGTCGACTAATAGTCAATGCCGGAGGATAAAGGCGTAGCACCTCATACAACACCATGGTCACCTGTTGCAAAAGTACAAAATCAATCAAACACCAAAAAGTAATGCTTAATAAGATAGTATATTTTTCATCTAAAAAAATAGGATAGTATATTGGCATGGAGATCTCGAAATAAAACAGAATAATCTGTACGGTGAAATATTTCCTTTTGAATTAGTCGTACTAACACTTACAACTTTTAGACGACTAACAGCACTGAAATCTGGATTGTTTTGTCCAAAGACTTCCAAAACTTCATCTCTGGCTTGATCTTGCCACTCCGGATGCATGCTTAAGACTACTATTGTCCATGTCAGCAGGACTGCGGTAGTCTCTGTTCCAGCGAAGTAGAACAGCTTGCATTCTGCGATCACTTCTTCTAGTGTAATCCCACGGCTGGATTTTCCATCTGAATCTGTGTAATTCATGTTTGACTCTAATAGCATGCCGAGCAAGTCATCTTTGGTGGGTTCACAGTTCTTCATGGCCTCGTGTCTCTTATCTATTATTACCTTTAGGATGCTCTTGGTCTCCCTATCGATAGCCTTGATCCTTCTGTTGTTTTCTGTTGGTAAAAGACTGACAGAAAAAAGGTAAATGTGAGATCTAAGGATTACTAGAAATGCCTTACAAGCTAATGGCATATGCACCACGCACGTAGCAGCATAGCACTACCTACCTAATAAAAAGGTACAAGCACTCTAATAGTGCAGTGGGATTTGTAGGGTGATATATCTTTTTAGATAATTGTAGGGTGATATATGCAACAAAACATTGGTAGATTTTTAGATCAAGGCATAAAACATTGGTAGATAGTAATAAGCATTATGGAGTAGTAGAGTTATATACGAGAATCCTGGGATGTGATTTGTCTTGAAAGCTTGGGTAACACGAACAAGTTGTTCAGCTTGAAGTCGGAAAATTCGTCTGCCTTCTTGGTAGCTAACACCGAAAATAGCTCTTGATATGACATCCCCGGACAAATTTTGGAATTCAGACCATATGTCTAGCTCTTTTGTTCCGACCGAATCTCCAACTAAGTTGTCCCATGTGCAAATTAGATCGCTGCAAGCCGTAGAGAAGGCCGGCAACATCCCCTGCATCCATTTCTAAGATAATTAAATCTTTGCAAGAAACCTAACTCAGGGAAACAAATCAATTTTTGTCACGTGACAGAATTAGGCCAGTCATGGGCGGGCTAAAAGGGCCCAACCGGCCACGGCCGGCCCCCCCGAAGGGGGGAGGGCGTCTTGTGGGGGCAAAGGGCCGACATCGCGCCGCGGAGCCGCCGCCGCCTCTCCGTCTCCGACTTTGCTTCGTCGTCAAGATATGATTATTTTAGGACTCTTTGGTGTGCAAGGGATATTCCAACTCTATAAGTAAACCCTTATTAGAAAATAAATATGATTTCTTGTAAAAGGTATTCCAACCATATAAGGAAACTTTTAGAGAGATTGCTTGGATTACAAGTCCCACTAGGAGGGCTATATAAGTAAGGAGTCTGTAATCTCATGGGGAGACAAACAATAAAGAAAATAATCTCGTGCCCCTCTCTCTCTCACCTCCACCGCCGCTGCACCTCCCTCGCGCCACCATCCCTGAGCTCGTTGTCGTCATGTCACTTCCGCCCAATCGAACCGGTCTTTGACAGCTGGTATCCGGAGACCAGGACGATTCCCACCACCGATGGCTTCCGATATGCGTGAGTTCACCAAGGCGTTGAAGGAGCTCCTCGACAACAACTGCACCAAGATCGGTCGCCGTTTCGACGAGATTGAGATGCGTCTTCGCCGCCTGGAGTACCTCTACATCACCTCAAAGATTCAGCTACCTCCTCTCCACTTCCGCGGCGATGGCGGCGGCGACCGCGGAGGACAGCCCAGCGGCGGCCGCCGCCGCTGGCCATGGGGCCCCGGCGCTGCCCTTGGTGCCAACCCCACCCCCCGATGACGCCATCAACTCCGCCTCCAACCCTTCCATCCTCCAGGCTGGACGAGGGTAGCAACGTCGTCGAGGGTGGCGCTTACCGGCCGTCATCGACAAAAAACACAGCACCGGCCGCTTCTTGCTCTCCACCGACACCTACAACCGCGCGGGACTCCCGGCGGCTACACTGGCGCCATCCGCGGCGCCCCCGCCCTCCGTCACGGACCTACCCCCCCTCTCTATGTTGTACGCCTTGAGTTGCCGGTGTACGATGGTAGCGACAACCCCGACCTCTGGATTAGCAAGATGGAGCTGCTGTTCGAGTTGAAGGACGACATCAATTCCGAGTTCTACGCCCGGTATGCTGCTTTCCATCTGCGGTCCTGCTGCAGTCTGATTCCACAGACTATCCCGGAGAAGGTCGTTGGTCAAGTGGGACGCGTTCACCCACTACCTACGCCGCGCCTTCGGACCGCCCATCGTCACTGACACCACCGGAGAGTTCGCGCCTCCTATTCAGGAGGGCAGGCTGAACGACTATATCGACGCTTTTGAGGGCTATGCGACTCGTATGGACCTTGTTGGCGGTCGTTATCGACCATATTATACCGCCAATTTTTATCCAAATCAGGGGAAACAAGCAAGCTTATGACACATATACATATGCTATGACCTAGTTGCACTTGTTTCTCGAGAAAACATGTTTTGCAGGACAAACGTCGGAAACAAATGGAAATGCATGAAGTAAAGAAGAAAGCGCAAAGCAGAACACATATTCCAGAAATGCGCTATCAAGGGAAATAGAGAAAGTCCACTTCAAAGAACAAGTGGACCAAAGCACCCGACAATTATAGATCAGGGCCGACCCACAAGCCCACACGCCAAAGGCGGTCACGAGAGGGGCGGGCCGATCCGGCCGAAGCTGGAAGTGGGTCCGGCCGGACTGGCGAAACTGCCAATTCGCACCACCCTTTTTCTGGCGGTTGCATGCCGCCATGCATAGTCGATTCCGGGGGGGGTGCTTCCTTATTTACCTACGACCATCCTAGCTATAAATAGATAGTGGAGGGCTCCATTCAAAACACACACCACACAAGAGTCTCTCCCTCCACACTTGTATCTCTTTTACTTTTATTGGTTAGAGCTAGGAGCTTGGCAAGATGTAATAGAAGATCAAGATCAACATGGAGATACTTGGTATGAGCAATTCATTGTTCTTCATGTTCTTCATCATTGTTCTTGTTCTTAACTATCATTATAGTTGTGCTATAGAACTAGAGTATAGTTCCTCATGATATAATCATCGCATATGAACTAGGCTATAGTTTTTATGTTATGATTCCATCATATAGAACTTATGCCTAACCATTCATACAGTTTATAACATGGAGTTTAGATGGCGGTCTGTCGTACCTTCGGGTTTGCCCATATTCTTGCTCGTTGATCCGTAGGGTCAGAGTCCATGGGGGGTATGGGTAGTTCCTTAGTGCACGCAGGCATGGAGCCCGGGTGCACGGGAGCCTTCGGGATATGTCGGTACCCTACGGTAGTGAGGTAGGCGGCAGGTGGTGACAGCCCTGTCCGTCCCTTGTACTCCTCCACGTCCGGGTATTGAGTAGGAGTTCTGAAAGTGTCTATCGGCTGGCAGACCAGCTGCGGGCATCTCCCCGTCCATCTATCTCTGTCCTTATATCTTGTATGACCATTAACTTGTTCTTTGCACAACTATATAGGATACGCCTTGCTCCAGTTTAGGGTTTTCTTTATCCTTGAGATTGCTCGAGTGTGTGTGTCAAGTTATCCTTTACCTATCATGTCCATCCCTGTTATGAACCTTGGTCTATTATACAGTCGTGTTATCTTGTCCATCTTTCTATTAGAGACCTTGTACCATGCCTTCCCTGTGGAAATACGATACCCTGAATACTTCCGGGTGAAAGCTACAATGGCATTTCCGTGCGCTTGCGGAACTCTTTCTGTTTGCGTTAAGAAACGCCAACAGACCTCGAGAGCCAGCTTCACCACGTCAACCTCTTCGTCGGTGGCTTACGCGACACCCTTCGTACGATCCTCGAGTGGTTCGAGCCACGGTCAATGGAGGAGGCCATCGACCTCGCACGCCGCTACGACAAGGAGCTGTCGGCGCCAGCAGCAGAGGACGTCGGCGACAACCACGGTAACAACGTCACCGACATTGACACCGACATCGACGTGGCTCTGGCGGACAGGGCGCTAGGACGGCAGCTCCTGGCCGCTAGCATGGAGACGATCGTCGACCAAACAGCGGGCGACCTCCTCACTGAGCTACACCTGGACACCACGACGAACCAGGAGCTCGGCATCATCGCGAGCGCCATTGAGCTCCTAGCGACTGCACCTGAGTGGAACCTCTACAATGGCACCGTGAGGTACTTCCATTGCTACTACGTCCCCTGCAGCCTCGGAGCTACTCCAGAACCTTCTCCTCAAAGGTGGCGTCCCCCTGCATGGCGTTGTAGTGGGCTTCCACCTCCCGACTCGTCCATGCGAGGAACAGACCTTCCCAGCGAGCATGCTTCTCCTGATGGTGTGCCTGAACGTCCGGCTCGACGACGTCACGGTGTTCCTCTTCGACGACAACGGCCAGGAGTTCCTCTACATCGACAACGTCAGCGTCGACGCGATGGATGCGCCGGCACCCCAGGTCAGGCCACCCGTCAATACGACCAGCAACCTCCTCTAAGGTCGCCTACTTCGCCTCACTTCGTCCCCGGTCGCCTCTACGCTCAAGTACATGTCTTTGTGCACCTACTACTTCCGGCACCCACGGCGGCTCGCTGAACCTTTGGAGCTATGCGGCATCATCGATTGCCTCGGTCATGAGGAGCGCATGGATGGATCGGCCCTTTGTGCATCCCCCGCTGAGCTATAAGTTCAGCATCTACTTCGGCAGCCTGCACTTCGACTTCTCCTTCGACGACGAGGAAGCTACGATCTGCAACGACTCCAACGACAAGTCGGGCTCCCTCATCCTCAGCTACGGACCCGGCGTAGCGGCGTCCCCCGATCGGCATCGCCTTCGCGCCAACCTGGTGGGTTGGCGGGGCGTGGGCGCGCCGCCTCGTCGAACGGTGGGGAGATGTCATGTGCGGAATTGGGCCAGCCATGGGCGGGCTAAAAGGGCCCAACCGGCCACGGCCGGCCCAGGAAGGGGGGCGCGGGCAAGGGGGCGGCGCCGCCGCCGCCGCCGCCGCCTCTCCGTCTCCGACTTCGCTTTGTTGTCAAGATAGGATTATTTTTTAGGACTCTTTGGTGTGTAAGGGATATTCCAACTCTATAAGGAAAACCCTTATTAGGAAATAAATAGGATTGTTTGTAAAAGGTATTCCAACCATATAAGGAAACATTTCTACAGATTGTTTGGATTACAGGTCCCACTAGGAGGGTTGTATAAGTAAGGGATCCGTAATCTCTTGGGAGACATCTCTTGGGAGACAAGCAATAAAGAAAATAATCCCATGCCCCTCTCTCTCACCTCCACCGCCGCCGCTCCACCCCTCGCGCGCCGCCGCTGCCTGCCGCCGCCGCCCGTGCCGTCACCCCCTGCCCTACCACCGCCACCACCTCCCTCAACCGGCCCCCAAGGCCGGCGCCGCCCGCCCACCGCCGCCCACGCCATCGCCACCGTCCCGAGCTCGCTGCCGTCGTGTCACTTCTTACTTGTATTACCTGTTGGCTTAGTGTTTATTAGCACAACATTAATTTGTGTTACAAAAATAAGGCTTTATTAGTGTTAAGGAGTAGGCCACTTAGCTTCCATAAACCCAAGTCATATTTTGTGATCTACAGAATCAACTCAAATCAAGCAGCACGTCTAGATGTTTGCAAATCAATCACAAAACTTTACTTACAGTTAATATAACACCAGGCAGGCAGCTAGCACAAATAAAAGTTATTTCTGCAAATAACTAGATCAAATTGATCAATTGACCATCCTTTTTCTATTGCTGTATTAAGTGATGCTCATACTGCACTGTTTCTCCATTTTAAGGTTAACAAGGTACAGAGTATGTGACATAACAAACCAAGAGCATTAGCGTACTAAACTTATGTTTAAAATTATCAGTGCAGTGGTGTGAAATTAAACATCGCAAATTAAAGATTGCCCCAAGGTATTTCAGTGGAGAAGAAAAAGAACCTTAAGCTTCTCTGCATGAAAAGCTGGATTCAGAATCCTCCTATGCTTGACCCATTTTTCGCCGTCGACAATCGCAACCCCACCAATTAGAAACTTCATAAGACGAGTGGCTATCTTTGTTTTCACGAAGTAGCCATCTTTGTTCGACATAACTTCCCGGACCAGCTGAGGGTCAGTGATTGTAACTGTTGGGATCGTCCCGGACCACGTGAACGAGAGTTTACCTACATGACAATTTTGGTCACTTCAAATGAATGGATGGATTACAGTTTAAAATGAATGCATACCATGCTCGTGGATGACACGGTGAAGGAGAGGAGAAACACGCGGGAAGACATCATGGGGCCGGTCCATGTGCACAGGCCTGGACAGGGCCGCGGCCGTTAGCCGGCTCTCGTCCTTGAGGTCGCCCCACAGGAAGCGGTAGCGGGTGCCCCTCAGGTCCTGCGCCCTGAGGGCCCGCTCCATTCGCCGGGGAGCCCACCAAGCCCACTCCAGCACCTGCGCCGCCCAGCACAAGACCAGCACCGCTGCCACTCCGGCGAGCACGCTCCATGGAGAGGCCTCGCGGAGCAGCGCCACGCAGCTGACCATGGCGTTGCAGGCTTTGCTCGATCGTACCGTGCTGGCTGCGCAAATAAGGGGAAGCAGCAACAATTAATATAACAGAGAGCGAAATGCTTAGTTTTAACTTTTAGTAGTAGGTCGCTTATGATTGCTGCTTTCGTCCTCGTGTGTTTTGTTTATGTTTGTATCCATCACCCTTAACATAGTAGCTATGTCAGTGGAGCCGTTGGAGTTACATATGTATGTTTTACTCAGCAATGATTCAGTAGAATATACTCCAGATTTAAATAAATTGTATAAGTGCAAGACTACAAGGAAAGGAATGGAGCCATCTGAGTGTTTTTTTTAAGAAAGCCTCGCGCGCCAATTGGCTAGTCTCGAGCCTCAACTTTTTTAAAAAAAGAATTAAAGGAGCCCCAACTGGACCAGGTCTGCCATTCCTGCCGTCGGCCTAGATGTTAGATTTGACCATACCCCGTCGCCCGTGCGGGCCTGTGGGATACACACCTGCCCCTCTAACCTTTGCCACGTGGATGGCAGGAGGAGGGGCGAGGGTTTTCCACAGGAGTGAGGTAGGGAACAACGTGGGCAAAGGTTGAGTTCCCGAGAGAATGTCTTTTCGATTAATAGGTCATGAAAGCGCCTACCAACCGTCCCCCTCATACGTCCTGTCGGTCCGTATTTATAGGCGTCCGGTCGGTATTTACTGTAGTTACATATCAGGACAAGGCGTGCTTGCCACTTACGACTAGGGCCCGCGCAAGGGTAAATTGGTACAAACCCCCTCAGGGGTAAAAGGTAAAACATAAGTCCCACCACGCCCACGGCTCCATTGGGGTTCCACTCTCCTAGCGCCGCCGCTGGCCCCGGCCCGCCCGGGCTCCATCGCCCGCTTGTGCCGCGGAGATGTCCCACTTCTTGTGCCACCCCGCGCTGCGGGTGTTGTGTTGGCCTTGCCGCCTCCCGCACCTTGCGGGGTGTCGTGTTGGCCTCGCCGCCCCAGCGCTGCGGGGTGTCGTCTTTGCTCCCGCTTCCCCCGCGCTGCGCGGGTGTCGTCTTTACTCCCGCCGTCCCCCGCGCTGCGAAAATGTCGCGATGGTTCGCCCCCCCGCTGCGGTGTCATCTTGGCCTCGCTTCCCCGGCGCTGCGGGTATGCCGTGTTAGCCTCGCGCCCCCGTGCTGCAGGGTGTCATCTTTGGCCTCCGCTTCCCCAGCGCCTGTGGGGTGTCGTGGCCTCGCCGCCCCCGTGCCTGCGGGGGTGTCATCTTTGCCTCCGCTTCCCCGGCGCTGCGGGTGTCCGTGTTGGCCTCGCCGCCCCAGCTGCGGTGTCATCTCGGCCTCCGCTTCCCCCGCGCTGCGGGGTGTGTCGCGTTTTGGGCCCGAGGCTCTTGGGGGTCCCACGGCGGGGTCCCTCCCCAGCGTGGCCCCTCGGGGGTTTGGTCGGTGCTGTCGGGCGAGGCTGCGAGTAGGGGGAGGCCGCGGGGCGGCCTTGGCGTTTGCGGGGCTATCTCCGCCAGCGACGCCCTAGTTGCTGCTGGGCCGGTTGTGGATTCGTTTTGCCACGTTAGGTTTTGTCGTGGGTGAGGCGGTTGAGTTCTTGAGCTGAATCTGAGGCGTTGGACACGAACCGTCGGTGTACGTGGCAGCAGATCCTGCTGCCCTCGGGGTCCGTTCCCGGCGAGTGCTTTGGCCCCTATAAATAGCTGGTGCCGCCGCTGCGGTAAAAGTTCTGCGCTCTCCATTTTCACTCTCCTGCATTCACCCGTTCCCTGTTCACTCTTGTTTCCCCGCGCTTGCCCTTGTTTGTGTTCAACGTGGGACGCGGGTGTCGGGGTTTTGCCTTTGCGGGGTTTCGTTTAAGTTTCCTGTGGTGGAGGATGGCGAAGGTTGGAGATGCGGTGAAGGGCAAGCCCAAGGAGACCTCCCCGACGCTGCTGTTCTCCCCCAGCAAGGTGGGGGAAGCCGAGCTCAAGGAGTACGCGGAGCTGGGTTATCTTGAAGAGGCGAAGGCCCGGCCACCCCGTGGTGACCGTATCCCCAAACCTCGTGACAACGAGGTTGTGGTGTTCACGGAGTTCTTCACCGCCCGCCTGCGCTTCCTGCGGGCGTAGTTCGTGTTGGGTGTGATGAGGCGTCTTGGACTCCGCTTCCACCAACCGGAACCCCGCGTGCTTCGCGAAGGTGTGCATCTTCGTGCGGGCTGCTGCTCGCGGCCTTCCGTTCGAGGCGTGGAGGCCTTCCATACGCCCATCGCGTGCATCCCCAGCCACGCCCCGTGGGGCGTGCGAGGCTGCGGCGGTTGGCGCGAGTACGCGGTCTACACCGCCAGCGTACCCGCGCGCCGCTCGTTGCGGCGCGAGGCCCGGGAAAAGTAAGTGGTCGGCGGGACTGGTTGTCGAAGTGGTTTTACTATGAGCTACCGGAGCGATGGGCGTGCGGGGCTCTACGCAACCTTGGCGACCCTCCCGAAGGGCGGTGGGTGGAGACCAATGCCACTGGCGAGTAGCGAACCATGTTGACTAACATGTCCGGATACGGCGGGGGGCGGGGATCTAGTGGAGGAATTCGTGGCGGCGAGGTGCTGCCGCTATCGGCCTCGCAGGCGTGGCCGGAGGTGGAGGATGTCGATAAGGCTGCGGAGTTTTGGCCTGAAGTCTCCGAAGGTGGAGTTCGAGGTTCTGTGGGGAGCATCGGATCAAAGGTCGAGTTCTCGTAAGTCGGGCGCGATCAGCCGGGTCCTTGTTGAGGTCGAGGGGCGGACCGGGAGGCGATTGGGAAGTGTGAGGGGCGCGGAGTACAAAGCGGATCCGTTTGGCCCTCGGGAGTCATCGAAGGCTGAACGAACGGGTGTTTGACCCGGTTCGGCATTTTGTAACCTCCACCGCCCAAGCCGGAGGAAGTGGGAGCAGCCGGGCGACGAGCAAGCAACGGAAGAAGAGAGCCCGGCCACGGGCCGGATGGCCCCACAGGTGGCGCGGGGCGTGGGTGGGAGCAAAGGTGTAAGGCGGCCCGTTTGGACACGGGGGCTGCCCCCCCGCGGACGCGGGGTGTGCCTTGCCTTGGTCGCGGGTCGCCCTCCTCTTGCGCCCGCGGGGCGGGTTCACTTATTCACGACATCGGCGGCTCCGGCCGAGCGGGGAGGATGGCCGGCCCTTGGTTCGATGGGGACCGGGTTCTTTCCCCGGTTGTCGCGGGGACTCCGCCGCGCGAGGAGGCGACTCTCCGCCTGGCGAGGTTGAGGATGTCCCGGCGGAGGAGGTGCTTGGCGCCACATCGCGCGGTGGCCAATGCCATCGTTCCGCGCGCCGCGAGTTGACCCCGGGAAGACGGCGATGGTCGAGGTGTCGTCTGGGCGCTTGCGGCTCCGAGTACCTCCGCGGCCCCCTTCATGTGGCGCCTCTTGGTCCCGCCACGCCCCGCCGGCCGGGTTCGGTGCCATATCACGGTGGGGGCGGGAGGTTGACGGGGAACTCGATGACGGATCTGCCGGCGGGAAGCGGGGGCATGGTCGGTGCTGCGTCGACACTCTCGGGTTCGCGAAAGAGGTTGCTCCGGTGGACCGGGATGCGATCTGCCTACCGGCCCGATATCGGAGAATGCCAATTCGAATCGAACGAGGCGGAGAGGCGCTTTCTTGGCACGGTTGCGGGGGCGTCAGCGAATCCGGGAGGCTGAGCACCGGCGCTGTCCTTCCGCTCCCGGCCGGAGCTAGAAGAAGACATCGCGGAAGGCCGCCGAGATCAGTCCCGGCGCATCTTGCGGGAGCGCGGCGCGCGCGACGCCAAAGACGACGCGGAGGTCTGCGAAGCGGGCCCGCGGTGGAACGCGCCGGGGGGGGAGGTGGCTCGCTGGATGCGGAGTTGAAGAAACGAGACGGAGGCCTATGCCTCCCTGCGGGAGAGGTTCCGGAAGGCGCATGACGAGTGGTGGAGACCTCCCGCCGCAACGTTGACTGGTCGAAGCGCGAGGCTAGGTCGGGGGAAGAGGCCGCGGCGAAGAAGGTGGCGGAGTTGGAGCAACGGCTGTCCTCGCGCGATGACGCCGTGGGCTGGCGGGGATGCTTTCGGTGAAGGAGACCCTCGACAAGTGTTCTTGTGGACGCCGGGAGCAGCGGCTCTGCCCCTCCCCCACCAGAGTGGAGCTGGTGCCATCGCCCGAGTGGCTGAAGTCGACGCTCTCGGCGTGACTCATTTGGTTCATCATGCGCGGACTTCTTGGGTATGTGGGGGCGATGGCGGCTTGGTCACACTGCGCGCGCGCGGGGTGCCCATCTCAATGAGCCCCGCAAGCTCAAGTTTCCGAGGAGGGAGGAGATGGGCCGGCGAGGGAGGGCGAGGGCCTCCGCTACTGGGCTGGGAGGTTTAAAAGAAGTTCTTTATGGATGTTGGACATGACGTGGCCATGGAGGAGGCCCAGGCCGCGACCGCGCGGGTACAGGTTTTTTTTTCCTTTTCGTGATTCTTGTTGTCTGGTTGGAATGTCCTTGGTGCTTTTGCTGACCCTATCTTCGTGCAGGCTTTGGCGGCTGTGCTCGAGGCTGGGGACGACGGGGCTGCTGTGGACTGCGGGGCCCCGGAGGATGCTGGCCCCGCTGCGCCGGAGGCGAGAGTTGATCAGGACGGCGGAGCTGCCCGTGAAGGTGCCTCTGCGGAAGGTGACGACAATGCTGACCCCCGGGTGCAAGTCGAAGCTGCCCCGGACGGCTCAGGCGCCGCTTCTGCCAGCCAGGTTGAGACCTCGCGGGAGTGATGTCTTAAGACATGTGTAGGAGTTAGGGGGCCTCGCTGGAGGTGCTGTAAATGTACTTGGTGCACTCAGAGGAGCCGGTGTGTGGTTAAAAGTTAACTGTGTTTGATTGCGCTGCTATTTTGTTAGTCAACTGCGTTGTTTAGCATTTTGCTTAATCGTTGCGGGCCAGGGTGTTGATCTTTGTGGGGCGTGTTTTCTGACTCTTGGCTCTGCCGCGCAGGATCCTGCGGGGCCTGCGCGGGAGGTGCTCAATGTCATCCCCCTTATGATGAATTACCAAGACATTTTCATCTCGGGGGAGACCTGGGCTCACGCGATGATGAAGTACCCCGGGATCAGCTTCGAAGCTTTTTGGTGGGCGCGTACTAGGAAGTATGATGTGAAGAACCAGGCCGCGGGGGCTTTCTGGCGCGAATATGACCTGTCGGATCGTCAAGTGGAACGGATGGTGTTCGGGCCGGGGCCGTCCGCGGTTGTGTTGGACGGGACCTCGGGGATGAGGAGGTTTGTTGCTATTGCGCTTGGTAGGTTGAGTTTGAGGAGGACGTGAGGGTGCGGTGATTGTCGCCGGCCGGAACCGAAGGAGCAAGATGCGGCGTGATCTGCGGCGCGTCTTTCGGCGGAGGGTGCTCCGGGCGGCTCCCGTTGTTAGGGCTGCTCCCTTGTTGTGGGGGCCGGAGTTTGGCCGAGGGCGTTGGCGGAGGGGTTGGTCGGAAGGAGTAGGTGGAGGTTTGTTTCTTGACGTCGAGGTGGTTGACGTGGCGGAGTTCGTGGAGCGAGTCGCGGCGATCCTCGTGGAAGAAGTGTTGGAGAGGTTTGTTGAGGAGGTGGCTAGAGTGATCCGTTACTGAGGGGCTTTTGGCTGGTATATGCCCTTTCGTGAGGTTGTTGTATGGTTGATTCTCTGCGCGGGGTTGTTGTGAAGTTGTCCCCCTTCGCGGGGTTGTTGTAAAATTTGTCCCCGTCGCGGGGTTGATGTAAAATTGTCCCCTTTGCGGGGTTGTTGTAAAATTTTTGGCGCTTGGGCGCTGTGGTAGCGACGTTTTGCTTGTGTTGTTGGCGAGGAATGCCGCTCTGGCGGGGTTTTGAATGGTTGCGTAGATGAAATTGCAGCGAGGGCCTCTTCTTCTTTTTGCGAGGCTCGCTGCTTGTGGAGTATTTAGATGCGCAGCGACGCCCTGTGCTTCTTTTAGCGGGGCTCGCTACCTTGCGGAGTATTGGTTGCGCAGCGACGCCCTGTGCTTCTTTTAGCGAGGCTCGCTCCCTTACGGGGTGTTAGTTGCGCAGCGACGCCCTCTGCTTCTTTTAGCGAGGCTCGCTATCTTGCGGGGTATTGGTTGCGCAGCGACGCCCTGTGCTTCTTTTAGCGAGGCTCGCTCCCTTACGGGGTGTTAGTCGCGCGGCGATGCCCTCTACTTCTTTTTAGCGAGGCTCGCTATCTTGCGGGTACTAGTTGCAGCGACGCCCTGTGCTTCTTTTAGCGAGGCTCGCTCCCTTACGGGGTGTTAGTTGCGCAGCGACGCACTGTGCTTCTTTTAGCGAGGCTCGCTATCTTGCGGGGTACTAGTTGTAGGGTTTTTGTTATTTGTGAGGACGAGACGACAGTTTTTCCATTGCCTGACTGCGGGGGTACATGTTTTATGCGGGGCGCATTGGTTATCCGCAATGCTTTCCTTGCTTGCGGAGAGAGGAAACCGACTAGCTCAGCTTCTCCACTGGTTTGCCCAAGGTTACCCTGGGTTTCGAGGATAAGCAGGGTTGCCTGCTAGATGGCTTTTCCCGAGGCCTCCTGTTCCTATCTATGTGGATGCGGGGTTGCTTGTCTGCTCCGGGGCGCCGAGGGTGCTCCGAGTTGGTCGATGTGGTGTCGGGGTGATGGTTCGGAAACTTGTGCTGAATGCCCTTCTTGCAGAGGGGCTGTTGACGCGGGGGCTGCGGCTAGCAGCTACTGTGTTGTCTTGTGGGTTCTCGTGCGGCAGGTTCTCGAACACTTTGTTGCCGGAACTTTGATTCCTTTGGGGCCTTGCCGCTTGGGAGGATGTTACATTCTCCATTGCGGTGCCTGGCCCCGAGGGTTGGGCTGCGCTGAGCGATGGATTCAAGCGGGCGAGTTGGTTGGCTAGCTTTGATGGCCGAGTCTTGGCTGGGAGCCCTTGTTCTTGCTTGCTAGCGGTTGTTGTTTTACATTTTCCATTGCGATTATGTCTAAGGTACGGGTGTTGTGCGTGGTTCGGGGAGGTTTGTGGCGGCTTGCGCTGTAAGAACGCGGGTGTTCTAGTTCTGGGAGCATTTTCTTGCTATGGTGTCCCTCTTTTGGCTTGCTGCTCCGGTGGTGTGTTCGGGCAGCGGTGGTGGGTTTTATAGTGGTGCGGGGTTGTACGGCGGGGTGCGGCACTTTAGTGGTTTTTATGGCGGTAGGTGGGTGTAGTTGGCCATTAAGGGTATTGAAGCGGGGGTCCTTTTGTTGGTGAAGGTGTTCGATCGTTGTGCTGGGGTGGTCCACTGTTTTGGTGTCCGCGGTGGTACACAAATTATTGAGTCGGGGTTACCCTCCGCGAGCCCCTGGCGCCTGTTGCGAGGGTGTGCGTCTTATTTTGTACCCGCGCGCGGCCCATACTCGGGGCCTCTATCGGGGTTGCGTTGCGCGAGCCCGTGGCGTACGTTGCCAGGGTGCACGTCTTTTTTGGGCCCTCCGCGCAGCCCATCCTCGAGGTCCGCGTCAGGGTTGCATTTTTGTGAGCCCCTGGCGTGTGTTGCCAGGGTGCGCGTCTTTTTGATGTCTCCGCGCGGCCCGTACTCGGGTCCGCGTCGGGGTTGCGTTTTGCGAGCCCCTGGCGTGTGTTGCCAGGGTGCGCGTCTTTTTGATGCCTCCGCGCGGCCCATACTCGGGGTCCGTGTCGGGGTTGCGTTTTGCGAGCCCCTGGCGTGTGTTGCCAGGGTGCGCGTCTTTTTGATGCCTCCGCGCGGCCCATACTCGGGGTCCGTGTCGGGGTTGCGTTTTGCGAGCCCCTGGCGTGTGTTGCCAGGGTGCGCGTCTTTTGATGCCTCCGTCTTTGTCTGCCGCCGGCCCATACTCGGGGTCGGTGTCGGGGTTGCGTTTTCGCGAGCCCCGGCGTGTGTTGCCGGGGTGCGGCGTCTTTGATGCCTCCGCGCGGCCCATATACGGGGTCCATGTCGGGGTTGCGTTTTGCGAGCCCACGGCGTGTGTTGCCCGAGTGCGTCTTTGCTCTCCGCGCCGGCCCATGCTCGGGGTCCTTGTCGGGTTGCGTTTTGCGAGCCCCTGGCGTGTGTTGCCAGGGTGCGCGTCTTTTTTATGCCTCCGCGCGGCCCATACTCGGGGTCCGTGTCGGGGTTGCGTTTTGCGGGTCTTGGCGTATGTTTGGCTCGGTGCGCGAGGGTGGACGCTGAGCCCCCTGGCCGAGCCGATCATCTCTGTCGAATCTGGGATGAGGGCGGAGGGGCATCACTTCCCCTTTCGGCGTGCGTTGGTCAAGGGTGTAGCGAAGACAAAGCTTTTGCGGGGAAACACTGCATGTATTAATAAGATGGGGTGCTGCCTCGTTAAAAAACCTCGCGCCCGATCGCGAGGAAAAGAGTCTTGACCCCAGTTACATAATATTGTTTTACAAGAGATTTGAAAAAAACTGCAAGAAAATTTAAAGGGACCTTCTGACTCGCGAACGCCGAGGTGCGGCGCGCCGCTAAGGGTAGTATTTGCGGAGGTCATCAATGTTCCATGTGTGTGGTAGGTCATTCCGTCGAGGTCTTGCGGGTGGTACGAGCCGGGTCTTGTCGATTTCGTGACCGGAAGGGCCACGACCACTTGGCGACAAACTTCCGCCATTGGAGCGTTTTTTTACGATGGCCTGAGCGCGAAGTCGCCGGCTAGCGAGGTCGCGAGGCTTGACCTTTTATCCCGCCATTTGCGGGTTTCTTGTTGGTATGAGCGGAGGTTGAGGACCGCCGGGTTGCGGACCTCTTCAACAAGGTCGCCGGCAAGGGGGGCGTCCGCTTCCATCGGCGCGAGGGTTGTTCTTGGGGAGCCATGTGTTAGTTCCTCTGGGAGTACGGCCTCTTCTCCAAACAGTAGCTTGAACGGGGTAAATTTTGTTGCTCTGCATTCGGAGGTGTTGTGTGACCAGACCACCGGCGTGAGATGCTGAGCCCAGGTGCCCCTTGGTTTTCCTTGGATTTTTGAGCTGATGCCTTGCAGAATGGTGCCGTTGGCCCTCTCCACGAGGCCGTTCGACTGGGGGTGCCGGACAGAGGCGAAGTGTATCTTGGTCCCAATCTGGAAACAAAATTGCTTGAAGGCCTCGCAGTCGAATTGTGTGCCGTTGTCCACTGTGATTTCTCTTGGGACCCCGGCGGCAAATGATTTCTTTGCCGATGGGAGAACTTCTGCAGGTGTGCGAGGTTCTTGTCGCGGGGGGGGGCTTCAATCCACTTTGTGAAGTACTCAATGGCTGGCAATCTGGTAGCGGAGGTTTACTGGCGGCTGCTGGCATTGGCCCAACGAGGTCTATTCCCCACCTTTGAAGGGGCCATGTTGGACAAATTGGCGTAGTTGTTGCCCGGGAGGTTTGAGTGGTGGGGCTGTTAGGTGGCATCCTTCGCAGGCGCTTCACGAGGTTTTTCGGCGTCGGCTAGAGCGGTGGGCGATGAAACCCCTGCTGAACACCTTTAGACGAGTCTTGGGGGGCCGTTGTGTCGCCCAGATGCCCTCATGCACCTCCGCGAGGATTGTTCTTCCCTCGGGGGGAAACACACTTGAGCCATGGAGGCATGAATCGAAGCCTTGTATAGGCGTTCGCCGATCATTACGTATCCTCTTACCTTTTGTGCTATCCTTTTTTCTTCTTCATTGGAGTCGGGTTCGAAGGCCTTTTATGTAGGCAATCATCGGGGCTCTCAATCTTAAACTGATATGGCGTGCACTAACTTGGGCTGGCGGCGGGGATCCCTCGGCCGGTGGCTTTGTGAGGGTTTCATAGAATACGTCTGCGGTGGTAGCGGGGCTTGCGTTGCGGCTGCCTTTGCTAGCTCGTCGGCCTGCCCGTTGTCCCCCCGCTATGGTTTTGTTGTGATGCCCGGAAAAAGGCCTCTGTTTTGCGGACCCTAAGAAGGTACTTCGAAGCTGCGGGTTTCGGCTCGCAACTTTTTGACATGGCCTCGACACGACTTCGAGTCTGCGTCGATAATAGCTTCGCCTTGCCGATAGAGCCGGAGCTTGTTCGGCGCCCGATGATGCCTCGTGATCTCGCGATGTTGTTGGTGCATGGGAATTCCAGCTGGCGGCGTAGCGGAGCTTTACTCGGATGGCGAGATGAGGATGGGCTGCGACCCCCCCTGCGCCCCGGGCTCCATCGTGTATGCTATCCATATTGGGTCCAACTTCGCGGCTTTGGTTGTATACGTCGGGGGTCCAATGCTGCGACAAAGTCCGCGAGGGCTTGGGACTTGATTCTTTGTTCTTCCCACGAATTTGATTGCGTGGTCGCCCGGCTGTTGCCCGGTAGGGCTATTCTTCCCTCTTGACTCGGGGTTTTTCGAAAATGTTCTCCGGTGGGAAGCAAGGCGGTACCGTGATCTCATGCGGCCGAAGTAGTGTTTAAGTTTCCTTGTGGCCATGACCACGGCGTAGGCCACCTTCTATAGCTTCGGTGTAGTTGGCTTTGGGGCCCTCGAGGACTTCTGATACGTAGTAGATGGGGAGCTGTCGTACTTGGTGCTGTTCGGTGACCTCCTTGGCGAGGACTGCGCTTACCGCGTGCGGGGATGCCGCTACGTAAAGCGGGAGGCCCCTCGCCCGGGTTCGGTGTTCTGCGGGGTTGTCAAGTTGAGGAGGTAGTGCTTTGGGTCTTCGAGAAGGCTTGCCACTGTCTTGGGCCCCATTGAAAGGCTCGATGCTCTTAGGATCTGGAAAAAGGTAGGCCCGCTCTGCGGTTCCTTGAGATGAATGCGCTTAGGGAGGCCATGCGGCCCGGCGGGCGTTGCGCCCGGTTTTATTTGTCGGGGTTCCATATTGGTGATTGCTTGGATCTTAGTTGGGTTTGCTTCGATGCCTCTTGCGGAGACTAGGCACCAGTAGCTTTCCTTTGCTGACTCCGAAAACGCATTTTGCGGGGTTTAGCTTGAGCCTGGCCCCGCGGAGTTTGAGGAATGCCCTTTCGAGGTCTGCTATGTGATCTGCCCCGAGTTTGCTCGCGACGACGATGTCGTCCCACGTCCGTGGCGGAGATTGCCTCGTCGTCTGCGAGAACCTCCGATCATTCGTGCGAAGTGGACCCGCATTCGGAGGCCTTACGCCATTCTTACGAAGCAATACGTGCCGGTGGGGGTTATAAAACTTGTCTTCTCCTCGTCTTCCTTGTGCATCAGATTTGGTGGTACCCGAGAAACAATCTAGCGGCGATAGCATTTCGCACCCAGCGGCCGTGTCTGAGTGAGCTGATGCGGGTAGGGGAAAATCATCTTTGGGGCATGCCTTGTTGAGACTTGTGAAGTCCACACACATTCTCCATCTCGGGGTTCTACGATGTCCTTGGAGAGGCTTGGTTTTTGACGAGGACCACGTTGGATAGCCATGTTGGGTACTTTTCTTGGCCTTATCACTGGGCATCTAAGAGCGGTTGACCTCAACCTGGGCTGCTTGCTTTCTTTCCTCGGACATCGACGGAGTTTTTGCTTACACGGGGTTGTCCCCTCCCGGATATTAAGCTTGTGCTCGATGATTTGGCGATCGGCGCCGGAGATCCTCGGCCGACAATCGCGAAAAACATCACAATGGTCGCGGAGGAAGTGGATGAGATTGGCCTCGAAGTCGGGGTCCAACATTGCGGAGATGGTCACTACCTTGGTCTCGTCATTCGGGAAGAGCCTGGATTTGCTTGGTCTCCTCCACTTTGCGGGCACGCGGAGGTTTGTAGTGGTCCTCGTTGGGGTCTTTGTTTTCTTTCTTTTCCTTTTCCTCTTCGGCCATTTTGTCCTTCGAGGCGTGGGCGTTTCGTTGGCACGGGGCGTTGCCCCTTCTGGCGTTCTTGCGAGGTCTGGTCTCCAAAAACTGCAATGACTCCGGTGATCGATGGCATTTTCATGCGAGATAGCACGGGTGAATTACTGCCGCGAAAGTGTTAATGATGCCCCTCCCGAAGATCGCGTTGTAGTTGTAATGCATGTCGGCGACATCGAAGGTTATATTTTCGGTTCGTGGGTGAGGTTGGTCCCGAAAGTGGCCGGGAGGGTTATCTTGCCAATTGCTCGACTTCCTGTCCTCCAAATCCGAAGAGGGGATTTCTGCGGGCTCGGGAGGTTGCGGTCAAGCCTCATGCGGTCGAAGGTGGATGTAAATAGGATGTCTGCGGAGCTTCTGTGTCGACCAAGATTTTGTTTACAATCCAACCTGCAGCGGTAGTTTTGATTACCATTGCGTCGGTGTGAGGAAGTCCTTGAGCCTCATGTCGCGCTATGAAGCGTGATCGATGCGTGGGACCACCGGCGTTCTTGTGGGGGCCTTCAAACGCACGTGGTGCACCACTCGCGGTAGTGCTCCTTCCTTTGTCGTTTGTTGCCGTGGTCCTCGTTGGAACCCCGAAATGGCGAGGATCTCGCCGTATGCGGAGGTGGGGTTGTTTAGCGTGGTTCGCATTTCTTGCTTTATTGGTGGTGGCGGGGGGTGGTGGTGGCAAGGTTGGGATCGGCGGAGGCGGGGTGGTGCGGGGTTGGGCTGGAACGGGTTCGGGGTCTCCTGGGGTGTGTTCTTGTGGAGGCTTGTCCGCCGAAGGGGCCGGGTTGTCTTGGGCTGTAGTGGTACGAGGGTTGATTAAAGGCGGGTAGCTGAAGCCCGGTATGGAAGGGGCTGCGTAGTTTGGGGAGGTGTAGGAGTAGTGATTATGTCGCGGGGTTTTTCTGGCCTCCCGTGTGATTAATCTGTCGGTTGGTTTCTTTGAGTGGCTAGTTGGCTGTCCATATACTCTTTGCCCATGGCGAAGTATGAGCCTTGTTTCGTGAAGTGGCCTTTGTCCACTCCGCGATGAGTGGCAATAGGGTTGTTTTTTGCCGACGACCCCCGATCGTCGCGGTTTGTATGGCCGTTGGTCCCTTGGGCGATAGGTGGATCTAGGCGGGGTGTTTGTTCTCTGTTCGGTTGGTGGCGCCGTGTCTATGGTTGCAACCCTGGATCGGTCCCGGTAGCCGGGGGTGTTCGATCTTTGTGGTCTCTCGCTGCGGGGTATGGGGGCTGCGGGCGGGGCGGAAAGCGTTGACCTTGGCCTTGTGGTTGGTATGGCCGGCGTATACTTTTCCATTATCTCGTGGAGCTCGGCGGGGTTTTGGGCTGCCTCCTTTCAATTTTGGAGTGGCAAGGCCCCGCCGTATGCAAGCGAGGGAGCGCCATGATGACACTTTGGTCGGATATCCCTTCCGTTCTTGCCTTGGTATGGAGGAACCTTCGCCACCGATCTCTTAAGGGGCTCGGTCGGCTCGGATGACGCCGAGGAGCTGCGTGGAGTTAGGCCGTCGCGAGTCCACTCCCTTGAAGTTTGTTTGCGGGGCCGGCCGCGGCTCCGCCCGGCTTGCGATGGTTGCGGGGCAAAGTTGAGTACCGTGGGCTTGTGCAAGCTCCCTTGCCACAATGACGAATGACTTCGCCATTGTGGATTCGTTTCCTCCCGACCAAGGCTACGGGCGGCCTCGTCTGACATGACGAACTGTCGGGGTCCGTCCGTGTCCGGTGTATCTCGAGGAGATCTTGCCGGTGGGCTGTGACGCCGAGGGCCACTCCGCCACCGGAGGGCGGCGAGGCGGGGATGCGAGATCGTAGTGGGTGGACCGCGGGGGTTGGTCCGCGGCCCGGCGGGCGGTTTTCGTTCTTGGTGGTGGGGTTGCGGGGCCTCGCCGCGTGGCGCGTGGATGCCCCGAACGGCGGTGGAGGGTTCGGTGGCGGCGGGGTGGTTCTTGATGATGTGGGGGTAGGCGGGGGTGGCGGGGTGGCGGTGCTGATCCGCTTTGCTCGAGGCACAGGTGCATGGCACCGTGTGAACCATGAATCTCACGCGCTACTGCGCAACCTTGCTCCGCCAATTAAGGCGCCCTCAGCGACCTCGGGCTGATCCGATGGTGCGCAAGCGCGCCTTTGTCGAAGGTCTCCGGTACTGCGTTTTTCAGCGATCTGCGCTGCGGCGCTTCAAGTGCCAGCGGTCCTGCCGCCTCCTCGTCCTCGTCATCCTCGGTGAGCCCCTCGGCCAAAAACTCCGAAACGCTCCGGGAGGGCGTCCCGCCTCGAGGGGCGGCCGCCGGGAGTGGCCGCCCGCACCACCGACCCTCGGCCTTGAGGGATCTCCAGTGAGGGTCGCCGGGGCCTTGCGGCGCCCGGCGACCTCGGACACATTCGGACTAGGGGCCCCCGCGCCGGTTTCTCCGCGAAGATGGGGTGGGGCTCTTGCCCTCGCGCGAGGGTGGACGCTGGATTATCCGAGTCTTGAGCGGGCTGAGTTCCGGCGGGCGATCATCATTCGGGAGGGCCCCGGTTGTTTGTTGCCGACCGGGCAAGACCGGCGGGTGCCGAGCCCCTTGTGCTACTCCGGGTGTTTGCGGGCATGGCTTTTCGTTTCGCTCCCCACGGACGGCGCCAAGCGTGGGATACACACCCGCCCCTCTAACCTTTGCCACGTGGATGGCGGGAGGAGGCGAGGGTTTTCCACGAGGGAGGTGAGGGAACAACGTGGGCAAAGGTTGAGTTCCCAAGAGAGAATGTCTTTTCGATTAATAGGTCATGAAAGCGCCTACCAACCGTCCCCCTCATACGTCCCGTCGGTCCGTATTTATAGGCGTCCCTATCGGTATTTCTCAGTAGTTACATATCGGGACAAGACGTGCTTGCCACTTACGACTAGGGCCCTGCGCAAGGGTAAATGGTACAAACCCCCTCGGGGGTAAAGGTAAAACATAAGTCCCACCACGCCCACGGCTCCATTAGGGTTCCACTCTCCTAGCGCCGCCCGCGGCCCTGGCCCGCCGGGGGCTCCATCGCCGCTGTGCCCGCGGAGATGTCCCACTTGGCTGTGCCGCCCCGCCGCTGCGGATGTTGTGTTGGCCTTGCCGCCTCCCGCACACTTGGGGTGTCGTGTTGGCCTCGCCGCCCCAGCGCTGCGAGGGTGTCGCTTTGCTCCGCTTCCCCGCGCATGCGAGTGTCGCTCTTTACTCCCCGTCCCGCGCTGCGGTGTCGCGCGGTGGTCTTCGCCCCCGCTGCGGGGTGTCATCTTTGGCCTCCGCCCCCGCGCCTGCGAAGGGTGTCGTGTCTGGCCTCGCCGCCCCGTGCTGCGAAGGTGTCATATTGGCCTCCGCTTCCCCGCGCTGAGGTATCGTGGTTGCCTCGCCCCAGCGCTGCCCGGGGTGTCATCTCGGCCTCCGCTTCCCCCGCGCGTGGGGGTGTCGTGGTTGGCTCGCCGCCCCGCCTCGCGGGGTGTCATCTTTGCCTCCGCTTCCCCGCTGCGGGTGTCGTGTTGGCCTCGCCGCCCCCCGCGCTGCGGGGTGTCATCTCGGCCTCCGCCCCCCCCTGCGCTGCGGCGTCGCGTTTTGGGCCCAGGAGCTACTGGGGGTCCCCGGCGGGGTCCCTCCCCAACACGGCCCTTGAGCACAAAATGCATCGAGCACTGCTTTCAGCTTCTATGTAGACATTCCGGCCAATGTGAACCCAAATTACTTCGAGCTCTCGTAGTTTTTTTTTTTTTTGACAACAACTTCACTATATTAATTAAGATAAGGCAACGATACATGAACACCTTTTAAAAAAGGTGATTGAAATATTATAAATCCTCAAAACTCTCGACGAAGACATCGTCAAGGGAAACGAAGCTGGGTTTGTGTGCCAGGACTGTTGTCGACAAGAAAATGGCTATATTGCGCACAAATATATGAAGCATGCACCATCTCAATTCTCATCACTGGTCCATCAACCCGCGTGCTCCGCACGGGTTAGAAGTTTAAAAGATGTACTGTTAATATATTTAAGTAATATAAAAAATTACTTATTTTGAATTGTATGTTTTTGTTGTTTATATTTTAGAAAATAGACATGATACATTGTTTGTAGTCTATATATTTTCATGCATATTCATACTTTTATTTTGCATGCTAACCTTCTATAGTATAATATACAATTAGTTTGAAACCTTGCCATTAATTATGGTGGCTCTTGTTGCATTCCAATATTAAGTCATAAATCCAAATTTTGATTTTGAACTTTTATATTTATTGATTGCTATAGATTTTTTTCTCCTGAAAACTCTTATGCCTTTTGTATCTTTTACTAACTATATATCAATTAGAATTGTTGAAAAATAAGAATTTTTGGGCTATATAGTACATTCCTAAGTACTACAATAGCATATCCAATCAGTTGAAGCTTTGCACCATGTCACCTAACATAACTGATAGAGATTGAAATTAGATCTCGGATGGGGTTTGCTGTGCCAACCTAAAAAGAATTTCAATCGTAATAAGTCCTATAATGATGGCTACTTTTAGATAATGTTTTTTTTTTTTTTTTTCACGCCGTAGGCGCGTATTTCATTAAGCGAAAGAGTTTGCGATACAAGATCGACCGCAACACCGTTACCGACTTCGACCAACCTATTTCTACTGCATCTTACAACCTTGGATTACATTGTTATGAATTTTGCCACAGCAGCCACAGTCTAAGCATCAAACTCCAACCAAGAGGCGGTCCAACTTCATGTTACAAGCCAGCGACCAAGGCCTGCCGACAAAATTCGATCGGCTAGTATATGAGGCTGTGCTTGCACCGCTTCAAAGGTTCGGGCGTTCCGCTCCTTCCAAAGCATCCAGCCAACAAGGAAGAGGAGCGAATCAAAAGCATCGCGCAAGTCTTTAGGAAACCGCTTGCATGCACGCAACCACCATTGAAATATGTCTTCCTCGTGTACCACTACAAATCCCTGCAAATGTAGTCTGTAGAGACAAATGTGCCCATACCTCTCGGCTGTAGGAGCAGCCAAGGATGATGTGATCGAGGGTCTACTTTTAGATAATGTTAAAAGGCAGAAAACTTTACTCATCAGGAGTCTCCTATAATTCTCAAGATGATTGGATTTTCCTATAAAGGAATTATATGTGCAATTATGGTTATACTATCAATATAATCATGTAAAATATTTAGTTAAAATATAAAAATATGTATAGTAACAACCTATATAAATTATGTCATGGTCACTAATATGGTTTTTAAAAACATTGTTAGCATCATTAATTAGTATATGAGTTGTTAAGGAAATATTTTGTTGATGATCGATCAAATATATCATATATATAATTATCGCTCATGCATGCTGATACAAAATTTATGCTTACATTAATCAATTCTTATTGTATTTAATAATGAGAGAAGTGAGTAATATACAAACCTCTACATGCTCTATGCTTATCTAAACAAATTTTAATTGAAGATATTGATTATCTTTTAGATGTGGATTTGAGAGCATATTAAATTTTTAGTAATGAAATAAAAATTGGGTTGCATAAATTATTTATTGTAATAGGAGTGCATGGGCAATTAGATGCAAATTTTGGTCTACTTTAGATCATGTTTCTTAATGGCATACGTGGGTAGTTTAAATATAGAGTTATGAGTAATTTTATATGTTGTTTTATGTACACAATAGGAGAGATGGGTACTATTTAAAAATAGAATAGATCCCATGGCTTGATATATACTCTACTTCTATCAACAGAACTTGCAAAATGTCTGAGATTTCAAATTCCAACAGTTACCTTCAGAGCGAACATCTCGAACAATGATGATCCACTCAGGGCACGGTCGGATTCAGAAGGAACCTCTGCGGAAGCGTTGCTGATGAAGAGACCGTAAAGACCCATTGAGGAAGAACAGGATGGTTCCAGCGAGTGATCCGGCGACGGCAAGGAGTGCCAGGAACGGGAAATGGAAGATCACCTGCGACGAGCATAGCAGCAGCAGCGACCGCGCACGCGCGGTGTCGACCGACAGAGGACTATTGATGCAAGCGGAAAGGGATGGAGGAGAGATAGATGTCGAGCAATCCAACGGCGTGCGTGGCGGCGTGTCGTTGGGCCCACCCACGATGTTCCGTAGCCCGATGACACCAACCTGGGGCGACGACGCCAGCGGGACGCCACCTCGCCGGACGCCGGCGCGGAGGAGGCCGCCCGGCGGCGGCCACGAAGTCGACGCCCCTGCCGCCGCTTGCATCGGCTACGCCTTGGTGGCGTCGCGGCCCTCCCCAAACCACCATGGCGGCGGCGCTGACCGTTCACAAAGACCTCCATCGCCGGCGGCGGCGGATCCCATCCTCGGCGACCGGATCGGTGGCCCCTCCCAAAGACCTCCGCCGTGAGTGGCACGGCGAGGGATGAGGGGCGGCGTGGCCTCTGTTGCCTTGGGCCTAGCCTCCCATCGGGCGGCGGCGGTGGCGGCGACTCACCCGTGGAGGAACCGACATGAGAACCCTAGAGGCATTTTCTTAAAAAAAATAAGAACATATTAGCTAACTATAGTAAACGAATCATGATCTCAAAGCTATACTACTCAAAACATAATTATGAAGTTACCGATTTACCCTTAATCAAGAAAAGAACTACGAGAATGCAATTAGTTGTAACACCCCAGGTGTTACTTACCGCTTAAGCCATGGTTTGGACAAAAATAAGCTTCTTTTATGCTTGATTACGTTGTCGGGCCGACGAGGCGTGAAAAGAATCAAAATCCGAGAGTTACCCCCTTGTCGGAAACCCTAAATCCTAACTCTTCTTTACCCCCTTTTCAGTATTTCAAAATCCAAGCAAAATTTGACAAAACTTCCAAAAAGCTAGTTTGTAGATCTTGTTTTGTTGTACAAAAGAGGTGTACAAAGTTTTTCAAGTTTCTATATGTTTTTAAAAGTAATTTTGAATTCAAATTTATTCCTTTTGACCCCTTTTCAAAAAGTCATATTTAGAGGCAGAATTTGAAAATCTTCCAATTGTGAAAATTGTAGATCTTGAAATTTTAAGCCAAGTTGCTTTTGGAGTTTTTCAAGTTCAGTTCAAATTTTGGAAGTAATTTGCAAAATTTCAAAAGTTAGGGTTTTGGGAGCTACAAGATTCAGCGTATGGGCGCCCATGCCGGCGTCGCCCGGTCGCCGTGGCTCGCCTCGACGCTTTGGTCGCCCTCGCCGCGTCACGGCCACCGGGACAAGTTCGCGAAGCACCTCGCCACGTTCCCGCCCTCTTCCCTTTTTATTAAAGACGACGAGGTCGCCGTTTTCTTCTTCTTTTCTTCCTTCGTCACCGCCGGTCACCTCCAGCTCGCCATGTGTTGCCACCGCCGAGCTGCAACCACTCAAATTGAACGCCACACAAGCTTTTGCAATGTCCTTTGCGACACGCCCGACCCGCTCCGTCGTCCAAGTCCGTCGAAATCGGCCCGGCCGCCGCGATCTTCTTCGCGGCCGGCAAAACGCCGCCGTGATACACCCGTCGTCGACGGTCAACCCGGTGAACCTCTCGCCGCGCCATCTTGCTTGCGTTGAGTTCTCCTTAACACGGTGATCATGTTCGCTCGTTTTGTTTTGGTGATCGGAGCTCCACCGCACCGAACATCGATGTTGCCGCCGGAGCGCCGCCATGGATACCCGTCACCGTCGTCCACCCATTTCCGTTTCACCTTGGCCTCAACCATCTTGCCAATCAAGTCCGTGGTGAGCTTACGGTGCTAACCCTTCCGCCCCCGCCGCCGTTCCGCGTGCGGAGTGGCGGAACGTCGCCCGGCGAGCGGATTTCGCCTTCTTGCCGCCGCGCGCCAAGGTGGCGCGTCCGCTTAGGGACCGGTTTGGTTCAATTAGTTGAGGGGTTTTGATCGCCTTGCCATGCCGTAGCTGTTGGTCATCTCGCCGCCGTCGGGAAAAGCCTCGTTTTGCACATCCGCCGCCGCCGCCGCCGTGTGGCCGGTGCTCTGCGCCGGGAGTGGCCAGGGACTTGATAAATCGAATAGAAGAAAGTCCGGGGTCTTTTTGCAAAGTCCGTGACTCATCTAAATAGTGCTAAATAGTATACTGTACTTGTTTGTAATTTTATAAAAGGCCGTGGATCTTTTGTAAAGTTGCTAGGCCAGCTTTAACAGGCCGCTTTGGGCCGGCCAAGTTATCGTTCGGCCGGCTTTTTTGCACAAAGCCCGTGCCTAGCACAAGACCGGGCCACTTTGAGCCCGAAGGCGTTTTCCTTTTTCATAAATGTTTTATCAATTTGTATTTGTTTAAATAGTATCTGTTTTTGTTATTTTCATATAAATTCAAATACTTGCTTATAAATTCTGAAAATTTTTGTGTAGCCTTCCCATGAGTATGTCTACCCATGAAAAATTTGAAACTTTGTTTTTTAGTAGTTCTTGCATGATTTAAAAATACAATCTTTAATTGAAAAATGCATCTTCTATGATTTTTAGAAAATAAAATATTCATTCAAAAATCATGAAAATTTATTTGGTACTGTTTTATGCTATGATCTAGCTGTACAAAAAGTTTGGAGTCATTTTGACATGTTTAAATTATTTTCTATTTTAAGCTCTATTATTTCATGTGGTTTATAAATTGTTTAGTGTCAAATAATTTAGGTTTTTGTGTGACTTTTGGGTTGTTTTGTGAAACTTGGATCATATCATAATCAAGTGGTCCTTGAGAACTCCTTAGGCAATGGTGATGATATCTTGTAGAGTAGTTCAACGAGTTGGTTTGTTGAGTTGCAACTTTATCGTGAAGGAAAGTTGTACTCAAGTTGTTTGTCGCTTTCATGCATTCATCAAACATCATGTTTACCATGTTAAGCAATGCATCATTATTACGTGTAGTGAACGAGAGATGTGGTTTACGATGACCAAGCTTTGGAGAAGGTGCATCCACCCGAGGTGTTGGTGTCAAGTGTGACGTGGGTGGTCCAATTTGAATCGACTTTCCTCAGTAACACGTGCAAGCCCCTGTTACATTAAACCATTCCTTGATGTTTTAAAAGTTTTATATCACTTATGTCTATGCTATGTTGCATAAAGTAATTAGGAGTTGAGTGATAACCTAATTGCCGCATTCCCATCCTTGTTTACTTCAATACCATCCTTGATAACCTTGTTTCATTTCGAAAAATGCTTAGTGATGCTTAGCCCCGCTTAATTAGTTAAGCTTTTTCATCAAAATGTTTAATTTGAGAAGATGGTACTGTTTTCGAAAAAGAAAGAGCTGTAGTGATGAATTTGAGATCGGACGGGGCGTAGGTTGAAAGCCGGCGGGATACCTAGCCGTGCTTGTCCCGTGTTGGTCGCTTAAGGACCGTCCGTTGTTTGGCCCGAGTGAAATCGGGACTTTTGAACGCAAGTTGCGCCCGAGGCCGTTTGGGTCAATGGCACGCCTCGATCGGGCAATACCCCAGTCGACGAAACTAATCGCCACATGCCCCTGGTAAGCCCGATCTCGGGGTGTGCCAAATCGGGAACGGACAACCGCGCACCGGGAGTGGAGAGATGGCGGGAGTAGCATGTACCCACCCTACCGGGTCAAACCGTCATTAGGACGGGGTAGGGAGGTGGAGTCTTGTGCTCTCGGTGGCGATGGACCCATCCGTTTTGGACGAACCGAGTAAGGGTTGATATATGCAAGCTTAAGTGCTACATATGTCGTGTGGTTAGGGATCCCCAGTGGGTATAATCGGTTCATGAATCGCCGTTGCTTCTGGAGAAGGAGACCGATTCCCTAACCTTCATCGTAGTAAATGATGGAATATGTTTTCGAGGAAAGAGAGTTGGAATAAGAAAATATGTTTGCTCTAGAATAAGATAACCTAGAGTATATGAGCTACTAATCTGAATTAAAAAAATATTAAAAGTAAGGATTCACTTATAGTAAGCTTTTCTGCAAAAGATTCTTTGATTCTTGCTAAAGCCTTACCTTGACTCCTAAGACCAGCCTTCCCGAGTCTTCTCCTCTTTTCTTGGTCGGGTAAGTCTTGTTGAGTACTCCGTACTTTCGGGGTTCTTTGACCCTGTTGCAGTCTTGACTCGTCTTTGTTAACCAAGGTTATGTCAAGTGGGCTCGACATGATCCGGTTTCTTCTAGTTTCCCTCGGCTTCCGCAAATTAAGTTAAGTTTACTCAAATGTAACTTACTCATATTTTTGTAAAATTATGTTATTATTCTTCCGCACTCGATTTATATTTTTGTAACAAATGTTGTAATGTTGTAGCTACTCCTTTGTTGATCCCGTATGAGTGGTGTAATCGGGGTTTCCGATGACACCCGACAACTTCTTAAGTTATTGGGTGCATCTGCACGGTTGCCGAGGTCTTTGGGACAAAGACAAAAAGTGTGGGCCCAATGAATTAGGAGGTTACTTACATTAGTGCCTGGTCTTAATCCCCACATTTGCGGAGGAAATGGGATGAAAATTTTCACATATGGCCCACCAATCATAGACACATCATTTTTCTGCCATTTCCTCCACTCCATTTCCTCCCGTTTCCTCATGCCTTCGTTGTCATCGAATCGATCGCTCTCGGTCAATGTGAGCCATCGAATTTTTCCCCAATTATTGTAAAAAATTTCCTATTATCAATGGTGATTATGTTATACCAAATTGATGGTCAAATGTTTCAATTTTTTCAAAAGAATTTTTTATGATCAATAACTTTTCTATTGTGTCTCGTGACTCATGAGGATTAATGTGAAGGCCCCATCAAAGACCTATAGGTAGCATTTTTAGTAGTTTTTTTAGCATGACATGCATTTAGTTTAAACCTAATCCATATAATATATAAACTCTTGTTGCATCGCTTTCTGTGACTCTAGTGTATATTTTTTCTTGTTGCATCCCTAATCCATTGAATTACAATTTGGCTTTCACATTTTAACCAAGTTGTATATTTTTCCCACATGTTAAGTGGAAACTCTAATAATGTTTTTATTTGTTATTCAAAATATATTTTGTTTTAAAAAAAGAGATTACGTCTTAGTAATATTGTTTTCCCTCATGTTAATTAAGATGAAACTCAGATTGCACCCTAGCACTTAGTTTGTTCAATTTGTTATATCACAAAAATAAATATGTGTACTATTATTTTTTATATGATAGATTGCCAAAAATTAAATTATCAATATTAAAGGCAGTTCCAAACTGAGCAATGATGAACTGGATTGGCCCATTCATCCAACTGAACCAAATAATTGTTGTTGCCATCGTATGTCGAGGTGGACAGTTTATTTAGTTATAAATTTAGGTCATTATTTTGAAGCATAATTCGTAATGAAAGAGATAGTTGATCTATCATGTAAATATCGCTACAAGAAATGGTGCTTTACATGATGATTTTTGGTGACATTTTTAGAAATCATCACAGAATTATACTATCTGTGATGGTTCATTCTAATGTTGATACAACTGTGATGGTTAGTTTAGTTTTCATCATTGTTGGATGTCATATATCATATTCCCATGTAAACAATGCAAGTTCCAGAGTATCCCTTTGCAAGCAAATGTTTTTTTTAATAAAAACTGCGATGAATGATTAAATAGTTTCAATGTTAGATAAGCATAACCGTCACTAATCATGGGTGTAATTTTTGGTTCCCATTGAATTTCAAGCAGGCTTTAGTTAAATGAAATGAACCTTACACTAGTTTTCCTATCGGTTTTCTATGACGCAGTTATCATGTATGCAGTTGGCAAAGAGAAAAAAAATATTATTTAATATGAAGTTTAGTAGTCAAATATTATGCTTTTTATTTACATAAGACTATAGTGTTGGCTACGGTGTACACGAGAAGGCATGTGGCATGAAAACAAATACCTGAAAAATAAAATGTTGAGCTAAGTGAAAAAGAAAGCCGGTGATTCCTATTTTTGGGCAAGCCTTATGGGTGTCAAATCATGGAACAATGGAACTCAAATCACGTTTTGGGAAGTCAAATGGTTGGGACACCAGACCCAATATCCAAACCTATAGAGTGTGGTGTGCAAAAAATCAGGCAACGACTGCAAACTGCTCCTCTAAACTTGCCCTTTAGAAGGACTTTGGGTGGGAACAAAACTAACCGAATGGTATAACCTAGTTGCTAGTATTATGCATGTTACGCTCAACAATATGCCGAACAGGTTTTGTTGGGGTTACATAAAAAATGGATCCTTTTTGGGTGAATTCTATGTATAACCTCCTTGTCAGCAATGGTTTGAAAGGCACACACGAGGTATGGCAAATCAAAATACCTTTAAAAAATCAAAATCTTCATGGTTCCTCAAAAAAGGGATTATTTTAACAAAAGATAATCTAGCAAGAAGGAATGGGAATGGTAGTAAACTTTGTTGTTTTTTTAATAAACTTCAATCCATCCAACATCTTTCCTTTGATTGACACTATGCTCGTTTTCTCTACCGGGCGGTTCATGGTTATTTGGTATTGCCCCTCCATCAAGCACCTCTCATTTATTTGGAGAATAGGCAAACTTGGGTCACCAAAAACCCAATTCGCTTGTTTTGACAGGAGCATGGGATCTGTATTGGGCAATCCGGTTCACAAGAAATGATTTTGTTTTTAACAAAGGACAAAAACAACTTTTTGCAGGCATTGTTCGGGATGGACATATCGGCACCTAATTTGGACTCAGTTACAGCGCTTGAATGAGCAAAAGACTTCCATTATGGAGACATGCAGGCTTTTTAGAGTCTAGTGTCATGTTTCTATCTCCTGATGGTGTTCAATCAAAGTCGGCGTAGCCTAACTGAAACGTCATGCTGCGGGTGAAGTACTGTAAGGACACGGTAGGGCGCGTGCACGTACGCCGGAGAGAGCTCAAATGCGAAGCGCTGTAGGATCATGCTGATGGCCAACTTTGCCTCCAGCAGCGCGAAGTTCTGACCGATGCAGATGCGCGGTCCCCAGCTGAAGGGGGTGAAGGCGCCTGGGTCGATGCATGCCTTGGACACGCCCTCAGCGAACCTCCTTGGGTTGAACTCGCCGGCATCATTGCCCCATAGAGCAGGATCCCGGTGGATGAACATGATGGGCAACACAAGCATGATATCTGGTGGGTACGCGATGCCTCCAAGCTCTGTCGGCTTGTGCGTCCGTCGACTAATAGTCAATACCGGAGGATAAAGGCGTAGCACCTCGTACAACACCATGGTCACCTGTTGCAAAAGTGCAAGGTCAATCAAACAACAAAGAGTTATGCTTAAATAAGATAGTATATTTTTATCTAAAACTATAGAATAGTATATTGGAATGGTAATCTCGAAATGAAATAGAATCATCCGTACGGTGAAATATTTCCTTTTGAATTAGTCGCACTAACACTTACAACTTTTAGACGACTAACAGCACTGAAATCTGGATTTTTTTGCCCAAAGACTTCCAAAACTTCATCTCTGGCTTCATCTTGCCACTCTGGATGCATGCTTAAGACTACTAGTGTCCATGTCAGCAGGACTGCGGTAGTTTCTGTTCCAGCGAAGTAGAACAGCTTGCATTCTTGGATCACTTCTTCTAGTGTAATCCCACGGCTGGATTTTCCATCTGAATCTGTGTAATTCATGTTTGACTCTAATAGCATGCCGAGCAAGTCATCTTTGGTGGGTTCACAGTTCTTCATGGCCTCGTTTCTCTTATCTATTATTACCTTTAGGATGCTCTTGGTCTCCCTATCGATAGCCTTGATCCTTCTGTTGTTTTCTGTTGGTAAAAGACTGACAGAAAAAGGAAAATGTGAGATCTAAGGATTACTAGAAATGCCTTACCTAATAAAAATGTAAAAGCGGGTAGCAGCATAGCACTACCTAATAAAAATGTAAAAGCACTGCAATTGTGCAGTGGGATTTGTAGGGTGATATATGCAACAAAAATTTGGTAGATTTTTAGATTAAGGCATAAAACATTGCTATATAGTAATAAGCATTATAGAGTATTAGAGTTTATACGAGAATCCTGGGATGTGATTTGTCTTGAAAGCTTGGGTAACGCGAACAAGTTGTTCAGCTTGAAGTTGGAAAATTCGTCTGCCTTCTTGGTAGCTAACACCGAAAACAGCTCTTGATATGACATCCCCAGACAAATTTTGGAATTCAGACCATATGTCCAGCTCTTTTGTTCCTACAGAATCAGCAACTAAGTTGTCCCATCTGCAAATCAGATCGCTGCAAGCTGCAGAGAAGGCCGGCAACATCCCCTGCATCCATTTCTAAGATAATTATTTTTTTTTTAAAAGAAACCTAACACAAGGAAACAAATCAATCTTCCTTCTTACTTGTATTACCTGCTGGCTTAGTGTTTTCTGTTTACGCAACTGGTTTAGTGTTTATTAATTACCACAACATTAATGTGTGTTATAAAAATAAGGCTTTATTAGTGCTAAGGAGTAGGCCACTTAGCTTCCATAAACCCAAGTCATATTTTGTGATCTACTGAATCAACTTCAAATCGAGCAGCACGTGAAGATGTTTGCAAATCAATCACAAAACTTTACTTACAGTTAATATCACACCAGGCACAAATAAAAGTTGTTTCTGCAAATAACTAGATCAATGGACCATCTTTTTATTTATTCGATCAAAAGTTGACCATCTTTTTTTTTTTCTATAGCAGTATTAAGTGATGCTCATACTGCGTTGTTTCTCCTTTTAAGGTTAACAGGTACGGAGTATGTGACATAACAAACCAACAGCATTAGCATACTAAACTTACGTTTAAAATTATCATTGCAGTGGTGTCAAATTAAACATCGCAAATCAAAGATTGCCCCAGGGTATTTCAGTGAAGAAGAAAAAGAAACCTTGAGCTTCTCTGCATGAAAAGCTGGATTCAGAATCCTCCTATGCTTGACCCATTTTTCGCCGTCAACAATCGCAACCCCACCAGTTAGAAACTTCATAAGACGAGTGGCTAGCTTTGTTTTCATGAAGTAGCCATCTTTGTTCGACATAACTTCCCGGGCCAGTTGTGGGTCAGTGATTGTAATACTTGGGATCGTCCCAGACCACGTGAACGAGAGTTTACCTACATGACAATTTTGGTCACTTCAATTGAATGGATGGATTACAGTTTAAAATCAATGCATACCATGCTCTTGGATGACACGGTGAAGGAGAGGAGAAACACGCGGGAAGACATCATGGGGCCGGTCCATGTGGACAGGCCTGGACAGGGCCGCGGCCGTTAGCCGGCTCTCCTCCTTGAGGTCGCCCCACAGGAAGCGGTAGCGGGTGCCCCTCAGGCCCTGCGCCCTGAGGACCCGCTCCATTCGCCGGGGAGCCCACCAAGCCCACTCCAGCACCTGCGCCGCCCACCACAAGACCAGCACCGCTGCCACCCCGGCGAGCACGCTCCATGGAGAGGCCTCGCGGAGCAGCGCCACGCAGCAGACCATGGTGTTGCAGGCTTTGCTCGATCGTACCGTGCTGCCGTGTGCTGGCTGTGCAAATTAACAAGGGAAGCAGCAACAGTTAATATAACAAGAGAGCGAAATGCTTAGGGTTTTTTTTAAGATGAAATGCTTAGCTTTAGTAGTAGGTCGCTTATGGTTGCTGCTTTCGAGAATTTGTCTGGAGGTTCATGGCATAACGTTGGTGTCCTTGTCGAATCATTTTGATTGCTCGAAGTCTGTCCTCGTCGTTTTGTATCCATCACCTTTAACATATAGTAGCCATGTCAGTGGAGCCGTTGGAGTTAGTATATGTTTTAGTTAGCAATGATTCAGCAAGACTACAAGGAAAGGAATGGAGGCATCGGGTTTTTTAAAAAGGTCTCAAGCGTGCTACTCCCTCCGTCCCATTGAGTTTGTCACTTTCGGTTTCCGTGCCATCTTTTTTTCGATCTTCGTCTTAATCAAATTTTTGCATAAATATAATTTATTTTGTTACTGACTTATTTTATCAATAAAGATACTTGAATATTAATTATTTTATTTTATAATTTGCATAAATATTTTGAATAAGACGGATGGTCAAAGATGAAGTTCAAAAGTCAAAACGACAAACTCCATGGGACGGAGGGAGTAATTGGCAAGTCTTGAGCCCCAATGCAACTTTTTATTTAGAATTACGGAGTACAATTGTTGGAGAAAGCCCGCGCGTTAATTGGCAAGTCTTGAACATGTATGCACACTCACCCACTCGCGCCTCGTTGTCGACGGAAATGTCGCTTACCTTAAGCATGCTCCTCTCGTAAGCACACCCTAGCCAGCCTAGGACACCATAGTGTTTGTGTGCGGCACGCACATGTTACCGACCATGATCCCCAGGAAGAACCTGTTGTTGATCCTGGCGTTGGACATGTTGCTGAACAGGCGCCGAGAAGGAGCGAACGCAACAGGACGGCTAACAAGAACATCTAAGGGACGGACTGGGCCAAGAAGTAAAGAAGCCCACGACTACGTTTTTGCCTTTCGTTCATTTGAGCCCATGAACGGGCCTCGGGATGCCGTTGGCTCCCTATGTATCGTCGTGTAGGAGACGTGTGTGACTTGAACTCGAAGTTGAACCAGAACCGAGCCTGTTGGCCGGCGGCGGCGCGCTCTCGGCGGTGGCTGGAGTGGCGATTCTATCGAGCTTCCCCGTTCTAGATATCCTATTCCCCCCTAGGACGGTAACACTTGGTATCAGATTCGTTCGATCTCGGCACTCGCACACAAATTCCACCACCAAATCCCGCCGCTCCCTGCATTCGTCCCCACCACCAATTCTACCAAATTCACTTTGCCACCTCGTCGATTCTCAAGGCCTCACTCTTACGGCACAAGGTCCGTGATGGCGCAAATCTCACCAGGAGGAGAAGTTCGGCCCGGATTCTCGGATTGCTCAAGAAGAATTCGAAGGATCTCGGGAATTGAAGACCTCCATCGGCGACTTCAAGTCATGGAAGCCGGAGATGGACGGGCGCGTGCAAGAGCTGGAGACTACAGTACACTTGTTGGAGGCGAAGGTCGATCGCGCGCTCCTCAATCTTCCCCAAGCTGTACCTCTACATCACTCTTCACCGGTCATTCAAGCCGGTGACGGCAACGTCGTCACATCGGCGATGGCGGATGGACAACAAAGCCTCCACCGTTGACGGTCACTAACGACATATTTTTCCGTCAACTTACTACCATAAAGGGAGTAAAACTATACCTTTTATACTCATATACATTTATCACTAATAAAATTCCACTTGTAGTATCTAGTATTTTATTTTGCGGTTTATAATAAAAGCAAGTGGAAAAACCCACCAAAGTACGCCATCCCGGAAAGCGCATTCTTGCAAAACACAAGCCCAGGAGCAAATCGACCCAAAACATCAAAATTGGGCCGAGCAAAGCCCGGCCCACAACTTTTCAAGACGAAGGACGCCAGCCCACCGAGACTCGGGCCAAGCCGAGCCCAGGGGGCGCGCACCCCTTGGTGCGGCCGCACCCTCCCCGAGGCGGTTTCGCCCGGCCTCGGGAGGCGGTTCATTAACCCGCCTTTCGGGGCTACCGACGTGGGATGGTCGGTTTGGTCCGATTAGGAAGGTGTACCGTGTCGGTTTTGGTGTAAATTAGCACTTAGGCCCCTCCTCCAAGTGTATAAGTAGTCCCTCTCTCTTCCTCTCTCAACACACACCACTTGGAGTCCAAAGAACCAAAGATTCTTCCTCTCTCTACCACCTCTACCTCTCTCTCTTCTTCTACTTCTTCTTCTTCTTCTTAGTTCTTGGTTAGCACTTGGAGTAGAAGAGCTACAAGGAGGGCTTGTCTCCTAGAAGAAAGTGCTTTGGTAATATATCTTCTCAATGGAGCATTCTTCTATTTGCAAGTCTTATATCTATGTTCTTGGCCTAACTTATGAACTAGAGTATAGTCTTGTTCATGTTCTTGTGTTGGTATATGAACTAGTATATAGTTTACATATCATAATCTTGACATGTTCATATCGGTTCATCATCGATCATCATATGCCTAACTTGATTAGAGGTGGGATATCGGTTCGTTGTTCCTTCGGGTTTGCTCTTGTTCTAGTCCGTCCATTCGACGAGTGGGGATCCCGGGGGACAAGAGTAGTGCTTCGATATGGGGCATGGTGCCCGGGTATTCGACACTGCGAATATGAGAGCATGCCACGGTTGAGGGGTAGGCGGCCGGGTCGTGACAAGCCTTGATCCCCCTTGAAATCCCCACGTTCGCATGTGCCGTAGGAGTTCATAAATGCCTCTTGGGGAAGCAGACTTCTGGGTGGGGTCTCCCCGGTATCCTAGACCTAACCATGCTTAAATCATGTTTGCATATGATCCTAACTATTCATTTGTATGGCCATGACTAGCTACATTAGAATTACTCCATTAGGTTATTCATTTATTCTTTATCTATTTTCTTTATCCTTTGCTGGTGGATTCTTAAGTGTGTGTCACACTATCTACAAACTATTATTGCTTACCCCAGTTATGAACAAATTGGTCTAAGCAAACACATGTTCCTCTATTCGGATGCATGCTAGCTTAATAAACACATGCCTTCCTTTGGGAAAATATAAATAACGATACCACGAATACTTCCGGGTGAAATGCTACAATGATAGATCCGCGCGCTGCGCAGATGAAATATCTAAGATGGCAAGATCTATCCCGTTGACGTTCCCGTTCGGATCACCGACATGGTGGTTTCACTTGGGGATGTCAGCGGCGCATTTCTGGCGCTGTTATTGGGGATGGGTTTTAAACCTGTTTCCTTTGATTGCGCTAAGAAATGTCAACAAGCATTTCTGGCGCTGTTATTGGGGATGGGTTTTAAATCTGTTTCCTTTGATTGCGCTAAGAAATGTCAACATCCACCGTCTTCGTTGGCGTCGGGCACCGCTCATCTGGGGCCAAACCCTCAAGGGGCGACGTCAGGGTCGTTAGACCACCGCGAGGCTGGCTTTGGGGTGGTGTATACCCTTTGCCCGGGCCACCAAGTGGCCCAAGGTGCGATGAATCTTACCATACCTCATGAAATTCCTGCTTGTCTTACTTGCAATTCAGCTTATCACATGAACCCATATCTATCCTCAAACCTAGCTCGCCCCAAAATACCTGAAGCACCTTTTCCCCACTTTGATGGCACTAATCCTAAACTGTGGATCAAAAATTACAAGTCCTTTTTCGCTACGTATGCTGTAGATCTCAAGCTCTGGATTAGATATTCCACAATGCACCTTAGTGGCTCAGCAGCCCTTTGGTTTCAGATAGTTCAATCTTCGCTTTATGATATGTCCTAGTCCGATTTCGTTGATATGATTAGTGTTAATGCGCCCGGTTTTTCCAAATTCGCCAAAACAATCGGTTCTTGAATACATTGAAAACTTCAAAGGACTTAGTTCATCGACTTTTAGCCCATGACCCAAACCTACCCCAATCTGTTATCACCAATAGATTCATTGATGGCTTAAGAAAAGAAATCAGAGCTGTTGTTATTATGCATAAACCACAAGATCTAGACTCTGCGAGTTCCTTGGCATGTTTGCATGAGGAGGCTATCTTTGGCACCAAAGAATTATAGCAAGAAAACTAAAGGTTCATCTTCTTTAAGAAAGGTCGACGCGGACACCTCCGGGCCTTCTTCATCCGTAATTGGACTTTTTCCCAAGTACCCACCAAGTCCCGGAGATGACAAGAGAAGCTTTGACAACATCAAGCCCGGATCCATTGAAGACAAGCAATACTCGAAGAATTACGTAAAAGCCAAGGGGTTATGTTTCAAGTGTGGAGAAAAATGGAATCCAGGCCACAAATGCCGAGAATATCTTTGTTCATGCAATGGAAGAAGTGTGGTCATTTATCTCGATGATTCTCAACAATTTCAACTTTGTAGAAAATGAAGAAACCGATTCGAGGCGATGATCTTTGCAATTTCTCATTCTCTCGCTATGAATGGCCTTGAAGGTCACAAGACAATGAGATTCGGGGTTTCATTGAAGATCAAAGAAGTTTATATCTTTGGTTGATTCAGGTTAGTTCTCACTTTGCTTTGTCGATTCTGGCATTTGCATCAAGGCTATCGGGTAGGCAACCTCTACTTGATCCTTCTCATGTTATCAGGCCAATGGAGAAGTTTTGTCTTGCACTCATGAGTTTCGGACAAACTCGCACATCCAAGGAATTAATTTCAGAAATACTTTTAAAATTCTACCTCTCAAAGCACTTATGATGTGGTAATTGGAATGGATAGCTGGTTCAAGATAGCCCAATTAACGTTCATTGGGGAGAAAAGTGGGCGAGTTTTTGTATCATCGTGACTTGTCGAATCGGGGCATTCTTTCTCAACCACAAATGGGCCCTCGTATCATACCTAGTCAAGTTGAGGCTATGATTAAGAATGACTCACTGCTATAGTTTGTACAACTGCATGCTGTGGACTTACAACAAGATACATTTGATCAAGAAATACCACACGAGATATTGTCCCTCATTGATAAGTATTACGGTATCTTCAAGTCTATCCCCTGGCTTACCTCCTAGAAGAGCTGGAGACCATTCAATACCATTATTACCTGGAGCGCACCTTTCGGACTTCGCCCATATAGATACAACCCATCTCGGAAAACTGAAATAGAACAACAAATTCGGGAAATGTTGGCAAAAGGTTGGATCAAACACGGTTCCAAAACCCATTCTCTTCACCCGATCTATTAGTCAAAAGAAGACAGGTGGCGGGCCTATGTGTGGACTATAGGAAGCTCAATGCCCTAACAGTCAAGAGCAAGTACCCCCTTCCCCGTAATAGATGAACTCCTTGATGAGTCATGGGGCTAAATGGTTCTCATCTCGGATTTGACATCCGGATTTCACCAAATCGAGAATGGCGTAAGGAGAATCATACAAAGCCTTTTCGGACACACAATGGCCATTATGAATATGAAGTCATGCCATATGGGGTTACTTGGTGGACCTGGTACCTTCGGAAATCATGAACACTATTCTTGCACCATGTTGATAAACTTTGTGGTAGTGTTTATTGATGATGTTCTAATATATAGCAAATCTTAGGAGGAGCACAACAAGCATGTAGAAGTAGTCTTCAAACTGTTAAGTCGGCACAAGCTCTATGTCAAACTCAAAAGTGCTCTTTTGCTAGACAAGAACTGAGGTATTTGGGTCATATTATTTCTCCCGAAGGGGTATCCACGGATCCTAAAAAGATTCAGATTATCTCTAATTGGCCACCACCAACCAATGTTAAGGAACTTAGAAGTTTCCCGGGTATGGCGGGGCTACTACGAGAAAATATGTAAGGAACTTTGGGCTCCTATCTAAACCACTTACTAACCTGTTGAAGATGGGTGAAATTTATGTCCGGACCTCGAGATGAAGCATCTTTCCAGGCCCTTAAAACAACACTCATATACGCTCCGATTACTTTCTGACTCCACGATTTTTCAAAACCATTTGAGATTGAGACTGATGCATCAGATAAGGGCATAGGTGTTGTTTTACAATAAGATGGCCATCCAATTGCCTTCATTAGCAGAGCTCTGGGTCCTAAGTCTCAAGGCCTTTCAACTTATGATAAAGAATGTTTTGCTATTCTCCTTGCAGTGGATTACTGGAGACCATATCTGCAGCATTCTCATTTTGTCATCAAGACTGACCAAAAGAGTTTAGTGCATTTGGATGACCAAAGGTTGTCAACCGCATGGCAACATAGGGCCCTTACAAAACTCTTGGGTCTGACTTATAAAATTGTTTACAAACAAGGCTTTACAAACATGGTAGCTGATGCTCTATCTAGAACTAGTCATGCTGATACTTATGATTTGTCCAATATTTCTGCTGTCACCTTACCATGGATGCAAAAGGTCCAAGAGAGCTATGTCACTGATCCAGACTCATCTAAGCTGCTTCAAGACCTGACAGTTAATCAGACATCTGGTCACTACTCATTAAACAAGGGTCTGATGTATTTCAAATCGAGAATCTGGATAGGTAATTCTCTACCTCTACAGCAGCAGATTTTACATGCACTTCATGCTAGTGCAGTTGGAGGGCACTCAGGCTTTGAAGCCACATACCATAGAATCAAAAGATTGTTTGCATGGCCACATCTTAAGCAATCTGTCAAAGATTTTGTTACACAATGCTCAGTGTGTCAACAGGCCAAAACTGAGAGAGTAGCATATCCTAGTCTCTTATCACCAATTCCTATACCTGAAGGGTCTTGGCAGTCCATTACAATGGACTTTATTGAAGGGTTACCTAAATCAAAGTCCTTCAACTCCATTCTGATGGTGGTTGATAAGTTCAGCAAATATGCACATTTCATACCCTTGTCTCATCCTTTCACAGCATTGGAAATTGCTATCATCTTCTTGGATAATATTTTCAAGCTCTATGGGATGCCCAAGGTTATACTCTCTGACAGAGATAGAATCTTTACTAGTGACATGTGGAAGGAGATTTTCAGGATCTTGGAGACAGAATTGAATCTTAGTAGTGCATACCATCCACAAACCGATGGACAGACAGAGAGGGTTAACCAATGTCTGGAAACCTATCTCAGGTGCTTTGTACATTCTTGCCCCACCAAATGGTCTTCTTGACTCTCCCTTGTAGAATACTGGTACAAAACATCACTACATTCTTCTCTGGGTACTACCCTTTCCATGTTCTTTATGGTACCCATCCTAGAGACCTTGGTATTGACCCACCTGATGCAACAAGGCACTCTGATATCAATGAGTGGCTTTAGGATAGGGATACCATGCTCCAAGTGGTGAAACAACATTTACTTCGAGCTCAAAAGAAAATGAAGAACATGGCTGACAAACGTTGATCATTCAGGAGTTTCGATGTGGGTGATTCTGTCTATCTGAAAATTCAACCATATATTCAAACATCTTTGGCCAGTCGATCCTCCAACAAATTGGCATTTCGTTATTTTGGGCCATTCAGTATTATTCGCAAGATCAATGACACTGCTTATGAGCTCCTTCTACCTGTTGATTGCAAGATTTATCCTGTCTTTCATGTCCCTTTATTGAAGAAAGCTATGGCGCCCAATGTTGTTGTCAGTTCTACATTGCCAGACCCTGACCATCACCTCCAGGTACCTGAACTGATCCTTGATCGACGTATGCATTGGCACAACAACTCTTCAGTTCCCCAGGTATTGGTAAAACGGTCTCATTTGCCTGCTGACCTGAGTTCCTGGGAAGACGAAGATGCTCTACGTCAAGAGTTTCCTCGTGCAACGGCTTGGGGGCAAGCCGTTCCTCATTGGGGGAGGGATGTTACCGACCATGATCCCCAGGAAGAACCTGTTGTTGATCCTGGCGTTGGACATGTTGCTGAACAGGCGCCGAGAAGGAGCGAACGCAACAGGACGGCTAACAAGAACATCTACGGGCCGGACTGGGCCAAGAAGTAAAGAAGCCCACGACTACGTTTTTGCCTTTCATTCATTTGAGCCCATGAACGGGCCTCGGGATGCCGTTGGCTCCCTATGTATCGTCGTGTAGGAGACGTGTGTGACTTGAACTCTAAGTTGAACCTGAACCGAGCCTGTTGGCCGGCGGCGGCGCGCTCTCGGTGGTGGCCGGAGTGGCGATTCTATCGAGCTTCCCCGTTCTAGATATCCTATTCCCCCCTAGGACGGTAACAACACACTGCAAAAAAAAACGTTGTTAAGTTGAGGATTTAAACCCAACTGGATAGGTTCCACCACAATGACCTAATCAGCTTATCTATCATCAATTCGCGTCACGAGCTCCAACTGGACCAGGTCTGCCACTCCTGCCGTCGGCCTAGATGTTAGATGACCGACCATACCCCGTCGTCGCGTCGGCCCATGAGCACAAAATGCATCGAGTGCTGCTAACTCAGTTGCTATGTAGACATTCCGGCCCATGTGAACCCAAATTGCCTCGAGCTCTCGTAGTTCTGTTGCTATTGTCGACAAGAAAATGGCTATATTGCGCACGAATATATGAAGCACCATCTCGATTCTCATCATCGCAACAACAACAGAAGAGACGTACAAGCACCTGACCCTTTGATTTTCTGGTTTCTGCAGGGAATCGAACTACAAACCGGGGTGACCGCTTCATCTGGAAGTGGACTGCCTCGGGACAGTACACAACCGCCTCAGCTTACAGTGCCTTCTTCGTGGGATCCTCAACTCTGTTTGGGACCAAGGAGTTGTGGAGGGCTAAGGCACCACCAAAGGACAAGTTCTTCTTCTGGCTCGGACTCCACGGAAGGCTTTGGACAGCGGAGAGACGTATGCGACATGGCCTGCAGCAAAACTCAGATTGCGCCTTGTGCTCACAGCTTCCGGAAACCTCAGACCACTTGCTAGCTGCGTGCGTCTACAGCAGAGAGGTGTGGCACCGTCTGCTTCACTTGGCCAGCCTCGACCACCTCTGCCCCGACCAAAATGATACCTTAGTACAGTGGTGGCTACGTTCCAGGCGCGTCGTAACAAAGCCCTTCAGGAAGGGATTTGACTCGCTAGTGCTGCTAGTGTCTTGGGAAGTGTGGAAGGAGCGCAACAGAAGGACCTTCGACAACATCTCCCGAACGCCGACCCAGCTAGCAGGAACCATCAAGGACGAAGCGCATGGATGGGCATCAGCGGGCTTCAAGGACTTGGCGACGCTGCTAATGCACGTCCAGCAGCTGTAGTTGATCAACCCTCTCCAACTAGGTCGCACAATTGTTTCCTCCTTTAGTACGCCACTCTAAGCACCGCCGTTCAAGCCGGCGACTTCTGTATGTGTGACTTTGTGTAACGGCGGCCAACTAGGTTGGCTAAAGTGCACGGCATGTAAAACTCTTGTTTCCCTTAATAGAATACGGGCATAATGTGCTCGCTTCCGGGAAAAAAAAAATTCTGCCCCCCTTCTTTTCCCCCTGGTCCGGTTTTGTTGTTACAGGATTCACATACTTTCGGTGGTCGCTGCTGGATGTCCAAACGGATGGCTCCGTGCCTCCGTCAACACAACACAAGCGTGCCGAATCGAATTACACCGATGTCACCGAAGCAGAAAGGGTCGTGCAGACCGCGACCATTTAGCCCACGGCATCCATGCATCCATCTGGTTGTCCTTTTGAATTAATCGCCTCCAGGCGTCAAAAACGTAATCATGCTCCAGATTACTCAAAGGATGCCTCTGGACTCTCGCGCGTCACACTGTCTGACCTGACCTGCAGGCCGGCGTGCGTTGTCTACTCGTCCGTCCAGCCGGCGTGTTAATTTCCGCTGTTGCTGATAGCAACCTGGACAGACGATGGTGGTGCCACTGCCACACCGCGCGCGCGCAGTTTCTCCGCTGTTGCGTTGCATGCGCTCCCGCTGGCAGGCCGGCGAAATCGAAAAGGTCGCGTCGGCGTCGCGCGGGGACGCATGGTGCGGGCGCACTGCGCGATCGACGACGATAGCAGGCCGGCCGGGCGCCATGTCAACACCGGATCGCGACAGGGAAATATACAAGTTAGGTACCATGTCACTCTCCACAAGGAAACGTTGGCCCGCCGCCGGAGGCAGCACAGCAATGTATGCATGCACGCCGATCCCCATTAACAATAAAGGTCTTCTACACATAAGTCGTGTCAACCGCCTCCTCTATGAGATTGAGGTTACTAATACTTTATGGATGTACCAAAAAATTCTTTTCGATTTCGGCAATATAGTAGTGTCAACTGACTCCTGATCTATGAGGTTTTTCCATATATTGCCTATAAAATGGCTTGAGTATTACAATGCAATTCTTTTATATCCTTAGTCAAATTACCTGAATTTGATCAAGTTTATAGGAAAAAAGATGATCAATGTTTATGTAAAAATAATTTTTTTTGACTTGTTCGGTACTATGAAAAAATATTTTTTCACAAGCAGAATTTTAGACTTCTCCTAATGATGTGGGCTTTTTAGTGTTTTGGCATTCAAAATTTAGTATAAACTATCTCTACCAAAGAACTTGTAGTGAGGACTCTCATGTGCTATGACCAGTGATAATGACTACCGGTAGTGTTTTATTACTATTTAAAAATATTAGAAGAATTTTACTATTGTGGTAATGTTTTTCTTTGGACGTGCGGAGGTAGTATATGATAGAAAAGAAGAGGCAATTTACACATAATTTAGCATTGTTATGTTTGTAACTGAATAAATCGGTTTTGAGCCCATTTTATCGGCATACAATACATGACACATCAGTCTCCATATAAATGGAAAGCTAAAAGGTAGTTTAGAGTAAGGAAAAGTCAAAACAGTAGTATAGTATGGAGCCAAAATAAGAGAGCGTGCAATTTTATAATACAACACGAGGAATTTACCATAAGAAGTGTTAGTCTTCAATTTTCAAATGCAAAGAAACCCTGATCACACCCACAAACACACATGGTAGGAAACAGGCTAAAGTTACAAAAGCAGTTACACTTGTAGAAAAAGAAGAGGTAAAAGAAAAGGTTAACCATCCACCTAGAAAAAGTTAATCATCCACCTAGGTCATACGGAGGCAGCTGGAAGCCAAGAAGGCAGAGCACTAGCTAGCCTAAGTACACTCAGCCCATCTCCCCTGCATCGTGACTCATAAGTCAACATGGGCGCCTCTCTCAGTCCCTGCTCGCTCATAGTGCTATGCGCCACTGTGTTCTACGGATGTAATTGGTTTGTTTATATTAGCCTTAATCCACGTTAGATCCTATTCAGACTAACTCAAGTCATCAGAAAACATAGATAAAGTGTTAATGTTTTATTGTATTGCATAGGCAAACCGTGTTTGATAAAATTTTATTTGGTTTTGCTTACATTATATTGCTTATACTCACATCCATGTTTCATTGGAGTGTCTCGTGTTTCTCAACGAGGCCAAGCCTGCTTTCGAAAAAAAAAACGAGGCAAGAAAATTAAAGTGAGAATATTCTGTTTTTTGTGTGATACTCCAAACACATATTGGCGCATAGCGCGAGGCGGGAATGTTAAAGTGAGAACCTTACGAGCTAAAGTAGTTGAAATTTTATGACTAAACTTTAGAACACGAGATCTAAACAGAGCTCTTAGACCACCATTATTTAAAATACTGGCTACACCACTGCTATGAACATTGATCATATGAGATTCTCCAAAATACTAAGTTAGCTGATCTTAAATTGCTAGACGTCAAGAGAACTTAAATAACCCGGGTAGACATGCATAGGTTCCAAGGAAAACAACCAACTACTACAGGATTGATTTTCCGTGGCGGACTTTTTTGATTTTCCGTGGCGGACATTAAAACCGCCACGCAGCTAGGGTCACGGTTAATCGAGGCGGGCAAATGTCCGCCACGCAAAATCGATTAACCGTGGCGGTTATTTAACAATGCCCGCCACGGAAAATAGAGATTAACCGTGGCGGTCTTCTTACAATGCCCGCCATGGTAAATAAATTAAAAAAATATAAAAAAAAAAAAAATCAATCTGAAACCCTAACGGGCCCGGCGGCGGATCTGGGCCGCCGAGCCCGTTAGGGTTTCCTGGCCGCCGCTCGATCTGGCATGGATGGCCCGGATCTGCGATGGAAGCCACCGGCCCCGCCGCCGCCGCCCGGATCGGCTCGCAGGCGCCGCCGGAGTTGAAGGGGAGGAAGCCGCGGGCCCCCGCCCCGCCGGATCCGCCTGCATCCGCCGTTGAAGGGGAGGGGAAGCCGCCGGCCCGCCGCGCGCCCGCCGGCGTTGAAGGGGAAGGGAAGCCGCCGGGCCCGCCGTGCCGCCGGAGTTTTCGGCTGTCTGTCTGGCGCCGCCGGCGTTGAAGGGAAGGGCGGCCGCCGGGATCCGGCGGTTGAGCCACCGCGCCGCCGCCGCCGGGCGCCGGGATCCGGCGGTTGGAGCCACCGCGCCGCCGCCGGATGGGGAGGGAGGGGGCCGCCGGGATCTCGCCGCGCCGCCACGGGGGCGCCGCGCACCGCCACGGGCCGCCGCCGCGGATCTCCCGCGCGCCGCCCGGGATGGGGAGGGGAAGGGACGGGCCGCCGGCCGCCGCCTGCATCGCGAGAGAGGGACGGGGAGAGAGGGAAGGGAGAGAAGTGTGGTGTTTGGACTCTGGTTTGTGTGGGTCGATGGAGTGAGGAAAAACCCTAAGTGTAGTATATATACTCGGCGATTATATCGGGCGAATGGACCTAGATGCGTCTTGATTTGGTCCATTTGGACTCGATTTGGGCCACGATTAACCGTGGTGGGCTATTTATAAAAACCGCCCGCGGTTAATCCATTAACCGTGGCGGGCATTGTAAAATAACCACCACGGTTAATAGGGATTAACCGTGGCGGTTATTTTACAATGCCCGCCACGGTTAATCGATTAACCGTGGCGGTGTTTCCCCTGGCCGGGGGGCTGCCAGGCCACCTATTTTTCGTGGCGGTTTTTGAAATGCCCGCCACGAAAAATCAAAACTGAACACCTCCCAAAATCAATCTTGTAGTAGTGAAACTAACTAAAATGAGTTATACTTACTTTGTTCAAAAATTTCAATCTTACCATACTCTGGTCCTCTAACTCGAATTTCCATTACAAAACACGGATATAAACTTGCGTACTCTTTGTATATCATGGTGGTATAATTTCGGGTTACAAAACAAGCGGGCATGTTTGCATCCACTAAAATTTCAAAGCTAAACTTTAGTCAGCTAAAACCTCACCCAACTAATTTTTAGCTGGAGTTTTTGAATCATCTAGCTAACTAATAGACTTAGCTAAACTTTAGCTAGATTTAGCTGGGTTGAAGTAGCTAAACCAGCTAAACTTTAGCTAGGACCGTTTGAATCCTGAACAGCTAAATTTAGCCAGCTAACTAAAGTTTAGTTGGTGGATCCAATCAAGTCCTTATTTTAATACGAGATCTTTATCATTATTTGGTCAATTTTGAGTAGATACTCGAAAATACTAGTTGTCCTATCTAAAATCGCTGAACTTAGACGTAATTATTGAGGTAACTGAGAATCTTACAATTTCGAATTTTGAACCATTGATGATAGAGTTATGTTAAAAAAGAGCATCTGCATATAATACTACATCCATGTCAAAAAGTTTTACACTAAATATTTCGTACTATAAAACTTTAGAACAAATTATATGTTTTAGTGGTGTTTAGTTTTGACAATGTATTAACTAGGTGAATACCCTGTGCGTTGCCACTGGGATTTAGATAATTTAAAAAGAAATTAAAAAATAGTATATTTATAGTTACATGAACAAAACTATCTGAAATTAATTTTGGTGAACGGTTTGACACATCATCGTGGACAACTAAATGCATGTTAGGGGATGGCATAATTACCCATGTTGTTTACTATAATTACAACTTTTAGTGGATTGTTGACGAGGATAATTTGCATGTTGAGATAAATCTCTAGTGGGTTTATCTTTATTATAGGAATATATATAGGATATAGGATAGGATGGAATGCATGTAGTATATAATTGGGGCATATAAGTGCCAATAAATGAGTATGTATTGGTATTTATCTAAAATCACTTATAACTTTATGTTTCAGGATGTAGGGAGTACTTTTTTACTTCTTCTTAATCACCTTCCTGATAGTTTTTTAGGGAAAGAGTTCACTATATAACAGTAGCTGCCTGCAGCCTGCTGGTCTGCTGGAGACGATCTTTAACAAAACAGCCCCGAGTTCACCCTGCTTGTCTTCTCCCGTTCACGGTACACGCCGCGCGCGCGCTCTGCCTCTTGTGCGACAACTGGTGACCGCGGCCGCCGTCCTGCACCAGGTGACTAGGTCTTCGTCGGATCCTTCGCCGGCGACGGGCACCTGCCAGGTATGCGTATCCCTTCTTCCTGCTGCGCGAACCGAGCACCCGGACTAGCTAAGCGTGTGTCTATTTGTATTCGGATCTGATATCCTAAGTCCATAAGACTATACATGCCTAATAATTTCGATATTATTGAGTGTGCATGTCCTTTACTGGATAGGTTCTTTATTAGGTTCTCACTGATGTCTAAAATTGTACTCTTGGGGATCTGAAAGTGGTTATTCATCTTTTCTCATGAGAATTTCTCTTGAAGTTCAGGCGAGTCTTTTCATTTTGTTTGGTTAGTTACTGTCAATATGTATGAATTGTGAGTTTCAAAAAAAAATGTATGAACTGTGTAGCAAATGTCATACTTGGGGATTTCCAGTGACTGGTGTTATATATATATATGATCATATACAGTTATATGAGCTTCTCACTTCTCTGCTGCTACTTCTGAATGTTAATAACAGGTTCTCAGTTCAGAAGGGATATAACAGAAGTTGAGCATTGACGGACAGTATGCCGTGGACGCCCCTGTACTGGTCGTACTCGTACCTTAGTAGCCGAAAGTCCATCTGCCTTGTTGTAGTCTTCCGTGTTATTGTGTATGACACTTCTTCTCCAAATTGCAGTTCTTATGGTCTTCATCTGAATATTCCTAGTGTAAAATGCACTCTGACCTGTTTGGCTTGCATTACAGGTAAGGTGGCTGCATATCCACGCTCCTTTTTCCTCTAGCGGTTCTCTATTCTCGACGACTCAAGCGTGAAAAGATTGAGAATGTATGTGAAGGTTGAGCTCAAGAGATTTCGGGTTGTGAAGGAAGTGGGAAGAATAGTAATGAATGTTAGGATCTTTGCTTGCTTCCAGTTGATTGAAGTGTGCCAGGTGAGCTATTTATTCTGTTCCTGTTTCCAAAATAAAACATAAATGTTCTAAAAAAGAAAAGAAAATATAATATAGTCTTTCGACGGCTAAGTTTAGATAATTTGTTTTGGTCCATCGATCATGATTCTCTTGGTATGGCAGTTAAAACAATCATACATCAATAGTGATGGTTCCCATTGAAAATCATTTAGTTACGGATAGCTAAATAAGTTGATTTCTGAAATTTATTTTGTGGAACACCCAGGATCAAAGAGATTTATTTTTCCTGGAACATAAAAAAACATGACTTCCGTGAATTGCAGTATTGCACTAGACAATGTTAGTCAGTATTTCTTAGTTCCATTTCTAATTGGGTGTTTCAATTGATAAAGATATTAACTCAAAATGTATTTCACCTTTTTTTTGAGGGAATAAAATGTATTTCACCTTAGATATGCTACATGCAAATGTTCAACTGATCTATATCTGTATCAAATATATATAACTCAAAATCCTATTTACTTCTTCTTTTAAAATTATCCATATCCTTGGTTATTTGATTACTCTTTCTGAACCTTGTTTCTGCAGGCTGAGTACTTCCGTCAATTGCTTAAGCCTGTGACGTAGTCTAAACACTGGACCAGAGTTTTGTTTTTCAGTCTGCTATATAGGTTTGGTGCTAATAGAAATTTGCAACAACAAATCAGTGCAGTCATGTTGATGGCTACTTCGTGGTAGGACATATTTAGCCTTCTGTTGCAAGCTGCAATTGTATTTTAGAATTCTGGTTGTTTTGGGCAGTTCACTGTACCAGATCAAGTAGATTACATACATTAGTGTCATAGTGTGCTTCGGTCCAATTTCGGCCATTACCCATGCAGAGGGATCCAACATTTTTGGCTGGAAATTCTTCCTTTGCTTATGGATATGAAGCGGATAACTGTATGGCAAATGGACTTTCGGGGGGTCAGTACAACCACAGCGTTCCTGTTTCAACTGCCTTAGCAGCCCCTTCGGGCATGACAAGCCCTCACATCCGAAGCCCACTTGATGCATTTGAGATCCAGCCTTCCAAGGTATGCCCCAGAAATTTCATCATCTTTGACCAAACTGATGAAAAAGGATGCATCATGTATCATCCAGCCTTGGTGAACAATCTGAACCCGGCAAACATCGATTTGCTGCAATGTCATGGTGAGGTGGTTTCTAGAAGTTCAGGCCAAGACTATGGCAATCTTGAAGAACAGTCCTCATCTTTCAAGGAAGATACAGAAGAAATTGATGCACTTCTGAGCTCTGATTATGACAGCGACGAAGATGATGTTGTGAGTACCGGGCGTACTCCGGATCCCTTGGAAAGTGGTCCCTTTGAATCATCTTCACTGTCAGGGTTTAAGACAACTAGTCAAGTTTCTAGAAACAGTTCAGTTTGCTGTGGATCCATGGAAAATGTAACTCATGAGAAGATCAGGAGCGTGGTCACAGTTCTTAGGGGTATAATCCCTGATGGACATCAACTGGATACTTCTTCTGTCCTGGAGGAAGCTGTTCGATATCTGAAGTTCCTCAAGATGGAGTCAAAGGAACTCGGCATGGAGGACTCAGGTATTTAGAAGTAGCCATCAACATGGTGGTATAAAAAAATCTTAAGGATCCAAGACTGCTTGTGTATATGGATGGACTTCAGTTTGGTCATTATCATCATTATTCCTGAATGGGCTTTTTCTGGGCATGGAAGGGAAGCAAGGTATCCTTCTTTTGCTACTTTCAGCAGGCCACAAAAGACTGTTTGTGGGATTCTGATGCTTGATTTCTGGTATTCCTGCTTGTCATGGTGATCGTGCGGTGAAGCTTTGGATGCTGCTGCCATCATGCTGTCTGGCTTACCTTTAGCCATTTGTGACTTGGAACTCCACCTATGCTACGATCAACCTTGCCTTAGTGGGCACACCCCCAAGTAACTGTACTTTGCTGAAGCCTGAAGGTTACTGCCGTCTACCTTTTGAAGACCCATTAGGTCTTGAGGACTTAAATTGTTGTGTATGCTTTGCTTTGATATATTGTACAGAACAGGATATTATCGTAGTAAAGCAAGCATGGTAGGAAATGATGCCGATCGAGCTTTGGCTTTGTGAATCGTGTGAGGAAGAATCTGTCTCGCTTTATTTGCTTTGGATTTGTTGGTGATGATGGTTGCTCACCTTTGGTTAAGCATGGAGATGACTCTGATGATGGTGTCCACGAGGTACCATGGCTTCTGTGCTTGATTTATTCGATACGCTTTTCGGCGAAAGCTTGAAAGCTAGTATGAAAGAGCATCCAGCATTGGCATGGGCGTGCAATCTTTTGCAAAGGCCAATTATGCTGGACTAAAGGAATGGATGGATGTTTCTAACCTTGCCACACAACAGGATCAGGACGACCTGCGCCTTGTTTAGATTGCTAAAATTTGTAACCGCATGTCACATCGTACACTGTAGCACGTTTCGTTTGTTAGTGGTAAATATCATCCTACCATGGAGTAACTAGCCTCAAAAGAATCGTCTCGCAATGTATATCTAAACCGTGTAATTAGTTATTTTTTTTACCTACATTTAATACTCTAAATATATGTCTTTTGGTGTATTTAATGTGATGTGATGGAGAAAAAGTGAGAAAAATATTAGAAATTTTAACAATCTAAACAAGACACTGGTTTATTTTGTTGGCCAGGCCACTAGGCCAGGTAGGTAGTCACGCCCCACGTCGCCTCTCGCCACAAGCCCACGAGGTGATGCTTTCATAGGCCATCTTCTTCTAGACATCAATCAGTCAATCAGTCATCATCGTGGCCTGAGCAATGAACAGTGCATCCACACAGCTGTTCAGATTGTTCGTGGTTATTTTAGCCTTTTTCCATAGACCCAGTTCAGCCTTTTTCCACAGCCTTGTTTTAGCAAGACAAGACCCAATTAAGCTGTGCAGTCTCTACAGTCTGCTCAGTTCGACGGCCCAAAGCCCATGGTCTGGACTATGGAACAATTGTGGCCGGCATGCCAGCCCACATATTAGTTAGTCTATACAATTGGATAATAATTTTGTTGCTAAGATGGCGAGGATGTATATAATTCAGTCAACGCGCTGACCAAGCCCCACTTTGTGTCGCCCCGCCGAAAATGTCTGGGAACGACCAGCGCCCGTGCCGACGCTCCCTGTAAAATACATTGTGTCGTCCCCTGCACTAAGAGTGTTACTTTTACAGATTGTAATTTTAATCTTTTTTTTTTTGCAGTATTGACCAAATAGTTAGCTGATTGTATGCAATATTTATACTACAGGTGCTACTTGCCGGATTAATTAAAAAGTACAACAAATTAATCATTGTGACAAATGGAATTTCTTTGGAATTTTTTTGACTACCTTTGGACTATATAGGTCACATGGTAATTACCAAGCTTTTTTATGAAGCTCACATCCTTGTATACCTCTGCGGATATAAATTAAATCATGAATGTGTTCTTATTATAAATGCCTGTACTTTTAAAATATGGGTCACAGACCCAAAGGAATGTCACACGTTCTTGTTTGATTCTTAGGCTATGACAGTGTTCCAGTCGCTATGAACTTCTGTCAGTACGTCATATCTTAGTATGGAGAAATACACAACTCGGTTCCAGTCGCTAGATATTGGCTCCACATGACATGACTGCATGTGATTTTTCTTTTTTCGTTGTTTTTTGCAAACTTCATGTAAAGATTGTACAGGCAGATCCTACTAAAAGTAATAACAGGGTAACTTTGTGCTTCGATGGTGTGGTTGTCTATAACAATGACCTAACTAGCGTCCAAAAAATATTGCTGAATGAATAATTTTTAAAAGTTGAAAGTTGAAAGGGAGGCTTCACCAAGCTAGAAATGTCCAAACCTTTTCCTCACAAAAAAGGGAAAAAGGACAAAGTGGTAACAATCAAAGAGTCGCTGTCTCAAGACACTGCAGCCCAGCAAAATGATGTTTGCATTGGCAGTAATTGGTAGTTGCTGCAACGGACTCTATTTTCAACATGTGATTATAAATGTTCAAGCATCTTCCAAGAAACATCGCGCCCGACCACATTATCCTGGAAAGGTTGGTGCGAGATATCCTGCCTTCCACCTTTTCCTCTTGTGATGACTGTGAAATATAGCTAGCACCGGTCTTACTAAAAATTTGGGTGATTTTATACTTTCATTTCATATTATTATATATATATATAGCAAAATAGATGTATAAAAAAATCAAAAGGACTTATAATTTGGAATAGAGGAAGTACTATGTACTCCAGTAGAAAAATTGAAATAGACAAAGTACTATATACTCCAATAGATAGATAACTTAGTCACTCCACTGGTACCTTTGATCCACAAATTTAAGAAAATCCTTCTTCCTCTTGCAATCCTGAAATACTCTAGAGGTAACTTCCTTTTGTTTCTTTTTTACTTCTAATTGAAACTGCACCAAAGTTTTTATCGTCCTTAAAAATAACCGATTTAGGCCCCCTTTGGTTCACAAGGAATTTTGTAGGATAGGAATCCCATAGGATTTTTTCCTTTCCTATCCTTTGGTTGCTACAAAAACCACAGGAATTGTTCTATAGGATTGCATTCCCATAGCTCAATTCCAGAGGAATCTTTCCATGAGGTCGGACCTCATGGAATTTTTCCTGGCGCGAAGATTGCGCGCGCCCGCGCGCGGCTTGTGGCCCTTCTCCACGAACAGAAGCAAAAAAAAACAGAGCACAGCAGCGGCGGCGGGGCGAGGAGGTTCGAGCACACAGAAGAAGCGGCGGCGGTTGAGGGAGCGGACCCGCCGGATCTTGTCACGCCCACGCCGCTAGACCGACGAGGGTCGCCGGTGCCGGATCTGGCGAGAATCGTGGCCGCAGGCAAGGGAGCTCTTGCTCGACATCGACGCTGGGCGCGAGGGCGCTCCTCCCCGCCGTGGGCGCGCAGCGCCGAGGAGCCCCTCCCCAGCGACGCGGGCGCATCCGGACCCGTCCTAGAGGAGTTCGTCGGCGCGCCGCCTCTGCCCGCGGCCTGCCCGCCGCCCACCGCCGCGTGGGGGGAAAGGAGAGTGAAGGGGGCATGGCGGGTGGCAGAGGAGAGCGGAGGGCCGCCGCGTGAGAGAGCGGCAGCGGTGTCGGTGTTGGGGGAGAGAGCCGGAGATGGGGAGTGTGGGGATGGGCGCCGATGGGGTAGGGGAGATAAGGTGGGCCCACGCTTCTATGGTAGCGGCAGACATGCTTATGCCGCACGGCCCTGCTCCCATCCTTCGTTTCACCCGAACTCCTCCCAAAGGCTACTTTCATCTACAGTCCCTCCCATAGGATTCCATCGCCCAGGCAACTCGATCCTACGATTTTCCTTTTCCTATCCTCTATCTACAGTAAAATCCAAAGGGGCCCTTAGTTTATAACAATTCCACATGCACGTGTTTTCCTTGCGCATGATGAGATGAATTTAGTGTTTTCTTGCGGCACCTTGTGAGGAGCCATGCTAAACATCCATAAAAATGGCTCCTTTGCGAGTAGCTCGAAGTAGCCATTTTTTTATGGAAGAGATAGAGGTAGAAAAAAAAATACTTCTTCCGGTTGTTTCTCCACAAACCTTATATAAATTATTAAAAAACTACCACTAAAGCCACTTTGCCGAACGCACGCTCTCCATGGCTTCAGCTTCAGCAGAGAAGTTGCTCCACATGAGCTCCCTTCCTGATTCTTTAACTTCACTTCTTATGCTTCACATGAGCCCTTCCTACATAGGGAACATATCCAGTGCAAACCACATCTTTGTAAAAACTCGTGCAAACCATGCCAAAAAAGTTATATAAATTAAAAAAAAAAACTTTCATGGTGCCATTATTCGACTCACTTCGCATTCTTGCCAGCATCACAATAGGCCACTACTAATTCGAAAAACAAAAACCAACTACTAGACCATTTACAACTTGTTGGCTGCGCTCACCGTCCCAATATTTTCGTCGGCCGGCCGGGAATCCCCGAGCAGTGCGTTCTCACGCGCCGTTTGACCTGCAACTTGCGAGACTACAATCCGCTCGTTAACGAAAACCACACACCTTTTTTGTGGCTCCAGGTACCGTCCTCGTCGGTGACACATGACTGACCCACCGATTTCAAATGGACAGAATGACTGATGGATTGACGCCTGATCGTACTCGTAGAAGCTAGCAAAGCAGCTCAAGCCCATCGATGATCGCTTCATTCCCACGGTAAATTTCCTTGTCACGTCGTCAAAAAAAGTTGGCACGCGTTAATCGTTCGGCGCATACTCGGAGCATATTGCGTTGCAATCTAGCCATTCTAATTTATTTCTCCTCCGTCGTCCTCAAGCATGACCGTGATGGTATTTGGTCAAAATCTGACCCGTTAAGAGGTGATCTTGTGTTTTTTTTTTTTTGAATTACACAAGAGAACGATGAAACTCACAACACGCACGCACACTCACCCCTATGAACACACGCGCCTAACCCTAAATTATGAGCACCTCGTTGTATGCAGCCAAATTTTTCAGATTCTCGAAGTCACCATAGGCCTCGTCCCGACGGAACGAATTTGACCACTTAATCCACAACGCCGTGTAAATCCATCCAAAATCCCAAGAAAAGATCACATCAATTCCCAATTTGAACCCCGGTGGGTAGCGTCCATATATAGTCCTACCATTGGACTACAAGCCAATCAAGGTGATCTTGTGCGAAGTGTAGGTGTTAGAAGATGAAACTGGTGGATAGGGAGAGGCTACCGGTTGGGCGCCTAAAATAAATTATTGCAGTCGTTGTATGAGCCAAATTTTTCAACGGCTAATATAGATCGTCCCTGCTGAATTTGAGAGCATCCAACTTGTGTAGGGATTCATCCATCACATCACATCCACAACAAGGAACCTAACGGCTAACATGCGTCGCATATATAGTCCTTTTTGTTCCCAGGGGTCAAATCCCCACGACGCGGCAGGACCGCCTCGGGAAGGACCAATTAGCACAGTCCACACCTCACCGCACGTTGTTTCAACCACTACGACAACCTCCCCACCATGCTATCGGACGCCTTGCCCATAACTACAGCCCTCGGGACCCTATCGCAAGAGTCCTCGGGGCACCCTCGGGAGGCCCCGACCGACCCCCTCGGCAACCTATGGTGCCATAACTCCCACCCTCGGCATACCAAATCAAAGGCACCAAAACAGGGCAATTTTGACGTGACAGACACAACTCCGATGGGAACAAACCCCCACTCCACGGGTACGGGGTACTAATCGCATCCTTTACCACATCGCCACAGGAAAAGTTCACAGGGCTCGGACGCGACCTCACCTCCACATAGGAAAAATACTGTAACCGGTCCTCTCCCTTGAGGACTATAAAAGGGGAAGGACCCGGCATATATAGAATGGCAGGTCCAAGCAACGCCTGCTACGACTTCACACGCTATTGGCACTAGCCTCAATCACTATCTCCCTCACTCCACGAGACTTGGGACCCGATCCCTCTCTCCTAGCTTGTAATCCCCTCCTACGAGCACCCTGGTGCAAGACAATACACACTACGCAACTCATTAGACGTAGGGCATTCCTTGGCCTGACCAGTATAAATCTTGTGTTACTCTTGCATCACCATACACGAATAGAAAGCGCGCAACATATTACTTGTTGGTTGCCAGGACGCCGAGTCCGAACACCGACACTAATAATTTGGGGTGAATGGGAACCGCAAGTGCCCCTAGGATCTCAATAAAACGCCGCGTTAGTCTTTTTTTTTCTGAATAACCTTAACCTTTTTTGGGGGGTGCCATTAATTTTAGCTGAACACGGGCCAGCATCTGTCTCGCCATCCTAAGGTATAGTATTGATTGGCTGGCCATCCGTCGTATATACAGATGATTGGCCAAAATGAACTGAATGACAATCAAGTAGGGTATAGTATTGCCGGTGTACTACTAGAACCATCTCTAGTAGTGTTCGTAAGGAAAGTTACTTATTTTATCATTATCCATTCAGACTTAAAAACAGAAACGGAAAAAGTTGGTCCTGCTGAAAACATTGAAGTACTGATTACTGATCGAGTTCATATATCAAGATTATAGTTGCACAGAAGTACTTAGATCAGTGAAATAATATATATATAGTCCTGGCGCTCTTCAGTATTAGAGCGTACACATATCGATGAATCATATTCATGCTCTTTGCATCTCCATGAATAGTGTTACCATGGATCAGGGCGTGGCCCTACGTGCAATATCAGCTTGGGCAATGCTGATAATGTAAAGTACAAATTTTTTTTTTTCAAGAGCACGCCTAGGCGCGTTTTTTAATTAAGCAAACAGAGTGTTACAAACTATGGTCGATCTGGTAACACGACGATTACCAGGATCACCACCCCTACTTCTACTGGATCTTACACGAGCGATTACATTGCAGAAAAACTTGCGACAAAAGTGAGATAAAAAGAACAAGCCCTATCTAGCAGGCCTCCTCTTCTTTAATCCCGGCCATGTTGAGATTCATGGCGGACAGTTCAAGCCCACCGGATAGCAGGGCCTGGAAACAACTCCTCTTTTTTTCAGTCATCTTGCCCCCAAACGCAACCACGAACTTCTGCTCAATATCAGCATCCACGACATCATCGTCGACCTTCTCGTCAAGCTTACGAAGCAGCACTTTCTGTGCTTGAACCGTTGCATTGGGGGGGCGCGGCTTAGCTGCAATGCGTCCACTCCTACGCAGAGAATGGACCGATATTGGCGTGCGGGAGCGTCGCAGCTTGGGCCCAACCTTGATCAGAGGAGTGTTGAGAGGGATGCACAACCTTTCCTCCAACTCCTCCCAGATCGACAGGGACACACGCTCAACATCATCGTCAGAGGATGGGACGCTCGGCACACTGTCGATGTCAACGTCAGACGTTGGAGGAGCTGTCGCCGGTGGATCAACGTCCGACGACGGCAGACTAGTCGGGCCGAGCACAACATCGAGTGGCTGAGCTACCACCACGGCCATGCCTGGGCACACAAACTCAACATCAACCATGGCGGACCACCAGTCGACAGCGACGTCGGTCTGGTCTCCGCGATGTCCCCAGTACATAGCTCGCCATCGACAAATCCGGAGCAGCAGTCCACAACTGGAGGGGCCTGGTCCAAAGCGGCAAACTCCTCCAGCATTGGGTCGGTCCACGTGTGCGCCGACATGGTCGCGCGGGGCTCCCACTCCAGCGGGTCAGGCTCAGGGAAGCAGCCCGCAAGAACCACAGAAACAGTGTCGTGGACCCTGGCAGCAGAGGTGGCCATACATATATAGGTGTGTTTGGGAGCAATATAATCCCAAACATGGCAAGATATATAAATATAATCATATATATGCGTGAAGAAGTTACTAATAACTACTGAAAAAAAAACTCTAGTTGATGAACTAAATAATCTTGTTTTTGTAGTCCAGCTTTATCACTAACCATATAGCTTATATAAATTGGTAAAATGCTATTAGCCGTCTTCCTCTATCTACTGCAGCTTATTAAAAGAATAACTGGTCTAAACCGGACCAAAGTATTGTGCCCTCGTCAACGCTCGCAACAGTTAAATTATGAGATTAGCTAGGTACGTATAAGATATACCTTGGGCCGGCGTAGTTATTGGATCCCTGCCACGAGGGCCCCGCCGTGTGTGGACTCATAATCGTCACGAAGGCGTGTGTGAGTTTAATCGAAAACGCATGTTGGGCTTGATATTTTAGAACACACGCTCTCTTTGCACATGATTCCGCTACTAGACAAACAAGTTTGCCAAATATTGTAGTTGTGGTTGTTCAATGATAATTACGCACACGGACTGCAATATGACCACCAGTAGCTTTCTCGCTTGCTTTGTATATATGTCTTCTTTGTCGGTAACATGTATGTGTTTCCATGCCTCCATATGGTTGTTGTGTGTGATAGAGATGATATATATATATATTCTTTCCAAACTTTCATCTTATCGTATTTTAAAATAAAAAAAAGCGAATGGCCGGATTGACTTTCTTTTTTTTTTCTACGTATGTCAATTTCCCAAATCCCTAGGCTACCTACCTACCTACAGTTCCGCTCTTTCATCATCAGGCACATGGTCAATATGATGCATAGACATGGACTGCCTAAATTGCGCCCTATCTTTCAGGGGTGTGCGTGTTTAGTACCCTGGAATTTGATACTGTAGTACTGATTTTGACACCGTAGCACATTTCGTTTGTTTTGTGGTAATATTGTCCTACCATGGCCTAACTAAGCTCAAAAGATTTGTCTCGCAAAGTACATGCAAATTGTCTAATTAGTTTTTTCATTTACTTATATTTTATACTCCGTACATATGTCATTTGGTATATTTAATGATTTAATGTGATAGAAAATTCAAACGACATGATGGGAACTTCAAGGTACTGAACATATAAGGCGGGAGGTGTGGCTTGGTCAAAAATGACGGCAGAGGGAATCAAAGGACATGGCACTCGAGTCTTCTACTTAAAACTAGCTAGGGAACAGCAGGTACACCAAAGAGGAAAACTAAAACAAATTAAGGTGGAATAAAACAGTCTAAACTTAATCATGGAAGAGAAAGAGAGATAAGACATATATCGGCTTCAAGAGAAACTGCCGTCTGTAACTACTTATTATTCCATGCATGCGTCATGTGTACTCTGATCCAAGATAGCATTTGTCCATACCAGGGTTCTTAATTTCATTCAGTATTATATTTTTTTGCAGCTCTTGAAATTTAAAATTCAACCAAATTTGACCAAAAAAATAGATACTTAAATATATAAAGTAGGGAAATTTGTCTGTAGGACACTCAAAGTGGCGCTCTTTGGCTGCCGGACATCGTCTTTCTTCCTATTTGCCAGAACACACTATTGTTTGATGTAATTTGGCCCGTGGACACTGAGGGGAGAGAAACTCACCACCAAAACAACTGCCATTTGTAAACCGTAATGCCACTGGCTATGAAATTTTAACAGCAACAAGATATAATAGTTATCTACAAATCATCTAATACTCACTTCCATAGAAAACCTAATTAAGACCATGATATGACATCAAGAATAATTAAGTCCACCATATCATGTCCTTAATTAGGTTTTCTATGGAAGTGAGTGTTAGATGATTTGTAGATAACTATCATATCTTGTTTCTGTTAAAATTTCATAGCCATTGGCCTTACGGTTTACAAATGACAGTTTCTTGTTTTGGTGGTGTGTTTCTCTCCCTTCGGTCCATGTGCCAAATTACATCAAACGACGGTGTGTTCGGCAAACATGGAGAAAGACAATGTTCGTCGATCAAAGAGCGCCACTTTGGGTGTCCTACGCACAAATGCCCCAAAGTATAGGATATTTAAAAAAACAGTTCTAGATCTATCACTACACATATATTAAATAGAAGAATATGCAACACAAACAATAAGAGAAAAATATGAGTTTACAGATATATATTTACAACAACAAAGCACCTGTGTATCAGTACAATATGAATATTTTAATGGAATTTGAATTTGAAAGAAATTTCACCGAAATTTCGAACCCTTTTGAATGGAACCCTGGTCCACACACAATTCAAAAGTGTGATCGTCCACATATACATAGTGTAAAGCCATATATTATTGCTAGCACAATTATGAAAGTGTTAATTCAAGACTATTTAATATGAAGTTGACTATATACGTCTACTACAAAGTGATAAAGAGCACAACTAAAATAACGTGTATATACAGTGTGAGTACATATGCACAATTAATATACAATGACTACATGCATATGTTGGATGTACATATTATTCTACTAGAGCAAAAGTTACCAATATATATATGTGTTAATTTCACTATAGGAAGATGATATAATGTTGCCAAACTGGCCAGGCCAGTACTTTCAATTCTTTACACACATGTCCCTTGCGCTTGAATGCACGAAATAGAATTTAGGGCATCATAAATTTGTTTAAACCGGAGGGAACACAAACTATTCATCATTCAATACAGTTAAAACTGGATACAGCTAGCATGATTTATAATAAAATTCACAGCAACACCACAACATATTGTTGATGAAATTGCACTAGAGATAGGAATGTACCAAACAAAATCAATTAATATCACAGAGAGCAAGGTCACAGGCTCACAGCTAGCATAGATAAATATTACATGGATGCTGAGTCCATCACTCCCAAGGACGACAAATTATTTTCTCAGTTGCTCTACCACTGAGATCATCATCACTCTCATGAGCTACGACGTACCAAAGCACAATTCAGAACTCATTTTAGAGCCTTTTGGAACGTAGGAATTTCACAATATCATGCTAAAATCAGTTTATTTTCACAGGAAAAAAAAAATGTAGGAAACATTAAAAAAAAAAAACGCATTTCAAATGGGACCTTATACCTACACCAACATTATATCGGTTCCAATTTTACACATGCATGGACGAAAGAAGCAGCATGCATGCAAGCACATGCCCAACAAGCACCCGTAGTAGGAAAACAAATAAATAAACAGAAGTGGAGGTTTGACATCTCTTCTGAGCTCTTGTAAAGGGAACATATTCTTGAATTTCAAACGGGAACTAGAGAAATGAAATACTCCTCTTTCAATTTTTCTCCCAAATAAGTCAATGAGGAACAATATACACTAGTACACATGTACAAGAAGTCTAGAGGCGTACATATATAAATTATGTTGCCGTACGTTCTAGTGATAGTTATAAAGTACTCCGTTCCATCTCTAGTACCTCCATGCAGTCCGTGCAGCGGATCGGAGGGTGACAAATGGAAGGCGAAGAAATGCATGCAAAGGTTTAAGATGAAAGCAGATTAATCAATAATAAACTGCTGTTCCTTTGCAGTAGACCAAGCCCACAAGCACAAGGTCATCGATCAGGTGATCACATTTGGCGCAGTATTTCGACGGCATCTCATGTCGATCTAGGCTAGCTAATTGTGTAGCAGTTAGTTATGGGTTGTTGGGCATTGTGGAAGGGAACAGGTCTTGCAAGAGCGCGTAGTCAGTGAAGTGGTGCTGCTGAAGAGGAGGAGCAGGAGACGGTGTTGACATATGAGGAGGAGGCATACTTGGCAGGAACATGCTAGGGCTTGCGCCCATGGCCGGGTGCATCATGCTCATCAGGTCTGGGCGGAAGCTGGACGGCATCAGGTGCGGCGGCAGCCCGTGCGCGTTGGACATGAAGAGATGCGCGCCGCCGGCGCGGAGGCTGGCGGGGCTGTGGTGCGTGTGCTGCCCCTCGTACGTCGTGATCACCGTCGATGGGTCCTGGTACGACCGCTCCACGCGCTTCTTCACGCCGCACTTGGGCGTCGTGCACCGGTAGTAGCTCCTGCATGCGTTGTTTGGCCGGAGATCGGATTTGAATATATATGACAAGTTATAAGGTACATGCATATATACTCTTTGGTGAGAATTTACATTCAAGTTGTACAATGCATTATGTACCATGGTTATTAGTTGAGAATTAATTACTCCCTCCGTTCCAAATTGTACTTTTGCATTGCACCTAGTTATGTACCACATAGTAAAAACAATGCATCTAGAAAAGCTAAAGTTAATTATCTTATATACTTATATACAAGATATAGCTAGATATAGCTTTGTGATAGAAGCATGCGCATGCAATTATAATGACCATAGATGGTGGAGCTGTGGTGGAAGAAAGTATACAGACCTTGGGTAAGGACTGTTCTTGACCGCCTTCTGGCCGTATTTGCGCCACCGGTAGCCGTCCTCAAGGTGATCCACCTCGCTCTTGGTGAGGAAGGCAACACGAGGCTGCCTCTGCCTCTTCTCAGCCTTCTTCTTGGTTTTGTTCCTGTTATATGAATATATATGTCAGAAGCAATCCAATGGCGATGATACGTACTACTGCTATAGCTAGTTAGTTTGAGCTAGATGAAGTACATATTTCATGTCACGTGGACTATTAGCGCCAATTATTCGAACACAAGTGCTGTAGTCTATAGTGACGTCGTGTAGCTATATATAGCGAGTATATAGATTAGCTAGCGATCGAGCTGTTGGGAATTGGGATCGAGCACGTCATATCCAGATTATTGGTGTTCTTGAAGAAGATACGTTAGATCTGTGGTATCTGTAGGTGCTTTCGATATATATGGCATTTATGATCTTTAATTATTAAATCTTTTCTAAAAGGCAAAAAGAAATCTTTGATTTTCTCTTCAGAGATGAAGCTACTAACTCTAGTTGGTCAAAAATTGAAGCTGCAGCACACAAATTGTTTTGTTTATTTATTAAATTTAAAGCAAGATCTCTTCTGGAGAGTACGTAGCCAAATTGAATTGGATAGTACCAAATGATCTAGAAAGTCATACTGGAAACGGGACCAAAAAAAAGGAACGGAAAGAAAAGTTAAAGAAGAGGGAAAGCTAGCATAGAGCTAGCTATAGTACTATGAATCTGGAATTCTGGAGTGGGTGGATCTGAATTCTTGATGATCTAAGTAGTAAGAACCCTAAAGATCGAGACAATCGCAACAAACCCTAATGTTCACACCGTGTAGTATAGATATAGATATATAAACCTAGCTAGGAAAATTTTTGTTCATTTAGGCAACAGTTGGACTAGATCTAGCATGCACCAAGAAGAGAAGCACACTCCTGATCCCCAAAAAGGAACAGAGAGAAGCACTCCTGATATATTCTGATGAAGAGAGATGCAATTCGAGATGGTGAACACACATATTAGTAGCATCATCCAAGTAAAGAGAACGTACGCTTTGGTGGAATTCTCCCCATCTTGATCTTTCTCATCCCCCTCAGCATCCTCCGCCTTCGGCCTGCCCTTCTTGCACCGACGAGGCTGCTGGCCCTCCCCCGCCTCCCGGTCGCTTGACGAGAGAGACACCGACGAGTTCGGCGTGTGCATCGCCGCCCCTTCTCCGGGCGCGCCGCTGCAGGTGCCCTGGCTGTTGTCGTGGCTCACATCGACAGACAGCTCATGCTTGAGCGGGGCGTCCTCCGCCGGGCACGGCGCGTCGAGGTGCCGAGCTAACCCGGAGGTGTCCTGCAGGAACCCCTGCAGGTAGTCGGTGATGCTGGAGTAGGGCGGCATGAGCTCGTCGGCAGCGCCAGCTCTGCTGCCTGATCCATCGACGCCTGCCGACGCCGCCTGATTGAAGAAGAAGCTCTCCATGTCGTTGCTGTGGAACACGTACTCGGCGCCGGCTATGTGGCCGTGGCCATGCTGGTGGTAGACGCCATGGTGATCTCCTCCTCCTCCGCTTCCTCCTCCTCCTCCTCCGGAAGACATGGGGAGTGGGGGGGGAGTCTGCTGGAGCTAGTGTGGAAAGGGAGGAGAGGCGTGGAAGTGAGGAGGGTTTGAGCTTTTCAGCAGGTCTCAAGCTTCCCAGAGTCCCAGACCCAGCCAGCAGCTCCCTTTTGATTTATTTATGTTTTGTTTTTCTTGGGGGTGCAAAAAGCGTGCGAGGATAGGCGCAAGATACGACTTTTTGGAGCGGAATATATAAATTTCTGGGTGCGGGGGTCTGGTGATCACGATCAATATATAATGCAGCCCGTCAATTCATAATGCGAATGACGTACGTATTGTACTGTGTATTACTTGACCTTATATGAAATAATAAAAATAAATCGGCGTGCTTAAGATTCTTTCTTGCATGTGATCATCTGTGAACGGTGCACTTAAGACCGGTGTCAGCATAAACTGTTTGGCCCCTGGCCAGTACTATAGTATGATTCTTGAGGTTCCATTCTGGGCGTTGAACAACTGTTACTGGTTTATTTACTGTTAAAAAAACTGTTACTGGCCGGATCTTTTGAGAGAGAGAGAGAGAGAAAAACTGTTACTGGTTTATTACCGGCCGGCCCACTGGTTTATTACGTGCGAGAGAATTGCAGTCTCATGTGCAATGTAGTACTATAATATGTACCCGGCCTGATGTTTCGTCTAACGCTTAATTATCATGCTAATGTACCAATGTCGTCCGAGTGCGTCCAAAGTTTTAATCTTTGTTCACACTGTAGCTACTTGCACAAAGTGACATCTTGTATTCTTCTAACCTGCTGCTCAGACTGAGTGAACGAAACTTTTTTCTCCCATCACCAACTCAAATACAGATAATATATATAAAGCCATAGTTTGACGGTATCTTTTCTATAAAGCCATAGATAATACAGGACGTGTCAATTGTGTCCGGTAATAATTTATTGAACGACGTTCATTATTTTGCTCCTATAGATGAGACGTCCTGTACGTAGCCTCTGTATGCTGCCATACTTTTGATAATCGGTCGAGCTAGCGCTCGAACGTTCTATATATCCTAGACGGCTTCATCGGACGCTCCCACTTGGGCCCGACGTGGCACAACAACAACGGCACTCAACCGCCCCCTCGGCTCCCTTCTCCCCAAAATACAAATCATGTCGCCCCGGTTCTTCCCCATCGTGCGCTAGCATCTCAGCACTCGGCGGCGGTCCCCTTTAGGCGCCAACAGGTCTGCCGAGACCTGAGCTACCGCCGCACCGGGTTGGGGAAAAACCAGCAAGTACACGTCCCGCGTAAAGGGGGAAAATCAATTGTTGCAACATCTCTAATCGACTATTACAACGTCCGGGGGGTCATGTTGCAACATTGAATAAAAACATGTTGTAACATCGAAAAAAAAAAAACTTGTTGGAACAACTCAAATCGACTATTACAAAATCCAGGCTACCATGTTGCAACACCCAAAATAACATGTTATAACATCGAAAAAAAAACTTGTTGCAACATCTCAAATTCAACAACATAAAGGGGAACATGTGCAACATTTCAAGACGACAATTGCAACATAGGGAAAAACATGTTGCAACATTACTTGTTTCAAACATTGAAAGAACATGTGTCGTAACATCTCAAAACGACACCTGCAACATCTAGAAAAACATGTTGCAACATCCGGAAAATACATGTGGCAACCCTGTAAAATCAACTGCAACCACGACTCCGCGAGATAATAAGAAAACAGGATAGGCACATGGTCAGGCCGCGTCGGGGTTGTAGATCGAGACGCCTCCATGGATGGGATGGGATGATAGGCCACTGTCACCGCTGGATTTGCGTTGAGCTCCATGGATCCACCACGGGGCTTGCAGCAGCACCACCAACAACATCAAGGTTGGGGGGAGGCGTGGCAGGGTGGAGGCGGGGTGCCGCCAAGGTGGAGGAAGCACGCAGGGCTAGAGCTCCGCTGGGTGGAGCGAGCACTACCAGCGACGACGACGCGCGACAGGGTGGCGGTTGGGTACGCGCTGGAGCCACGCGCTGCGCGGTGGAGGGCGGCGAGGCGAGTTGATGGCGTAGAGGAGGGGATCCAGTCGACGGGGCCAGCGCAGTGGAAAAGATGCAATCGGCAACGGCGGCGCGGTGGAGAGGCACCCGCGCACGGTGGCGCGGTGGAGGTGGAGGCGACGGGGGAATGGGGAGAAGAGCGCTCAATGAGAAATTTGGGAACAGATGCGGGGGGATTCCGTTTTTTACCCCTAGCCACGGTGGTCGTTGGGCCAGCCCAGCAACGCGGCGTCCGATCGTGATAGGACGCTCTATATAGAGCATTACCGTTTGATAATCTGTTATACCGTGTGTCTAATGTGTGTCATTCGAAGACTAATGGGCATGTGTGGAACTCCTTCATAAAATCCATTTCACAGATCGATTCCACCGTACGACAACTCCATATAACAACTAGAGTTTTTGGAGTTTACGGAGTTTCCTCTATTTGGACAAAAAAAGCATGGATCACTAAACTTAACAAAGAATGTCATAGGTCCTTCAACTTGGCTCGATCTAGGTCCTCCATATAGCAACTTTTTTTAATGAGGAAAATACATCATAGGTCCTTCAACTTGGCTCGATCTAGGTCCAACTTTCAAAGTGATATTTGTGGATCACTAAACTTAACAAAGAATGTCATCCAGGTTTCAAACTTTCTAGGTGTTCACCACAGGTCCTTGAACTTGACTTCAGGTGTCATCCAAGTTCCAATGGGACCAGACCTGCTCTGGTTGCTGGTATGGTGCAGTTCTATATGTGTGACCCACATGTCAGTTGGTTATATTTCTATTTAATTTTTTTATCAACGTAGAATAAAAAAGAATTGGAAACAAATTACGTAGTGCTCGACAAGCGCTTGTTGCCTTTAAAAAAATCATATCTTTCTTATATGTTGTCGAATGGAGATATTCTCTATATGAAAGTTGTAGCTCGGCGAGATGTACAACTTTTAATTTTTCGTTTTAAAAATTGAGGTTGTTAAGTTGCTCAAAACAATTATACCGCTAATTTCAGTTCATGCATAGCAGTTTCCCTTTTTTTATTTTTATCATCTTAATTAATGACCTCAAATTAAACAAAAACTAGAACTAGAAAGTTGTAGATCTCACGCTACAATTTTTATATAAAATATGATTTTTTTTCCAAGACACACGCGATTAATATATTGCTGAAAATTTATTTGATTTTTAGGCATCTTAATGACCATAAATTAAGAAACATGAAACTAGAAAGTTGTATATCTCGTCGAGAGCTACAATTTTTATATAAAAACCATCTTCATTTGAGCTACATTTTTTAGAATATTGTAGCTACAATACCCAAAAATAAATTTATTTTTTATTGTGCACTGCAAAATAAAAATTAAATAGAAATATAACCAACTTACATGTGTGTCCCACATGTACGACCGCACCACGTCAACAAACAGAGCAGGTTTGGATCCGTTGGGACCTGAATGACACCCGAAGCCAAGCTGTGGTGAACACCTTGAAACTTTGAATCTAGATGACACTCTTTGCCAAGTTTAGGGATTCACATACATCACTTTGAAAGTTTAAGGACCTAGGTGCCACCTTGAGCTAAGTTGAGGGACCGGTGGTGTATCTTTATCTTTTTAAATCATAGTATAGACTTAGACACTTATACACACTCAAATCAATAAACACATGAATACATACCCTATGAAGACCTCAAAAACAGATTAAGAGTGGGTCAATAAATGTCAAGATTGTTGAAGTCACCACAAGCATCTAACTGCGTCGGGCACGTCACCTACCACGAGTGTCGCCTCTCAAAAGCATTTAATAATTTTTCACAAGAAATTGAATGATGATGAATCTTATAACAAAATTGTTGAGCTCTGTGATATTCAACTTTTAGTTGTTGACAATTTCCTTTAATTTTATATTCCAAAAATATATATACAGAATATATTAAATTCTTAGATCTTGCAATTTACAAATATACTCCTAGTTTTAAAATGACCTTGGATGTTAACATAGTCTACATAAAAGTTTTAGTTATTTAACATTGAAACATTTCAGATAATCTCAAATATTGACATGGTCGATATCAAAGTTGTAGCGATCATGCAGGGGAACAAGTATTTTATAGAAAATGATTTTCGCTATAAGTAACGCCACATTTTACTGGATCAAGGCACAAGATAGCTACATGTATGGTTGTATTGAAGCAAATGACCGATAAACATATGAAAACATATACTAATATAATATAATCCCTCTATTTTAAATTATAAATCATTTTGATTTTTTTTGTTACCCATTTTGCTTTGTATATCTAGACATATTATTATCTATATCTAGATGTGTACTAAAATTCATGTAATAAAAAAGTCAAAGTGACTTATATTTGAAACGGAGAGAATATTTCTCAGCAAAAATGCTTTTCGCTATAACAAGGTTTCATTTTCCTGGATGCTAGTTACTCCGTGTGTGGCTGTATTGAAGCAGAAGCCATACTAGTCGCGGCACGTATAGTTTGACTTGATTGTTGGTTGTAATAGCGTTTTACTTTTAACAGGGCAAGCATCAGCTATTGACTTTAACCGACGGATGGTCGCCCCTTCATCGCCAACCGCCAGTCCAGTCCAACCTCGTGACCATCCGTCAAACTTTTTTTGCCCATTCGCCGTCTTCCCATAAGGCTCCGTGTGCCGCCCGATGCCTGTGATGTAGGTACTGTTTGGTTAAGGTTTTTTGTCAATTATTAAGCCCGAACAATTAAAACTTAATTAGTTTGTACATCCAATTTGACAAGATGTACATTGTAAAATTGGTGTATCTAAAAAAAGTTAAAATGAATTGCAATGTGGAACAAAAGGGAATGCAGTGCAAAATACAGCTTGTTTGGTTATGATTAATAGTGATTCACGTTGGCTATACATAGAGCGATGCACGTCTATCATGTATGAGAGAGAGAAAAGATAAAAAAATATGACTAACAAAGATGCAATGATAGCTAGAGTTGTTGTGATAACAAAAAGTAGTTTGAAGAGACTAACTCCAAACTTATTATTTGAAGAGACTACTGGTCCAGGCATCACTACAGACCCTTCCTCCACCCGTGGGCAAACCTGCAGAATGAATCAAAGACTTGGTTTTGGCAAAAGAAAAAGGGCACAAGGCTGGTTTTCACGGGCAGAACTCTCCAAAACCGTGTTTTTTTTTCTCGTCGTGACCTTGAATTGAACATTGTATAGCTCATTTTATCATCTATATAAAAGCCGACGAACCAAACTGTGACGTCCAATTTGTTTTTTTTTATATAGAAAAGTCCTAAAAGTTTCCTAGGCTATTTTTCCTTGAATTTGCCTGAGTCAACCAATTTTAATTACCTGTGGAAAATAAGAAAAAGCGATCAACTTGTGGCTCAACTCTGCCGGCCCGGTCCCACATATATATACCTCCACTGCTTTTGCTATATATGGTACATCGCAGGTCTAGCTAAGGCTCCAGCTAAGAGTTTGTGTTGATCTTAAATGGTTCTGCATAGTACCGTACGCAGATCGAGTTCTTTCATTCATTTCCTAGTGGCTACTACGTACATACACTATACACGTGCAATACGGGTATATTGCTCGATCAATAATTCGGACGACCACACATATAGTTCATACAGACTAAGGCCCTGTTTGGTTCCTACAGGACTAGGGACTAATTTTTTAGTCTCAATTATTCTCTAATTTATCCAACAACAAAGGTAATGGACTAATTTTTAGTCGTAGTCCTAAATCCATTAGCCCCTCTTGAGAGTCTAATGGGACTAGTCCGTCTTCTTTCGTCACGTCAACTCATTTGTACACTTGTGTACGCACTAGTCGGTCGTCATTCTAGTCGCCATTAGTCGGCTTTGAACTAAACATCTTTTAAATGAGGCTAAAAATTAGTCCCCTAAATCCCACATGAAACCAAACAGGCCCTAACTGTGTATACTTTGTTGATCGGAGAGTATCGCCTTCACACGCACGCACTCACGCAGCGCTAGCTAGCTGTATCATCACAGTAGCAAGGCACATTCAGTGTCCACGAATATATATCTTCCGTTGGTACGGTTTTTTCAATATATTATTATTAAAAATCGCCCAATGCACCACACAAATATCTATATCACTCTTTCTGGTGATGTAGAACGCACCAAAACTCTCTCGGTGTGTGTAAAAAGTGCAGACAACCTTTTGGTTCAAAATCTGTTGTCAAAAAAAAAAAAAACTTTTGGTTCAAAATCCAGGGAAAAGGGATACGGAAAAGATCTCGCCGAAGGCAACCAAACAAGCAACCAACCCGGTTGAACGGCCGGCGTGGCGCGGGCCAGGCACGTACGAAGCTGGAGGAGCGGCCACGGCTCCTCACAGCTGGTCACCATGCCCGGCCGGCCGGCCGGTCCCCGAACCTGGTGTCGCGTCGCGTCACGCACGCCACGTCCGTCCCCCGCCCGGTACGAACGCCGCACGGCACAGTTGTATGGTACCCCGGGCCGCACGGGCCGTCCGTCACGTACGTGCGCTGCAGGAGTCAGGACGGCCCAGGCCCGAGCTGTCAGGCCCCGCGCGCGCGCGGTCAAGCTTTACGGCGCGGCCGTGGGGACCGCTTCCTCTCTCACGTGTGCGATTGTCTATCGGCCCGACGCAACGCCACGCCCCGACGTGCTGCCGACTCGAAAACCGGCTCGATCGCCAAGGGAGGAGGGGCGTCGCTGTCCGCGGCCAGCCCGGGACCGGGTGCGCGGTGTGAATGGGCGGCCGCCGGGATAGCACGATGCGCGCGCCAGGGATTTGGTGATGCGGGACTGCGGATGCGGACGCGTGCTGGGGCTATTTGCGCATGCGGGGCGGTGGGGGTGCGCGGCACCGGGCCGGCGGCGGCGTCGGCAGGCGGCGCGGGCCAGGGCGAGAGCGAGTGAGATATCGATGCCGATGCGACGACGACGATGTGTACGTGCTGCTGCGCTGCGCGCGCGAGGATCTTGTGCGTGGAACTGCGTGGGGTCCCGCGTGCCAGGTGCAACCGTGCGCGCCCGGGGTATGCTGGTGGTGGTGCGGAGCCCGTCCGGCGGCGGCGGCGCGCGGTCCCGTGCCCGGCCGTGCGCTAATTTCCTGCGACTGCGATGATGGATGCGTGTCCCCGATGTGTCGACGCCCTGTCGGTTCCCGCCAAAGACAGTGGCTGGGTTGGGCTGTGACTCGGACGGTTTACAACCTGCGATCGAAATTGTTCTGTCATGGTGTCACGTCACTTGATCGCAATTCGATCCATTGTTCGTTCCGAAAGGGAGGCGTGATCGGCCGCCTGTGGGCGAGTGGATATATGCATGCGTTGGTGCGCGCCCACTCATGAGCAGCAAAATTCTCCCGACCACGTGGTTCAATTGCCTTCTCTACAACTTCAGATCGAGGTGCATGCATTTGGTCATTCCCGTCACGTCTGTTGTTGCACGAGTGCTGTATTGGATTCCATTTTTATTGCAGCTTTTCAGTTGAAATATACGGAGTATCATCGACACCCATGTATACTACTGGCCGGACTACTTTAGTAAATAATGACGGGCTGTACGAGCATCACATAATTAAGTGGCAGTTTAGCATGGCCTTTTATTTTTGTAGAAAAACTTTAAATTGACCATTATAGATGGCATCATGGTAACGACGACTCGTGAAGGTCTTCTATCAATCTTAGCGCACGGCGTAGCAGAGGCGAGAGGGATATGCGGAAAAGCATACCTAACTACTGCACAACAGTGTTCAACGATTGATAGAGACATTGCTGCCGTGCTCGTCGTATGGGTGAGCTTTTTTCTTTTCTTTTTCAATAAATGGTCACTCATCATGTTGCAAATTCTCTCGAAGACGAGTTTTCTTTTTTTTTATTTCAAACATTAAATCTTTTTTTCCTAGATGTCAAACATGTAATCTGATAGATAGTAATAATCGTTCAGCATCTCAAATCAAAGATAACGAAAGACTCTTTGTCATATGGGTTCCATTCCATATATTTGACTGATGGTTTTAGATTGGCCCACTATAAACGGGCCCAGTTTACATTTTTAAAGCCCAGCCCAATATTTCAGGGCCATACAGGCCTGCAAAGTAACCCATAAGTGGGCCAATAGCCCACTAACCAACCAATATTATCAACAGGAGGGCTCCGCACCATCAGCCATCAGATCAAACAATCCCCAAACGCCTCAGCCTCCCTAGGGTTTTGCTCGGCGCGTCGGATCCAGGAGTTCGGGGAAGTCGCCATGGCGTCGCGTCCGTCGCTGAAGTCGAAGCCCAAGGGCAAGGGCGGGAAGAAGGGCGCCGCCGCCGACGAGGACGCCACCACGGCGGCGACCGCGGTGCGGCTCGTCAAGGAGTGGACCACGTGGACGATGAAGAAGACCAAGGTGGTGGCGCACTACGGCTTCATCCCGCTCGTCATCGTCATCGGCATGAACTCCGACCCCAAGCCCACCATCTTCCAGCTCCTCTCCCCGTCTAATCGGGTCTTCCCCGACGAGGACCGGATGCGGTCGGTTCGTCCGTCCGCTTTTATAGTAGTTTGTAGCTGGTACTTTAGTTGCTTTGGTATGTCCGAGATCGAGTTGAGGAAGGTGGATCATGCTTTCTGTGCGAATTTGAAGGCTTTTCTATGATGATGATGGTTTAATAATTTTGTATCGGCGGATGTGTCTTCTATAGATCGGATCAAAATATCTTGGTTATGTGATCTGATATGAATTATGAGGATCTGATATGAATATGAGGGTTTGAACTTTATCGGTTTCATCTGTGTGTACTGATTTTTTTTTCGTGCCTCGCTTATGCTGATGTTTTGGATAGTTATTGTCTTAGGAACCTGACATCTGATTACGTGATGGTTGTGGTCTTGATGATGGTTGTGGTCTTGATCTGACTTCCAACTGTGATTCGTAAATCGTTCAAGTTCGCCGTGATAGTGAATTTTGGTTGCCTTTCTTTCATAGCAGAAAGTGGAGACACATTGATAACAAATAAGTGTTGATTGATCACAATAATAGGTGGCATTCCCTAGAGGTGTGCATATTTCAAACAAACACTTCGTTTTGCTTTGTTTATTTGAGCAAATTCAAAACTCAACAAATGTAACAAAATTTGCTGCTATATATTTGCTACAACCAAGTTAGAGATGCACTTGTTAGTTCGAAACTATAGAGCTTATCATAGAGCAGTGCTTTGCGTCTACAGTTTAGAAGAGTATAGCAGCTAAATTGCCATTCTACTAGCAATGCACCAGAAATCCGCAATGCACTCACAGCTATAACATCAAATTATTTTGTAAACTCTCAAAGTTAAAAGAAATTAACTGAGGCAAAAATGGCTGAAAGTGTGAGTACTTGTTCTTGTGAATCAAAATGGAAGAATAAACACCTTTATTGCTCATCTGTGCAAGGAATAGAGGTAAATAGCATACATGAAGGGGGTGGTGTTGTGTGTTGTTTCTACATCCTTCAAGAAAAAGAAGGCCCTGCCCTCCAGAAGGCATCAAACTAGTACAATCCTAAATAACCCAGCTATTTATCTGGGTGACATGTAGTCATGTACAAATGCACAGTTCACCCAAATAATACAAATAAGATTTTCCTCCGCAAAACTCGAGTGCTCTCTTGCTGAATCTAGTAAAAATAATAGTATATTGCTATTTCCTCGAATTGCACCTTCTACTATGATTCTCCAATAGTTTGATCAGGTACTGGACAAGCTTAGGCAACAGAATGGGGGCAAACTGTGAAAGCCAGAGAAAACTGTGGACACTTAATCGCTCAGGCAAAATACTCAGGATCAAGAAAGCCCAAATTTGGATAATGCTGACTGAAACAAAGTCGAGAATGACTCAGCAGCAGTCCCATCATCAGCCTTAATTTTGAGCTGCGCCTTTGCTGATGCTGTGTTGACAATACATTCAACAAGGAAGAAAGCAGTAGCCCCATCTTTCTGAGCATAGAAAAAGAACTTGTAGTTCGGAGGCTGACCACCTGAAGCAATACATTGGATGTAATTGCTTTGCATGTGACGAATGAGTGATTGGGGATTCATCAATGATGCTGCTCCTTGTGGACTCAAAGAACATTCCTGTGAATGAAACACAGGGCAGTTGATATCAGACGTATTGGGAGATAAATTTCAACCATGGCACTCAGGGTTTAAATTCATTAGACCACTTTGCTAAAACATGACCCTAAACCAGGCGAAATCACTGTTCAGAGGACATGAATAGGAACAGACTTCTAGTTTCATACTCTCCGTCAGAAACAAATATATTAGACAACCATAACAAAAAATAAAATAAAAATAAATTTAAATAAATAAATCTAATGTGGTAGGCTACTTTGCAAAAACTGAAGAAAATCAACCAAGATGTGAAAAAGGGGCATATGTTGCTCTGCTTATAATCAGAAAATGCATTGACAAAAACCTAATAGTAGCATACCTGAGACAGCGCCAATGCTAGCTGGCCCCATTTCTTCTGGAACGTACCAGGATCTAGCATAGGCTTTGAGTTAAGGGTCAGTGCTGGTGGTGGTGGAGCAGGAGCTTCAGTAACGCCAAGGCCAAGAAGGTCATCGAGACTGAAGTTTGATTGTGAAGAATATGTTGGGCCGCCAGTATTTATTAGTGAAGTTTCAGCTGGTGTTTGAGAGCTTATCAATGAAGGGCTAATCAAATCGGAAGGAGCATTGTATGTAGAGGTGGAAGAACCATTGCTGGCTCTTGTAACATTGTCTTCTTTATCTGAAGTACTTAGCAAAAGATCGTTATCACTTTCTTGATATCTTTGGGCAGAAATTACATTTTCTGGATCATCTGCCCCAACAGTTAAGCTTGTAAGATCCTCTGAGAACTCAAATGGTCCACGATGCTCCTTATCTGTAAACATGTACGATGGCTGCCAAATTCATAGATGTTAGTACCTTTTGTGCAAACTTTGAATAGCATATACTCAATATATTTGAGTAGCTGCATTGCTTTGAACATATGCTCCTGTCAGCTCCACTTTTGTAAATTGCATTAAGTGCACATCAAAGAAATGTGGGAAACAAATTTACTCCAGCCATAAAAGGAATGTGTTTTGCTGTTTTTGCATGACAGAATATCACCACACAATACCAATACATAGCAAAGGCATGAACTCTATTTGAGTCGCTTAATTCAATTTAGCTCAAGCAAGGATCTGCAGAAGTGCTTATCATGGGCCTACCTACAACTGCCTTTACAGCTGAAGATAGCACTTAATCTCTTGTATGATGTATTAGCTAAACACACAATGTTACCAACCTTCCATATAGTTCTTTCATTCAAAATTTAGGAAAACCAAAGACAATATATCATGGAACTTATCCAAAGAATTCATAATCTGCCAAGAAGCAAGTAGGTAGTGCTCGAAATCAACCACCCATTTAACAAAATCATTGAGAACAGCACAGATCAATAGTTAACCAAAATCCACAAGCCAACCCCTTCAAAAAAAAAAAAAAAAAAAAAAAAAAAACACGAGACAACTAGTATTCAGCAAATCCCTACATTGAAATATCTGCCACCTACCAGTTATTGGGGTTAGTCAAAAGTAAATAAATAATCTATTATAGAACTGAACTATTTGCTGCTATGTCAAAACATTGACTAAAGTACAGCCATCACTGAAAGGGAAGGCAACTTCAAAGGAAGGGTACTAAAGTAAAAGTTGCACCTTGATGGCCAATGAATTTATAAGTAGAAATCACAAGGCCTATTAGCATAATTTATGGTTGTGTTTGGTTGCATCCCTAGACTGCATTAGGCCCAATGCGGAACAGCATAAACTACCGCAGACTGCTGGTGTTTAGTTGATTCCATAAAACATTTTGCACTGTCCGAGATCGTGTTTGATTGCCTCCATCTTATATTGCATATAGTTTCCTTATTTTCATGGTACGCAGTAAAAATCTGTTACCTCCATCCCACGTCCAGTCCATCAAGTCCAAACAGCAAGACCATTGCTGCCTCCTCAAACCCACTATGGACAAATTCCAAACCAAGGACCCCAAAAAAAATAGAAAGAAAAGACTTCTTTTTATTGAGGGAATAGAAAGAAAAGACTCAAGCTCAACGAGTTCTAGAGCACATCGGGCAAGAACCAGACTAAAGAGATAACAAATCAGGCAAAGATCACACAAGTCAAGTTTGATGTCGTTTCATTGCCACGCCAAGAACCAGACCAAGGAGATAACAAATCAGGCCAAGATCACACTAGTAGGTCAAGTTTGATGTCATTTCGTTGCGAAGCCTGCCACGCAGGCACAACAGCAGTAGAGTGTCAGGGACCCCAAACCTCGTGTTCATGGCATCAATGAGATCTATGAGCTGAGTACCAAGCTCCAGTCAGCTGTGCAGGGGCGAGAGGAGCAGGAAGGTGGCTGGCGAGCATGGCATGGCTTTGTCTCTGGTGAATACGGAAGGCCTGGATGTCTGGTGCAGAGGACAAGCTGTAGACTGCCAACACCTAAGTCAAGTGGGTCAGGGGGGTTTCTGTAGGGCACCGAGACGGAACTGTGGTTACTGCCGTGGTCGTGGCCAGCATCTATTGAGATTCCAACAGGACCTCTGGCGCTCAAGATCCCAGTGACGCCTCACCGCATCACCCTGTCTAGGGAGATGATACCTCCCACCTCACCGATGGATGCAAAGCTGCCTGGCAACAGCGGCAGTGTGTGCTTGGTAGCAGCACAACAGCCTGCATCTCATGCAAACTGGGGCTGAGCGAGCGGTGGAGGTAGGTAGGTGAGGATCAAATTCCATGGGGCCATAGCTTATGCTTGCCTGGCCAAATTTTGCGTACTAGGCAATGCAGCCTCTAGACCCCCTTTTGTATTGTTTAATGCTGCATTAGGCCCAGTGCAGCATATGCAGGCAACCAAACACACCCTATATGATAATCAGAACCACATAAAATAGCACGTAAAGGTCGCCATTATGTAAAATTTAACAATAGTTCAGACCAGATTAATTTACATACCTTCTGATATACAACTGATAGACTGTTGAACTCATCAAATATCCGATCTTTGATTTCACTGCTCTGTGTATCTGCAAATACAGAGACAGCTTGTTTGGGAGGGTTCACTACACGTTCTGCTACATTAGGATTGTATTGCAAAAGCCTGTAGTAGAAAAGCGCTCTGTCATGAACATCCTGCAGCAGATGTGAGGTTTAGCCAGATCAAAATCTTTTTCACCAGTGGTGATGCATAATCCATCTTTTATAGCAGAAACTCAAACAAATCCTGACCTGGTGGGTGTCAGATAGACCAGCTGCTAATGTAGCTCCTAGTGCCTTTTGTGTCTCTGGAGGTCTTTTAAAGAAACATTTCATCACTGCCGTCAGGAGATGCAAGCGAACCTTCAAGATAAAGTATCAATGGAAAAGTTAAGTGGAGGTCAAGAATGAGTAGCTAATGGATAGGGACATCCCATAAAAAATCTAAAGCAGATGCATGGAATTCTACACTAATATCAGGGTAATCCTACATGGCTCAAGATGATAGTTCAGATAAGGGAAACAAAATCATCCTCAATTTCAGCGTGTAGCAGGAAGTAAATGGTTTTCATACATAATGCCAAAACTCCACCAATTAGAAAATTTCAGTTGTAATTAATGTTCTCCCTTGTCTTAGGCGTGTATGCTAATGTTACTGATTTTGGGACACAAAATTGTCAGTCATGTATGTACTCTCTCGGTCAAAAATAAGTGCAATCTTGGACATCAGCACAGTCCCCTAAAACAACTTTGAGAACTAATCTATTGTTGTATTATATTCATAGAGTATGGCAAAATCATACAACTACTTTTTTGAGACAAATACTAATATCATTTCCAAATATACAAACTCAACACACAAAAAAGTAATTCATAATATAAGCCAAAATTTAACATGGTTGACTGTATGCAGACAAATATTAATATCTTTTCCAATGCACATCTAAGAAAAAAAGTAGAAGATGATTATTTTTCCTTGCTATATGGACAATAGTTTTAGCAACTTTGTTAACCAAGTACCAAATGTAAGGGACCATGTTTTCAACTGTGTACTGGAGCCATTATAGCATATAAACTATGGGTATGGGACAACATAGTCAAAACAGGGCTGGATAAGATAAACGACACAAAACAAGAACATGTGGGTACCTCAGGAGAGTGCTCTTCATCCCAGTTTTCAACAAGACTTTCAAGGATGTATGGAGCATCATGCATGTCTTGTGAATATTCTCCCAACATCCATATGAGAGCTGCTTTTCCTTTTGGCTCCTGAATGTTTTTGTTGCTGATATTTCCAACAACAGCAATACAATCATGGCTCCACTGAGGATATTTTCTCAGAAGATCTTTCACCAAGACCTGCATTTTAGTTTTAATCAGAAACATCAAGATGCAAGTCAAATGTAAATCGTAATCCTGCTAGACTAGATCATGAGTAAAGGTCAGTAACTAGCATTACAAACACTTACTAGAGTTTCAGCGGTCACATAATCCTTATCCATTTCAAGAAATTGTAGAAGCCTGTCCACAATGGCGTTAACATCATATTGCTGTAGTGCTATTTTTCCAACTGCCCGGATAGACTCTCTTGCAATTGGTACATCAACATTTCCAGCGTATTCACACAGTTCAGTGACTGGTGGGAAGAAACATGCAAAGTGTTTTTTTAAAAAAATGGTAATTAATGAGTAAAAACATATCAAATTATAGTTGTCAATAGGATATCTGGCATATACCAATCTCATATGTGTTGCTTTCATTTTGCTATAGCAGTCAACATATCAAGTTTCAACTTCTTCACATATGAAGGATCACTAAATTGGCAGTAGAAGCTTTTATAGTCCGAGGAAAATAACATTGGAGCACGCATCACCAGAAGATGTAGATGGCATAGAACAGAGTATGACTGTTCAGGGCTGCCAGCACCCACCAGAGTAAGCAAGGGTGCTTTAATACGTTCGTAAAACCTAAAACAGAGGAGCTAAAAGAGATTAGATGGATCTTCCACCAAAGGCCGATGAGATAAATCAAACACAAAAATATGACAGAAGTTAACCCATAAGCATGAGAAATCCAAATAAATAAACTGTCCATGAAATTAAGAAAATTTTCAGCTATATTAACTTCCAAATAACAGCATTATTTACAGCTAACAGACATTCAAAATGGCACATTCATTGTATTGATTGTATATCGTAACATAAATGTATGAAGGCTAGAACTCATCTAGAGACCAATTTTGCGGTTGTTGTGATGTCCTGTGCTAGTCTGTTATAGGATCTTAATCCAAGTAAGATTTTGTTTTTATGCGTCCTAAAAAGGTGCTGATATACTAAATCTCATGTCCAGAACAAGAAAGAATTAAATGCTTCTGAAAAGCAATAGCAATAATGCAGCATGATCCAAACCATGTCTCTGGGAGCAACATGTGCACCTGTTGATGAACGTCAGTCATAGACATTGTCAAATGGAGAAAAACTTTAATTGTTGCCAAAACAACAGCTCCATTTGCATGCTGAAGTCTATCCTCCAGCAGATTCATTATATCAAATATTTCGTTATTATCAGATGGAAGGAACTTTGATGCCAACTCAAGAACAGTGCACTGTGCCCATTCACTGAATTCTTTGATCCTGCATGTAAAAATAGAGAAATCAAGAAAATTTACATTGGGATTATTTAACAGAAAAGGCTCCAAAGCCAGGTTGAAACTCACTTGTTTAACAGGTAAAATACCACTGGCTTGCTATACAATGTCTCAATCTCTCTTGCTGCTGCCTCTGAGTTAGCAGCTTCTAGGGTCCAGATCTCCTGCAATGCATGTAGGCAATTGGCAACTACCTGCAAGTCACCGATATAATCAGCTTATCTCAGAAAAGCACAGTACTCAAACAAGATAGCATCCAATCATTAATCAGTTGAACCAAAGCACCAACTGCAATCGTTCAAAATAATCAAATACTTCACATGCTCTTAGCAAACACAGAACTTAGAAAACAGCCTTTTAATGGAAGCCATACGAAAAACATAAGCTCATTTAAGCAACCGAGTTATGATGTTCCAGAAATGAACAACAATAGATTGGGCCCATCATTCATCAGTTGAACCAAAGCACCAACTGCAATCAATCAGAACAATAAAATACTTCACAGGTTCATAGCTGAAACGCCTTTTAACAGAAACCACACCACAAATATGACTACATAAGCTCATTTCAGCTACTGAGTTTTGATGTTCCAGAAGTGAATAACAATGGATTTGTAAACTTGATGCTGATCTGGAAAACTCAAAAGTCTCCTGCATATAGCTTCTGCTATATACAAAAACAAGTAGAAGCAGTCAATTTCAAATTCACACTCAAATTTAACAACTTCCAGGTATTGTACAAACATCACAGGTTAAATTATCATGCAAAACTAAAAGAACAGGTTATATACAAGAGAGGCTGAACTTTCAGTCTGAATGATGTCATCAGACAATCTAAGCAAAAGCCAAAAAGAAAAATGGTCTTTAACAGCCAATATAGCGAAAAAAGGCAGATTACAAGTTTTGTTGTTAACAGAATAATCATGAATATGCAGCCACAGTAGTACTTTCATTCATCTATGTAATCAAGCAAGTTGTAAACCAGACAGCTACATGGTGCCCCCAATTTTATCAGCTGCCATTGGCATGCAGTGCCTAAACTCAATCAGAGTTGGGATTTGCTCTATGTGCATCCAATGCATATTTCCAGCTCCATGTTAAATTCACAGAATGCAAAATGTTCATTTTTTTGACCATTCAACAGTTGTTCAATTCAGTTGTGGTAGCGGTCACTGAAACAGATCGGCAATAATGTGATACGATTACTGCATAGCTTCACCAAGCAGTTCGTGGCAGGGTACATCACCTGTGCGTCCGGATCGGAGAGCATGAGCGCCTTGAGCGAAGCAGGAAGGTCAGCATCAATGCAGGCGGTGGCAGATATGTGATACAGCTTGGCAGCACCAACAGCAGCGATCATCCGGACGTAGGCGCTGGGGTCCTTGAGCCCGGTCGTGAGTGGCGTGACGAGATACTCGACAAGGTTGGGAACACGGAGGGAGCAGAGGCTGCGGAGCGCGAGGCCGCGGATGGTGGGGTCCTGATCACGGCAGTCCCGCTGGAGGAAGTTGATGGTGAGGAGGGCTAGGTCCGGGTGCGCGCGCGCATGGGCGCCTACATAGAGATAGCACATCTTCTTGGTTACGACGTCGGAGGTGGCGGAGCAGAGCACCATCTCCCCGAACGCGGCCGACACGTCGATGCCGGCCGTCATGCAGGAGATCACCTTCTTGAAGACATCACGGCGCTGGTCGTCCGCATCGGGTGCGCGGCTCCCGGCCAGCTGCCGCAGCTGCTGCTTCAGATCCGCCACCTCGCTCTTCCTGCACTCACAGAGTCGCCAATTGCCTGGTTAGTTTAGGGTTCGGGGAGACGGAGGTTTCGGGTGGCGGAGCGGGGTCAGCGGCAAACCCGGAGGGTTGGGAAGGAGAGGCGGACTTCGCCGCCGCAGGTACGGTGGGAGCCATGGCGGTGGTCGGCCGCGGCAGGTTGGATCTGGCCTGGCGTGGGGAGGAAGACGACTGCGACGAGCCGTGGTGTTTGCTTGGGTAAGAGAGCTCGGATCTGAGGGAGTGTGGACGGGGTAGCACCAGAGGCTGACAGGTGGACCATGGGAAAATACGCCTTCAAGGAGGGAATACGTATTTATTTAGAAAAAGAAAGAGTGAGAATTCGAGCAAAATAAATACCATGACAACGCGACCACATGACAGATCTCAATACAATTCTAGAATGTTCTAGAAAAAAAAAAAAAAAAATCTCCAGTTAAAAAGCTTTTTGTTTATATGAAATCATTTAGAGTCTCAAATATATGTTTTATTCATATAGATTTTAAAATTTCAAAATAGAGGAAGTAGATTTTAAAATTCTACTTTGAATTTAATGTACATAGTTAATACCAAAGTTGTTTAGTGTCTCAAATATTTATTTTAAAATTATTTGATATTCAAATTTTTGAATTTTCAAACAATATTGGATGGAGATACATATATCATATACCAAAGTTGTACAACAACAATATTTAAAACTTTATAATTGATTTTTTTATTTTACTTCATTTACTAGCCAAAATTTTCAATAAAAATATGAATGATTTGTAGAAAAATATAATCCTATATATGCTATCAACACTTCAAATTATGATTTGTTAAAATTGTTGAAATCAGGTCAGATTTTTTTTTTTTCCCTTTTGAGTTTTGGGAAGAAGAAATCTGGGATTTCAAATGGTTTTGTAAAAATGTAGTTATTTAGAATCTTATATTTTTACAGCATCCATGATTCCATGAAATTTTGGAGACCAGTTAATTCTCTCTTGCTAATTGATTACACTTTTGAATTAAATGAAAAATCAAGGATCTGTGTATTGTATGAACTCAAGATAATCACTGACTCTCTTGGGTATGTATAAACAAGAGAGAGATGGGCCACATGGGCCTTGCTAATGAACTCTAATTATGTGGGCCACATGGGCCAAGTAAGATATTCAAAATTACACGCTACACAATTTTAGCAGAAAACGGTCTTGAAGTCCTAAATTTTAAAATGAGATATAAATTTCCATTTTTTTTTTTTGAAAAATGGGATGTAAACTTATGCCTGAGAGGTTTTGTTTGTATCTAGAATTCTAGATATCCAGTATGTATGATAACATAGCAAGCCATAGTACTGTCAATGAAACAAAAAGTTCATAACTGTGGAGACTGAATAACTTTCTAAACGAATGGGAATGGACAGTAATTGCTTCTGCGAATTTAGCATAGTAAACGGTTAATAACTGCTGGGCCTTTACTTTTGGTTCAGTGATAAATACTTCATGCTCTTCTTGGTTACTGGAAAATAATATCTCTGTTACTCTGTCAGTGACAAATACGTTCTTCAGTGATCCGTTGAAAAGGGTGTGCTGCATAATTGCATAATTGGGGATGCGGCTGATTTTTCACAGTTTTGTGTTTTTATTAGTTCTGCAGTAACAAGTAGTCATGTATAGATTATCCTTTCTGTCCAGTAAGCAAAGAACAGAAAGATTCTTGTGCAAAATTATCTGCCATTGAATTATTGTAGGTAAAATTGATGCTTGAAATTTTCTTGTTCATTTATCTATTGCTCCCTGTTGGTTCCTTGTATCATGATGATGTTGAATTGTGTTCGCTCTCGTCCCTTTCTGTCCAACATCCACTGCAATCATGCATAATGCTCGAGCAGCACACTCCTGTCACTTTGCCTGCTTACTTCCTATTTTCTGCAGTTCTACCTGACAGGCTGGAACGTGGAAGTAATGGACTTTTGGTATTTGCTTCCAAATCTGACTGATGACTGACTTCATTACAGTGTTCCTTCTTATTATTATCTGATTATGGTGAATGTTTATGTCAAAAGAACGACATGAAAGGAAATAGTTTTTTGGTCACAAGTAGAAAATAAAGGAGATGCATTTCTTTGGTTCTATTTTCTTCATACTTCCAAACATAGTTGTAGGCTTTTAGCAGATGATGGTGACCATTGATAGCCTATCAACGCAATCTATTTTCTGACGGAATCAGCATGGTTTCTGAAGGTCATTGCATTACCTGCCTTCTGAATTTTGAATCTATCTTGGGACAAACTGCGTGCGACTCCAGTTTAATTTGCCATCGATCATCAACCATCATATGTGTTGCCATCATCAACATATTGATTTAGGAGGCACTCTTGCTCATTTTTCTTAGCTAGACTAGATATCTCTAGCTTGCTGTGTGCCTGGCTACATCTCGCGGTTTTGACTCGTCATTGCCAGCACCTCTTGTTTATACCTGAAATCTCATCACGGTTGTGCATGGTAGGTATGCTTTATAAATAAAGACTGTTTGTAATGATCAGGCGCCTGATGAAGACACGCAGCTGGAAACCCTTCAAATCAGGGGAGTGTATTAGCGGCGCCGACGTTGATTTTCCAGGACCAGAGTTTTGTTGTTTGCGCTAGCTCATTAATTGCGGTAAGCATCGCCTTGTGCATTGCGAGATCACGTGTGTCTATAAGTACGTTGTAGTACCTGCCAAATCGCGTAGCCTCTCCTCCTGCATTCATTTCATGGCTCCCGAATGCATCCGAGAACGATTGATTGATCATACTACATTCCTGCGGCGTGACGTGATGACGTATATTTGCACCCATTTTACAGACCCAGCAAGCCATCCGGTTCAGGCGCGACAGATGCAGCAACAATCATCATCTGGTAGCCTGGTACATGGTGCAGAGCAGGGTGTAAGAATCCGAGGGGTCTGTGAACTGTGTGTGAATCGCTGTGAACCTAACACAGGGCAGCAGGTAAGGTGAGCGTGCACGTGTGGTGTCCAAGGACGTCCTCTCCCGGCCGGTCCGGCGAATCGACTCGCAGCCACTGCTGGCAGGGACCGCGTCCGATCCGTTAGACGACACGGGCTACTCTGCGCTCACTTGCGTGACCACTGAGCCACTGATGTGCATGCATGAAGATCGCCCGGATCGGCGTCACATGAAACTGACTGTGGCTGACGATAAGATATAGGTGTCGATTTGGCATATACGTCTGATGCCATGATGCCAAGCACTAGCATTTTAGGCTGCAAGGCCGGGAACGACAGTCTAGCATTTTAGGCAGATGGCACCGTCGCACACGGTAGTTGCATTACAAGCGAGTAGAAAACGCAATTGCCCCACAGCTTAAATTGAGCCCGGTAAATTGAGCCCTTTTTAGGAGTGGATACTATGGCTGTGTTCGCTTGTTTCTACCGACGTTCCAGTCCAGCACAGGGCTCTCCGTTCCGTTTCATGCTCACATTTTTTTTTTTTTTTTTGATGAATGTCAGTGAAGTTGAACACACAGCGTGATGGCAAGTTGAAATTAGTCCATGGATATATATTATGGGTTGGTAGTTGCAGAAGGCCGGGCGAGATGCTCCCACCGCACCTAAGCTGAGCCTGTGACATAACGAGACAACTGAGAAACCAACAAAGCTCGGTCCATTCTTCCCCATAATAAAATCAGCAGGGCCAATCCCGGAGGTCTTTGTAGCTCTCTCTCAACACCATGCCGTGCAGCGTGCTATACATTGCAGTAAATATTTTTTTTCTCTCATTATGCATGCTGCGTGCTTTCGTTCCTCCTGCAAGCAGCACGTACGGCAAATTCTTCTTCATGCATGTGCCTTTGCTCTGATCTGCCCTGTCTGCCCTTTGTTCTTGGCCATTGACGCATGGTCTCAAGTCCACATATTCAACCAAGACTTTGTGTGTTCTAGCTTTCCTGGTGTAAGCGTACGTCCTGCCCCTTGGATTTAGCCTTGTATTATTCGCATGGGTTTACATGTAGGAAGGATACAAGTCCACACGCATAAGCTTTTTGGCGTGTTACCGCGAGAAGTCATTGAGGTAGCTGGACAACGAGCGCATACAATTCTGCAACAACCGGGCTGCATCGGGACCAGGAAACATTCCAGACCGCTACCTCCTAATCATGCGGTTACAAACTCCGTGGCGGAAGGATATCGCCTAGGTTGGAGCAAAATTAGGCCGTTGGGTTTTGTTTGATCGATCCTCGGTAAAACTCCGTGCTTTTGTTTGAAATCAGAGCGAGGGATTACGGTTGATGACTTGATCAAGGACTGACGCACAAATATATACTCATAGCTATAGACGATTGGAGAATGTCCGGTTGTGTTTGGTGCCGCGCGCTCGCTCGCTTCGATAATCATGTTTGGTGCGCGCGCTCGCTCGCTTCGATACAAACACATGTTGAGCGGGAGGTGAGTGCCGTGGCGTGCACGGGAGAGATAGCTAGCTACTAGATCAATGGGAATGGCCCTGTTGGTAGCCATGCATGTTGTGAAACCTGAGCTTCGTTCCCAAACTCGTCGTCCATCACTGCTGCCACGTTTAGCCAATTTTTACAAAAGTGCAAATTTTTAGATCTAATTAAACACATTAAAAACACCAAAAGATATATGTTTGAAATAACAAAAAATGCCGAAAAATGGCATGATACCAACAATATTTACCCGTGCGCGCCATGATCGACCAAGACGACTGTAACAAAAGATGCCGGGCATGAACCAACCTGCGCGCCATGATCGACCAAGACGACTGCTCGGCGCGAGCAGAGTGGTCAACGGGGCCACACCCCGGGCGACACGGCACGTCGCAGCACCAGCGGCCCCTGGGTCCTGGTCCTGACACCCGGCACCGTACCGTACCGCCCTCCTCGTTGTCTTGTGATTGTTCCTCTGCACCGACCGACGTGGCGCCGCAGACGCAGTGCTCAATTTCCGTGCATGCATGCATGCATGCATATCCCCGCGCGCATTCCGCTGTGGCCAAGCCGCCAAGGGAGCCAGGCCACGCGCACCTAACATCACCGTACTGGTCCGTCATGGACTGCAGGAAGCATATAGTACTCCTTATATTATCCATTGCTGTGCAGCTGCACACAAGATTACCAGATGCGCACAGCCTGTTGCGTTTGCAACTTGCTGTAGTTTGGGCTCACAAGCTTACGTACGTATTCTACCTTCCACCACCATGTACTTTTAAGCCCGTGACCTTATTGATCACAACTTGTCTTGCCAGCATCCCTGTGTATTTACTTTCTTTTATAAAATTTTCAAAATGGGCCTTAGAGTGCATTAATACTCAAATGAGCAATTATGTGTGAATGACACAGAAGACTGCCACAAGTACCATCTAGCAAACTGGGAGCTTGTCTCCATGAAGAAGGAGTTTGGAGGGTTAGGAATTCCAAATCTTAGAGATTTAAATGTTAGTCTCATGGCTTCCTGGCTTAGGAGGTACAATGCTGATAAGGGTAAGATTTGGAAAGAACTTATAGATTACAAATATAACACTACAAAGCCAAATGTTATGCAATCAAATACTACTGGATCTTCTAGTTTTTTCAAAGGCTTTATGTATGCAGCTCATGCTGCCAACATGGGATACAAATGGAGGATAGGTAATGGAAAGAAAGTTAGACTGTGGGAAGATAACTGGTTAGGGTCTTCGAGTCTTGCTATTCAGTTCTATCCTTTATACAGAATAGTAAATGAAAAAGGCAAATCTATAGCAGAACTGTGGGATGGTAATGAGCTTAAGTGTACCTTTAGGAGGACTGTGACTAGGGAACAATACCAACTTTGGCTGGAGATAGTAGAGTTGGTCTCCACTATTGTTTTTACTGATTATGATGATGAGATGATTTGGGAATTCAAATCCAATGGTATTTACTCTTCACAGTCACTGTACAAGGTTATAAATTTCAGGGGTATTAGTTCTGTCCATGTACCGGCCGTGTGGAGTTTGAAAATCCCACCCCGGGTACATTTCTTTCTATGGCTAGTCATCAACAATAGAGCTCTTACTAGAGACAATCTAAGCAAAAGGAGGAAAGTGGAAGATGAAACATGCCTATTTTGCTCTGAGAAAGAATCCATTAATCATTTATTTTTGAGTGTGTAGTAGCCCAGCGCTGTTGGAAAATTATTTCAGACATTATTGGCTTCCAAATTGGCAGAAACATTGTAGACATTGGCAATTGTTGGCTAAGTAACAAAAAATTCTGTGTAGTTAATATGCTATCTTCTGCTGTTATTTGGGCCATATGGAATCTTAGAAATGACTTATGTTTTCAACAGCTGGGTTGGAGGAGTATGGACATACTTCTCTTCAGGATCTATGGTCTCTTGATGAAGTGGGTGGTGCTATGTCCACCAGACAAGAAGGAACAACTCTTGAGTTTCGCCAACAGTATCAAACAGGAAGCTGGAATGGTGCTGTGGCTACCCATGTCCTCGAGCACAAGCTAAAGCTTCAAAAAGCAATGACTGGAACTATATCAAGTGCTGAGGTGTTCCTGGAGATCAAAGGGTTGGAGACGGAGATACCTCTTTTCACTTGAAAGAAGCAAGAGCAATATCAAGCTGGAGCGAAATCAGGCAACCAGGAAGAAATATCTGTTGGGAAGACGTTCTTGTCTCTACTATGGGCGTGTTCACATGTTTTTCTTATCTTGTAATAAGTATGCAGTATCAGGTTTTGAGATCGTCCTTTTAGTACTTCTATGTTCTTAAGAGTGTACCCAGTCTGGCCGGGTGTGGCAGCTGGTGGTCGTGCGTGGGGTTTTGGGAGAATCTGAACAGTGCTGTAAACTCTGTGGTCTTTTGAGTAATTGAAAGGCCGGGGCTTTGTGCCCTTGAACTCAAAAAAAAAAAAAAAAAAAAAAAACTTTTAAGCCCGTGTAGTCGCGTACACGGTACACCATCCCCTGCGTACTCTAGCATACAAACAATACGCGCCACGTGGCTAAGAAATCTCGGCACATTCTTCTTCTACTCACTTGACACTCGCTTATTAAGGGAACCACGCACGAAGCTCCGAAGGTGAGCCAGAGTGTGAGGTACACCACACCACACCACAGCACCCCAAAACCAAAGACAAGACACACACACGTCTCTCTCCACTCCATTCACATCAATCCACCATTCCTCCCACACCACAATGCACACGCCCTTCATGGACAAGAGCCCCCACCGCCGGGACAGCGCAGGCGGCCGGCTGAAGCAGCGGCTGGCGCGGATCCTCACGCGCTCCACCTGCACCACCAACGCCGCCACGTCCGCCACTGCTGCCGCCGCCTCGGGCGGCACAGCCTTCGTCAGCCTCGCCAAGACCAACGCCAACACCACCGAGCCGGAAGCACCGCCCTCCCCGTACTTCTGCACGCCCTGCACCTACGTCGAGCGCGGCCCCAAGGTCGTCGTCGACGGCGCCGGCGGCGGCACCCGCCCGCGACGTCACCGCCACAGCCGCAGCGCGTCGCTCATACACATCTCTGTCGACTGCACGGGTGGGGCCGGGGACGTCTCTGGCCGTCGCTCCGTCCGCTCCGACGCGCCGCTTCTGCAGCACCTGATGTCGTCGTCGGTGCCGGCGAGGGACGTCGGCAGGAAGCAGAGCAAGGGCGGGGGCAGGAGCAAGCCGGTGGCGCGGTCTCCTTCGGCGTCGAGGCGGCACTGCTCGTCGCCGTCCTCCTCCTGGGGCCGCGCGCGGCGGCCCAGCAGCACGCCCACGCCGTACAGCTGGTCGTCGTCGTCCTCCTCCACCGCGACGGACGACGAGATCGCACCGTTCAGCGGCAGCGATGAGGAGGGCGGCGATGAGGCCGAGACGAGGACGCTCTTCTCGTCCCTCAGCTTCTCGTCCGACTCCACGTCCGAGTTCTACCGCGCCAACGCCGGCGGCAACACCAGCAGCAGGACGCGGCGGCACAGGAACAAGATGCTCAGTCGCCGGGCGCCGCGGCGTGCGCTGCCGAAAACCACCGACCCGCCGGTACCACCGCCCGTCGACGCTTTCCGGCCGCTGGTGTCGGCCGTGGAGACGAAGAAGAAGCACAGGGAATGCGACGACGACGAGAGAAAGAACAAGCGGGAAGAGAAGGGTCTCAACGTCGGGAAGCTGATGAAGATGGGCGCGGCGGCCGCGGCGGAGGAGACGACCGTCGGCGGCGCGGCGGGCATGGCAGTGGTGAAGCGTTCGAGGAACCCGTACTTGGACTTCCGTAGCTCGATGGTGGAGATGGTGGTGGAGCGGCGCATCAGCAGCGTGGCGAAGATGGAAGAGCTCCTGGGGTCCTACCTCTCGCTCAACTCGACGCGCCAGCACCCGGCCATCCTTGCTGCCTTCGAAGACGTCTGGGAGGCCGTCTTCGGAGAGGAGTGACCGGGAGAGCAACGACGACGATAGCGACTCAGCTCAAGTGTGATCGTTCGATCGGAGTACTGTTTGAAAAGCTTTGTACATGCCAATGCATAAATTGGCATGGTTTTGCCACCGGGATGCTGTGGTGCTCATGTGTATGTAACGAGTTTGATATACTATACATGGTGTAATTGAGCGCCTAGCCTGAGTGGCTGAGAGTTGTACGAAGGATTTGGATTTATTTCGGCATGCATATAATGCGCTTGTTGATTGTCTTCATCACCTCATTGGCAAATACTATGGTCCATGTCAATATATGAACCATGAGAGTTTTGCTCAAGAAGATGGGGATCGAGGTCGAGGCCGAGCGTGAGGATCGGTCTCCTTTGCTGAAGCTGCGCCCTAGCAGAATCAACATGGGAGGCCATGCTGGTCTTCCTTCTGCGCGGGGAAGAAGCGGCGCATCGGTGCGCCTGAGAGTGCGTGCGGTCTAGTCGCGACATGGTTATCTTGTAATCAGCTTATGGGTTCCTTCCGGTAGTTAGGTTTCTTGCTTTCTTTATTGTGTTGTTGTGCTTTATTTTGTTTTGTGGGCTGATGTCAAAACTTTGATTTGGATTTGGTTTTTCCCTTCTTAATGAAAAACGGGTGAATGGCCCGATCGCGAAAAAAAAAAGAAGCTGAGAACTAGCAGAATGGGATGCCTGGATGCAAAAAGGGGCGTCGGCTGGCCTGCCAACTGGTCCAAGCTCTGGCAATATGACGCAAGGTGCACGACCAAAAACTTTTTTGTTTTTCCGAAAGCGTGCTTTAGCACGTATTGCATTAAGAGAAAGTAGAGTTGTTACAAACCCCCGATGATCAAAAACCCTTGGCACGTGCACGGATCGCGAGGAGTCTGAGCGGGCAACCAATGAGCATTTGTGTTGGGACAGGATGGATGCAAACCGTGGAACCAAACAAATTGGTCTCGCACACACCGAATCTGGTGTAGGAATGTGGGATCCTGACTCCCATCCGAGGTACGAGCCAGGCTGCCCTATCAAAAACGGCAATCGCAACCATAATTAACATAGGAATGATATGTTAGTGTGTAGTGCGTACTTCCTCTTTTCTGGTATTGTTGCAAACTGCAAAATATCCCGGAGTATTGTTGCAAAAATTCTCATACTATATATACCTACTGAGATCTATTTCAAAGTTAGCATGTAGTAGACCCAACGGGAAATTCGGCGGGTGGGGTTGACCTTACTGGACTTAAAATTGGGCTAAAGTTAGCATGTAGGCCCAACGGAAAAGATAGTCACAGGCAAAGAAAACATCAGATGGTTCATGGTTCTTGTACCCACCCGAGACCTTGTTGGATATAATCGGTTCGACATTAATTAATCCATATCGCCCGGGTGGATTAAAGTGTAATATAGGTAAAGTTCCACTCCAATCAACACCCAGTATATGTACGATTGTAGCTGAAAAAGGAGGATGGTGTTAAAGAAAACATAGTACACTCTACAATGAGATGAACTAAAGTCAATTAAAAACATAGGCTGGTGCCGACGTGTGCCGGTTCCATTGAAATAGAGTCATTTTGTCCTCTCCAAATTTGCGTGCATTTTTACATCTCACTGTACCTATCAGCAGGAGCAACATGCCAAGAGCCCAAGCCTGCAAGAAGCTTAGGATTGCCGGACTAGATTAGCTTTTACTACTAGATTTCGCACGCACGCAAAAAAAAAAAAAAAAAAAAAACTGTTACTGGTTTCACAGGATTACCGGACTAGACTACCTTTCACAGGATTACACGATGACGTCAGAGCGCAGGTACGTTAGTACTGGTTCCTCTGGTCGGCTGGTCCAACCAATCGACGAACTTCTCCCCGGTTTGCAGTTACTTTTTGCACGAACGCCGCCGCGATGACGATGAGAGCCCCGCTATACGCCGGGCGCGCGTCTCCTAGTCGTAGTGCCGGCGGTGCCCATGCGCCGTGTGCTGCGCCCTCTTTCCGACGGGGCGAAGCCGGCGCCGCCAGGCTACGGCCCCGTGGCTTGCGCTGCCGGTTTGCTGCCTGGCTGACGTCGGCGCTTATCGTTTTCTGATTGTTTCCAGCATCCGAACATGTTGTACCGATCAGAGTTCACGTAATTCTATGGTCCTCTTGTTCAATTCCGCATTGGCAATTTGGCAGTTTTGGGTGTGCTTTGCTGGATTAGAAGTTCTCCACCTTCACCAGCTGGGGATACAGAATTACAGGGACCGAGCGAGTCACGAGTTGCTCCTCGGACACGCCTTTTAATTGGAGAGGGAAGGGAAACTAGCACTTCAGAAATGCGGCATTGCGGTCCGTCTTCATCGGAATTCAGAACGGTTGTGTTGGGCCTTTTTTTCTCTATAAGAGGCCCATCATTATTCAACAACGATTCGGCCTTTTAACTTTGTTCATCCAAGTGAAAAGTCTCCTTCTCAAAAAAAAAAAAAAAAAAAAAAAAAAAGTGCAAAGTCTCCTCCCCAACTTTTGGGACAGTCTGAAAACACTATGACTAGAACCTATAAAATATGCAATAAAATTTTTATATTGCAAGTGGCATAAACAATCCCATACAGGCACCTAGTTTGAGAAACTTAAACATAGAGCATTTTTCTACTTGAACCATAAAACCATCATCAAAAAGATCGACCAAAGGATGTGTGCTTTCTTCTGGACAGGTGAAGATACATGCCATGGCTCCAAATGCTTGGTAGCGTGGGATGCTGTCCAGGCTCCCAAAGATAGAGGTGGCCTAGGGGTGAAAGATCTGGAACTGCAGAACCGCTGCTTGTTAATGAAGTTCATTGACAAGTTATTCTCTAATGACCAACCATGCTGGAAGGAATGGGTACTACGAACGGCTCTTACTTTTGATACCCCCAACAGTAACTCCCCTAGTTTCATATGGCGAATTGTCAACGATGAGCTGAACACATATCGCTCTATTACTTTTGTCAATGTTAACAATGGCGCGGCCACCTCATTTTGGTTTGATCATTGGCTCCCAGATGGGCCCCTCTGTTCCACTCATGCTGCCCTCTTCTCCCACACAACCCAGCCTAATGTATAGGTGCAACAAATCTTTCAAAAATCTGGTTTTGATTTGCGTTTGCGGCATTACGACTAACAAATGCTTTGCTAGCCAACAGCTAGACAGCCTGGTTCCTTTACTCTGCAGGCCATTCACCTCAACGATGACCATGATACTCAACAATTAAAAAATAGACTTATAAAATAGTTTTTCAAAGACCATTATAAAATAGATTGTTGAGCTCATTGCTTCAACGGCCGTCCATACAAGACTAAGGATGCATATGCAGATCTCTGTCCCATTGACAGATGCTGGTGAAAGATTTTATTTCAATAGTACGACACACATGGCAGCCGGATATGGAGGACAAGGCTGCCGAACAAAGTCAAGATTTTCACATGGTCATACTTCAAGCTCAGCTACAGGCACAACACAGAACTCACAGCACAAAGGCCAATTTGTATGCGAAACACGTTGTTGACCGGGTAGTGAACGTTTGTGAGCGATGGCAGGGCCGCCGTGTTCACAGAGGCAAACGAGAGGACGAGACCATGTTTTCTTTTGGTGCCCCCCAGAGCGCCCCGCTCTCGACCGGACCAACATCGGCATGGAAGCTATCAAGAGCATGGCGGATGATGACGCCTGACAGCAGCTACCCCATCGCCCTCGTGGTGTGGCGTCGCTATGGCCCTTCGTCTTCCTCACCCATTCCATGGTGGATGGTCAAAAAAAGACTCGGCCGCTACGAAGAGTCCCCACCTCCGTTTCAAAACAGCAAGTGTGGCGGGTATGGGATGCACGGAACGAGCATGTTTTCCGTAATGAGCCATTGTGTCATCGGTCAGAAGATTTCTGTCCAGAGTATGCGATGATCTTGTGATTTGACGTAAACGTCTTCCTACAACTCTTTTAAACGGCCTACTTGGCTGGTGTGCTCACATTCGTGCTTGTACCTCGCTAAACATGTAAACTTTGCCTTGCGCCCTAGCTTTACCTAGGGCGTGAGTGTTTTTGGAATGAAAAGGTGGGGAAGCTCTCCCCGTTATATTTTTTTTTAAAAAACAACATAAAACCATGTTTCTCCTTGAACCGCAAAAACCGAGCAAATCACTTGCCTTAGTTTTTAAAATCGTGTGTTTTATCTCCCGATGATCGGAGCGGTTTTGAAGGTGGTTTTGTCTTTTTTTTTTTTATTTATTTTTAAAAAAAAAAACTTTAAAAAATCATAGTAAATCACAAAAAAATCATAAAATAGAAAATTCAATTTTGTTGGACTCAGATTCACACATTTAATATAAAACATGGTATATATAAAAGTTTTTTTGTTATAAATTTAGATCTATGGTTTTCTATAATTAATTGGAATAATTCATAATTGCAGTTTCTATGGTCTAATTGTGGTGAATTTTTATGGTGACCTAATTATTGTTTGCATGAACGTAGAAGTTTCATACTCATTGGATCATGTATAACTTAGTTATTTAGATTTAATCATTAACCCTAAATAAATCTATAACTTAGTTATTTTTTGAATTCATTAACTTTTGCTATGCACATGGACCGTAGATATAAACTATGTATAAATAAATAGTAAAACCATAATATATCTAGAACAAGCAAATCTCTTATAATTTGAAATGAAGAGAGTATAATTAAAGCTAATATTTCAACTAAATACTCCCTCTATTTCAAATTATATGTTTGGCCTTTTCTAGTTACATTGTTTCTATTATTTATCTAGACATAATGCATATCTAAAAGTCTCTAAAAAAAGCTAAAACATCTTATAACTGGGAATGAAGGGGGTACATATTAAAAATCCATACATATGCGTTGCAAAGTATGGAAACACATATAAATTAACTGATAAATTTATCACAACCATATAGAGATTATGGAACATTTCAATGTGTATTGCTTTAGAAACGATGTGAGTAAAGATATAAGCAATTTTGATTTGATTATTAGTTATATATACCAAGTATATTCATGAAAAATGATAATTATTATTGCTCTCTCTATTTCAAATTGTAAGATTTTTTTTTAAAAAAAATACATTAGTTCTACTATCTATATAGCCATAATATATATGTAAGTGCATATGAAAAGCTATGAAGTAAAGCTAGAAGGTCTTATAATTGGGAATGGAAAGAGTATTATTAAATGTAAAATTTGAGTCGGTGTTAGAACATGATTTGGTAGGCTAATAATGAAAATAAATTAACAGGATTACTATATATCACTCGTGTGTGTTTTTCCCTCTCAGCGCACGAATTTTGTAATTCGTTCATCGCTTCGATTTGTGGCCGTGGCGTTGCTCTTTCCTACACGCGATGCTTCCTCTCGGATGTGCCGTTGACGTGTGGGGGCCACCACTTTTTGTGGTATACAACACTTTGAAAACAAATCCCCGCTTGTTTTTCTACCCGTGTGGCTTGGCCTCATCTTCATTTTCTGCTGTTGCGGTCGCCGATGGCCACATCCCCTATCTGCGAGCCCGGCGCCGTATTTGCGGCGCCGCGCCGAGCCCTCTCCCCCCCCCGGTTGTTCGTGTGTCCTCCCTGCACGCAAGTTCTTCTCTCCTTCCCTTCTCCTCTATTGAATCTATTTTCCCCAATCCTCTCCTTCATCCCATGAATCCTCACCATATGAGTGTTGCCGACCAAATCCCGGTCCTCTGACCGCTGTGTGTGTTGTGCGCCGCACCCTCGCTCGCGCCCCTCGTCCGCCGCAGGTGAGCCTTCTTCTCCGGGCTATTTTGGTTCCGCCGCTGCGGATTCCAGTACAGGCGACCGAGATCCCGCATCCTTTGTCCCCCGAGTGTGCCCAGCCATCGTCTGTCGTTGATTTGATTTCAATCTGTCGCCGTGGGTGCGGAGCTTCCGAGTGTCTGGCAATGCCTTCTCTCCCCCTCTTCTTCTGTGTTGGTTGATTAAGTTTGATTCCAACTTCGGTTCCATGCATTTTTGGTTCATTGGCTTTCACCTATGGATCCGCTTTTTCGGTTTGTGCCATGATGTTGGATTCAAATTGATTCCTTACTTATGTTAGCCGTGCTTGTTCTTATTATTTATGTTGCTCTAAAGTTCTTATTGAACGCTTTGCATCATGTTTGTTTCAATCGTTGTTGTTTAGCTTATTTGAACTGAAAGTAGTACATTGTTTGGATTACATCTTGATGAAGAGACTGTTTGTCAGTAATATATCTAAAATCTATTATGTGATTAGTCCAGCTGAAATTGTATTTTGTTTCCTTCTTAATTACTATTATCACGCTTGCATTGAATCTGTATGTTTGTCGTTAATATATCTAAAATCTATTTTGTGATTAGTCCAAATGAAATTGTATCTTGTTTCCTTCTTAATTACTGTTATCACGCTTGCATTGAATCTGTATGTGGATGTGATTTGGGTGCTCTGACACTATGAGCTATATAAAGAATCATAATAATAATCTTGTATAATAATGATGCTAGGTTACTAATTTATAGTTGTTCAACTGAAATCGGATTTCATTTTCTTTTCAATTTCTGATATTACACCCGCATTTGTGTCTATGATTCTGATATTACCTTCCTGATGGAGGAGCTATATCCTTTTGCTATGGTTGTTCATGTTTGATGCTTGCACTAGTTAACCCTTTTTACTTTCAGAGCTTGCTAAAATCCTAGCTAATTGTCTTTGCTTGTTGTTCAAGAAGCTACCCCTTTATAGCCTACTGTGTCTAGGGTTTTCTAACATGGGCCTTTTTGCTATCTAGGTTATGGGCCTTGTTGTTGTAGCTTTGTAGTCTGAGTTCTTGACTGAGCCAGACAATTGCAACAATAGGACAACTAGGCCAACAATTGCAACATTCAACACAACTGGGCCAGACACGGGACAATTGAGGACTCTTCAAACAACACACAGAAACATGCATAGATTTCCATGTCCTACAGAATTCGTGTGCTAGTTAGGCAAAAAACACACGTTTTTCTTAGCCAACAGAATTCGTGTGTTTGTTCTTCTTGTAACACATGATTTTTCCTTTCTTTATGGATGTCTTCGTATGATTCCTCTCTAGGCAATTCCGTGTATTAGAATAGAAAGAAACACATGTTTTTTTTTCTTTGTGATGAATTCGTGTGTTTTTTTTGCCAAAAGAACACATGTGTGTTACATTCCCCAAAAACACACGGGTTAGACAAGCCCTAAATTTTTTTGAGATTACACAATTGCAACACAACGCAGACGCTCAACACGCACACACACTCACCCTCTTCAGAACATGCTATGAACACACGTTTTTTTTGTAGCCAAACCCTACCCCTATGAGCACCTTCGAAGTCGAGCGGCAAATCTTGAAGTTCGAAGTCACCACCGGCGCCTCGCTATCGACGGGGGGCCGCCTACCACTTAATGCACAAATTTTTTTGAGATTACACAAGACAACGCAGACGCTCAACACGCGACGCACACTCACCCCCTATGAACACACGTGACGCAAACCCTACCCTATGAGCACCTTCGGTACCGAGCCGGCAAATCTTGAAGTTCCGAAGTCACCACCGGGCGCCGCTATCGACGGGGGGCGTCGCCTACCACTTAATGCACAGAACACCGGAAAATCCTGAAATAAATTCGGGATAAAGTGTCGCACCCGGATTTGAACCTTGGGTGGGAGCCCCCAACCAATGGTCTTTGCCATTGCACCGTGAGCCCCTTGGACGGACAAGCCCTAAATTAATAATAACTGAAAAATATTTGACCAATATATAGTGCACATAACAACAAAGCTTTGCAGCGTACCCCATAGCTACCTACTAATATATCCGACCAATATAATGCACATAACGGAACTCTGCAGTAGTACGGAACTCCAGATATGATCTCGATAGCAATATCAGTTTTATTTTATTTTATTTATCTCGTGGGAATGAGTGAGATATATTTATCTATAGAACCAATCCGTGGCCCATATATGTGTGTATCCAATATTCCGCACATCTTTTTTTTTTCAAGAGCACGCCGTAGGCGCGTATTTCATTAAGCAGAAAGAGTTTGCGAAACATGGTCGACCGGCAACACCGTTACCGACTTCGACCAACTTATTTCTACCGGACATGCGAGATTACAGGGGAACATGCACAGTGTGAGGGGATGGGACTTCACTGCCGCCCCGCCGGCCCCTTCGCCATAGCGTAACCTATCACGCATGGGGCTTCAGCCTTGCTAGCTACACATATAAGTGTCGTCCCATAGTGTCGTCCCATGATATTCCCCACTGCTGCTTGTCGACGTACTGCGTGTTCTGCACGACCACAATGGGCAAGTGCCATCGATCGGCAGACATGTAGTATTTGATCTCGTTGTGGAGATCAAAGTGCTACTATGTTAAACAACCCCTCTACTGTATAGTTGATGAAGGTATATATGAGTTATGAGAAATAGAAATGAACCAAATCATTATTAGGTAGTTTTTGCTTACCACTTTTATATTTCCATCATTTTTTTATTAACATCATTGTGGAATTGAAACATCATCTAAGATTATGTATTTTTGTGTTACTTTGGTATCTATCGCTATGTGGCCTCGTGCACCATGTTTACGCATTTAGACAGACACTTCTTTGGGCGATAATTAACCAGCTCCATTTCTTTGGGCGGAGCATATGCATCACGGTCGCAGGAGAGGGGCAGGAATCAGATAGACACTGTACTACTCCGTAACTGCCACGTGACATGTGGGTCCCCCAGGCCGGACTGGGTAGCACGTCATTGGATGCGGAACAGTGCAAGCTACGATCCGCCTGCACGAGGCCGCAGCCCGCAGGCAATACTACAGTGTCGCGCGTCAGCGTCACGTCCCCATGCCCTGCAGCTCGATACGATACGGATCGCCGGCCGACCGCGCCCACCGTACACCGCCTGCCATCCTTCGCTCGGGCCGGCCGCTGCGCCTGCGCGTGACTCAATGCAAGTACAGTAGCGTATCTGACTGAGGAGTACACCCTACAGTCTACTGTCTCCGTCCCAAAATAAAATATAAACCGTTTGGGTGATCCGGCACGGTGTTTACTAGATTTGTAAAAAAACTATAATAGAAGATTTAAATCTCTAAATAAATTTGTTAAAAAACTAGATCAAAAGATCTTTCCAATGATACTAATTATGTAATATAAATATTAATTCTATTTTAATATATAATTGAGAGACCAACATGTTTTGTATTAAAAACGAGTTTATTTTGGGGACGGAGGGAGTACTGTCTACAGAGCAAGTTTCGTATATCAATATAAACCGTGTGTGATCCGGCACGGTGTCTACTAGCTGCCCTTTAAATAACTAAAATAGCAGACTTGGGGTTAAATCTTTTTTTGGTGCAGTTTTTAAGAGTGAGGAGAGAGGAAATATAAATGTGTAAACTTATTTTAATTACAAATCGATTGGTCACAAGAAACAATAAACTTTGAGAGACCAACATGCTTTGTATTAATTGTGAGTAGTAGCTAACTAGAGTACATTGGTGGGCTGAAAAAGGCTACAAGCTAGCTATATTATTAGTCTTACTCTTACAGATAGATAAACTTAATATGGACGTCTGCTTGTTGTCTCAAACACCGAGAGCAGGACTAATAATATGGCATGTGACTAATAATACGGCTAGCTAGCTTGTTGTTGGATGTATGATCTTTGTAGCTTATCTTTTAGCTCACTCATATAATATTAATATATTTACCACTTTCTTCTATTATAATTTTTTAATTTTTTGTGCATAAGTTGGATATATGCTTACTATCCATTTGCGATAGGACATGTGGTCTAATGGTTACCAGAGTCTCCATAGAAACGAGTTTTTCAAGACTTAACGGCATTGTGTTTTTAATGATAAGAGATGTACCCGTCGATAATGAAGCGATTCAAGGATGTGTGCGTCCGTTGTTTTAAAGATACTCATAAGGCTTAATCTCAAAAAAAAAAAAGATACTCATAAGGCTATGTTTTAAGTGTGTGTACTCGAAAAGAGAACTTGCTCTAATGTTGATGGAAATGGAAATTGGGAAATTCGTGGAGGGCCACCTAGCTACGGACTCAATTAACCACCGGGTCCATCCTGGAACATTGGGACGCGTGCTCACCCGGTCAAGTAGCTTTGCTTTTCCGCAACAGACTCAAGTACAGGGAGACCAGCTTCCTTTCTTGGTCAGCAGTGATGGAGTACAGTGAGACTTGCCCGATATGTTTAACTTCTTTCTTTCTATAACGGGCATTCCCTGATTCCATACTACTCCCTCCGTCCCAAAATAAACGACGTTATAGGAAAACGTGTCGGTCAAACTTTCTCAACTTTGGTGAGTTTGTAGAAAAATACGTGCAATATTTAAATCTTCAAATAAATTTGTTAAAAAACTAGACTTAAAGATCTTTCCGATAATACTAATTAATTAACATAAATATTTACATATTTTAATATATAATTCTTTGGCATTTTGAAAACGTTGACTTCTCGGGGCGAGAAGATCTTTTATTTTGGGATAGAGGGAGTACACAAGCTGCCTTGCACATGATCAACGCACCAAAATACAGAACAAGAGATTTAGTAATTGATAATAGATGGGGTGGGTACTTTAAAAAGCAAATTTATGTGTTACTTTAAATTATGTTTTATCAAATGGTAGACTAGAGGTAGATTAGGCGTTTTATTGTTTTTTTAAAGCCCACTGTGGTTTCTTTTTTTTTTTTTCCTTCTCATTGGTCTCTACTTCCTTCGTTTCAAATTGTAAGTCGCTTTGACTTTTTGATTCACCCATTTTGCTATGTATTTAGATACACATTTTGCTAAATACATAGCAAAATGGATGAATAAAAAAAGTTAAAGTGACTTACAATTTGAAACGGAGGGAGCATTTGGTCCAACTAAAAAATGTGATTATTTGGATCATAAATTTAACAATGGCACACTCGAGGTCCGATTCACGGCGGCAAAGGCGGCGCATCTCGTGGGGCGGCGTTCGTTGGGCGGTGGCGCGAGTAGGCGAGCACACAGCGGGGGCGCATCTAGGGCGGCGAGCGCAGCGCGAAAGCAAAACGGCGGCGTGCGCGCGGCGGTTGTAGCGCAGGGAGCGGGCGCGCGAGGCCGCGAAGTTGGCCGATCGACAAATCGATGAGCGAAGCCGAGGACCGACGATGGCGGCGTTGACGAACTTTTTTTTTTCCCCGTGCGATGACGTTTTAACCGAACCGACGAAGCCAGGAATGGCGTTAGGGAGGGGGGGCTGGCTTCCTCTTCTTCTTCCTTCACCCATCCTTTCCTTCTTCTTCTTCCTCATGGTGGTAGGGGCTTAGCCCGGCCCGTGGAAATCATGGCGGTAGGGAGGGTCGGAGCCCGGGTAGCCCCCTGGCTTCACACCGATCGTATGCATGTTTTCTTGGTCGAGACGGTGATGTATAGTGCGTTATATCACTCTTTATTTAACAGTGTGAGAAGCGTGTAATTTAGGGGCATATATAGTGTATTTTATAGTTATTGGATTATTTTCCGTATTCAATTATTATATATTGGTACATAGAATAGGACTTGAATGATATTGTTTATTCTTATCCAGGTGGACAATGTAGACATAAATTGAACTTATATTGTCTATTTATTTTTCATAGTAATGGTAGGTAGGGTAGCTTAGAAGAAAGTCTATGTGTTAGTTTGTATTGATTACTCTCTTTGTCCAAAAAAAGAATGCATTTCTTGTTTTTAGACGAGTCAAACAATTCAACTTTTACCAACTCTATACAATAGCATTAGAATTTTTAATCAAATAAGTATCATTAGGTAGATTTATTTTTTTTTAGTAATATATTTGGAGACATAAATGTTGATATTTATTCTATAAAATATGTCTAATTTGGGAAAGATTAACTACTCTCAAACCTAGAATTGCATTCTTTTGAGATGAAGGCAGTGTCTTTCATAGTGGTAGAGGTGGATAACTTAGGTGCAAATTTAAGGCGTTGTTTATGTATTTTTTATAATGGCATATATGAGTATATTTTAGGAAACATAAGATCAGATGGCTATTACTTTTTCTCTATTATTGGCTATGATCATTAGAGCCTACCAAATTGATATCTTAGACTAGATGTTTCTGATTATTGTAAGAATTTTTAGAAATTATTTTTTCTATCATATCTCATGAGAATTAACATAGAGCCTCCATTAGCGTCCTCAAATAAATAATATTAAAGTGTGAATTTTAATTAGTTTCATTTGTAATTTCTTGATAAATACGATGTAACCAAAAATTGGGGTACATAAACACCTATGAAATAGGGAAATCTTTTAGATGATGTAGGTATTAAACACCTAACAATGCTTAGTTATTTTCGTGTTACATTATGCTTGCCTTATCTTTCACGTCTAAAAAAAAAAAAATGACAACCTGCCGTGGTTTGATTTTTGCTGGGTGGATGATGATTTTTCACGAGGATGAATTAGCGTGGTGGGTGGCCATGGATGATTGTTGCAAGGACAACTTGCATGGGGCTTCGATGATGCTGAGCTGCTCCACAAGAATATATGTGGATAGTTTTACTATTTCTCCCCATCTTATTGTACTATTTTGGCATTTTAATTTCTTTTTTTTTAAATTACAATAACGCTCACAACATGCACGCACACTCATTCATATGAACACATGTACGCAAACTCTACCACTTTGAGCACTTTTGAGGGACTGAGAACCCGACAAATGTGGAGATTCCCGTCCTATTGGCGCCTCATCGCCGACGAGAACATTGCTTACCGCTAAACATAACGCCGGGTAAATACCGGGAAAATCCCAGGAAAAGGTGCGAGCATCGGGATTTGAACCCTGGTGGCCGGGTATCTTAAACACGATCAAAGCCTGGAAAATATCTCGTTACAAAAGGTGCCATTTGGTTGGTGTTTGTGGCCCGTTACTAGTTCACGCCGTAATACGTTTGCGCTCCTTTTTGTTTTTGGTTCGCATACCCATTATTGTTGCCAAGGCTTATATAATAAAATAGTCTGACGAGGCGCCAATGCGTATTTCGATCTGTTTGTAAGACATAGCCAAATGTACAATACGAGGTTAATTCTATCGAGATGAAACTCATTCATTCTCTTTTCCTTTTTAACGTATCATATGCCATTAGTTTAGCCCATATGGCATCTCATTTAGCCCATTTGCCAAGTCACTTTTCTTTTTTGAAAAGTTTTATATTACGTGCATGACTACCGTTTGAAGCTTAATTATTTTCGATCGGCCATGGACCATGGTACGTAGCCGGTATTCACACTGCATATCTAATATCTGACTGAATTAATAACAGAACAGGAGCGTTTCACCTGGCTACAGCGACCACCCCTGTGATCACAATCATCGGCCATCATGCATGCTAGCTCTGTCGTCGAGAGGGACATGAAGGGAAGCCGATAAGATCCACGGCAGTTACGTGGATGGTGGAGATTAAACGACGGCCAGGGGGACCATTAATATGGCCATACAACTAGCTTCCTAGCACTATTCTTTTCCCTCCAGCAGCAGCCATTGCTACGGCTAGCTTGTGATAATCTACTGCCACTAGCTATACTTTGCACGATCGGCCTGGATCAAATCTTGTACTAGATGTGTGTTTTTCATCCCATCTTTTGCATAGATCAGCTAAACTAATGGAATCCCTGAGGAAAAGCAAACTACTATAGTTAGTAGTACCAATCATACGATCGCCTTATATAGAAATACTAGGGGAACCTCACCGCACGCTTTGCGGGAATTAAGAAAAATGCAAATGATTATAAGGTAAATTTTCCATGATTTAATCTGTTGGACGATAAGGACATGAGCTTATTATGTAAAGTTGAAATACCAGGGTAATGAGTATAATTATTTATTTAAACCAAAGTGGGAAGGTATTTGAACTAAAGTAAATATTTTGAAATAGCTCATCTATTCTAAATAATGTGGCAGCAGAAATCAAGTAAAAGGAATAATAAAGGGGTACAATGTGTTCGAGCAAAGACCATGAGCGATAAAAGAAAGTATTTCTATGTACCCCCATAGGGCCATAGGCTCCAAGACCTCCCATCCTTGCTAGTGTTATGGTTCTCTGTTATGGTTCTCATAGTTCGAAATATATTTTATACCCATAGGAGCACATTGGTCCAATAATTCCAAAAATCGAGCCAAAGGAAAAAAAAAATTGTCTACGATAATCCGAATTTAAAAACTTGAAGATGACCCTATTTTCGGGGTATTCAAACGAAATATATAATGCATCTTAGATAAATATTTTTCTATAAAATAAACAAAAATTAATCAAATGAGAGGGTTCAGCTAGATTTGGGAGAAAAGCTTTGTTTGAAACAGGTCCAAGATGCATACCGGGCTGCCATGGAATCTATGCAAGCAAATTTCTGTACAGTATGGTGGTCCACGCACAGGATCAGAGCAGTCCTCCAACATCCTGCCGATGCGCGCCGGAAGCCCGGCTGCCTCCACCACGCACGGGGCCACGCACGCCGGCGGCATACACGCAGCGGCCACGGTCGCGCCGAAGGAGCGCTCGAACGCGCCCAGCGACCCGCCGCGCTGCTGCTCCGCAATGCAGTCGCCCGCACCCGCCGCTCCCGAGATGGCGGCACGCTCGCCCGCGCCTACAGCGCCGCCTACCCTCGTGCCTCCAGCTCGCGACGCAGCGACAGCCTCATCCTCGGATGTAGCGGCGGCGGACGCGTCCATGGATGTAGCGACGGCAGCCTCGTCCGCGGAGCGTTGACGTCGTTGACCGCCTCGAGGTCCAGCCGCGGCGTCGTTGGCGTAGAGGGCCGCCTGCAGGCGGTTCACGAGCGGGCGGTGGAGTTGGACAGGCGCGGCGGCAGCAGGCACCGTTGGAGCCTGCGCCGCCCGGCCCCTCCCGCTCTTGTCCGCGGCGGCTCATCTCGGCCGGCTAGGGCGAGCGGGCGCAGAGCAGCATGCTCGGCGGCGCGCGGATCTCGTCCGGCGGGGGATGGATACGGGCGAGCGTCGGCGGGTTGGCAGAGCAGCACTCTCCACCGTGAGGGGCCAAGACAGAGGACCCCAGGGCGCCCACGACTCGCACGGTGGCGCGACTCACGCCGGCGGCGGCCGGTTCCTGCGGCGCGGCCGCCCGACCCACGGAGAGTGACCGGAAGATCGTCCTCGGCCTTGGCACTTGGTAGCGCGGGCGAGGCCTCCTGGCGCGCGGACCGGCTCCGGACGCCGCCCTTCCCGATGTCGGTGGCGGAGGATGGGCTGCATCGCACGACGGCACGGCCGTTGCCCGGGATGACGCAGGTGAAGACGACCCCGATCTTGGCGAGGCAGTTGACCCTGCACGGGATCCTCGCGTGACCCACTTCGGGTTCTCTCTAGCGGCGGATGGGATAGCCTTATAAATGCAATGGAGTGATTATTGCGGTGGCCGACCGGCTTCCAGAGGTAGGCGAGGAGGCTGCCGAGTCCTTCTGAAGCGGCTGTTCGAAGGGACGGACAGAGAAAATGCACGCGAACGGAGAAAAGACGAAGGCGACGACGCACAAACCTACGATTTCAGTTTCAATTTCAGTTATCAATTCCAGGACCAATCAGAGGCCTGAGAATTCCCTAAGCGTGAATAGTGGGGAGCTCTATATAGGAGTTTTAGATATGCGCACCACCCAACGCAAGTTAACAGCAGGGAGCCAAGTAAACAAAGAATTGATATGATGAGCTACGATTAAGCCACGATCGATCTCATTGTCAAGGGGAAGGGACAATGATGACTATCCTAGTAGCTGTAGTACTAGTAGGTACATGTGTTAAGCGATTAGCAGTAACTACTCCTTCCGTTCTAAATTATAAGTCGTTTTTATGAGTATTTATTATTTATTTACATTATAATTACATGTACATTCTGTGGGTGGTACGGTTGTCAAAATAAAGTATAAACAAAAGAAAAACCACGAACCTTTTGGATAAGATTAAAGATGAGTTCAGACTATATGTATAATCAAGAAGCAGCTGAGAATATATAATTAGCCTGGCATGCACCCATCAGCGTGCGTGAGAGAAAATTAGCCGATTTGGATGGCAGCCTCTGCCCTCTGGTGAGCCCAAAGGCCTTCAAGTTTCCTCTCGATTCCTTTCGACATCAACGTCCAAATCACAACTTTAATTAACATAACCTCTACACACTTTCCCTCTAAAAAACAGAAAATCCAACATCACCACTACAGAAAGTACTCATACACTAGTGTTTTCATAACCAAGACCCACATCTGGACCAATAGCAATCCATGGCCTTCCTATTGGCTGAGCCGTGGAACCCGCCCGAAGTAAAGCATCCAATGCAAAAAAATAAAATAAAAAATAGAGCGCTTGCACCAGCACGGGGCTAACACGTATACTGCCATTGCATATATACTACTACAAGTGTGCATAGAGTAATACGCTAAAGTGATGTTAGATGGTACTCATCGACTAATTACGGGTAGACACAGAAGTTAGTTTGCAGCAAAAGTAATGAGCGCCGAAGTGCAGGCGAGCTTAGTTTAATTTTAATCCCTTGAAAACCCTACAAACTTGGAGGACACGTACGAAGAGCTAGCTCCACTACGCTAGCTACTAAGCTAGTATATGTCCAACCAAACAAATGCAAGGACTAATCATCACTAGAACTAATGATGAACTTGATCATCCAACGATCAGTTCTACAGTTACATACAACAGAGATGCAGTAGCAGCATGCAATAGCCTGTGCTCATTTTGTGATGATGATAACTAACATCGATCAGATGTCTTTCCGATGTGCAGAGCAAGCTGAAGAATGAATAATGGCAGTGGTACGGTAGAAGCTGCACGTGCATGATATGATTTACCATTACCGGCAGGTCAAAAGAAACCCTGGCCGAGGAGGCAGAACGGGAAGGGAGTGGTGGTCTCTACCACGGTCTCGTCAGCAGCAGTCAGGCCCATGCCGATGAAGCCGGCGCCGCCGCCGTTGCCGTTGCCGGTTCCGAGATCGAGATTCGGCACATGCTGCACCTCGACCCCGCAGTAGGTGGCGGCGGGGGGATCGAAGGTGGGCAGCTCCACAACAGATGACGGCTTCTGATGATGCTCCGCCGCCCATTGCCAACCGTCCAGGCCCTTGGCGGCGGCGCCTCCGAGAGCCGCCAGCAGCGAGTGGTGGTGGTGGTGGAGTACTGGCACTGGCACTGACGGCGGCACCGGTGGGAGCGGGCGGACGGGCTGGGACGCGAGCTGCATGCGACGGCGTTTCTTCTCGGCGGCCTGCTCCACGAGGCTGCGCGTGACGCCGTCGGGGTCCTCGGCAAGCCTGGCGAGGAAGGACATGAGCTGGTCGGGCCGCCGCTCCGTGGCCTGCAGGCGCCGGTTCATCTGCGCCAGCTCCTCCCCGATGGCCGTCTGCTCCTGCCGCAGCCGCTGTACCTCCTCCAGCAGCGCCGGCGGCGTCTCCTCCTCGAAAGGATCCCCTTCCCTTCCTGATGATGATGATGATCCTCGCCGCCCGTACTGATGCAGCATCCGGCGGCCACCGCGTACTGTGCCTTCGCATCGCCGCCGGAGGAGGCGCCCCCGCCGCCGCCATGCTCGCCGCGCTTCTTGCGGCGCACGATGCGCGGCAGAAGGTGCGTCTGGCCGCGCAGGAACGACTCGTGCGCGAACTCCCACCGGTCTGGGTGCACCTTCCGGAACCCCTGCGGTGCGGGCACCCATGGCGCCAGGGCAAGTGTACAGCGTCAGGACATGTGACTACTATGAACGTGATAAGGAAGACAACGACGACCAAGACCCTGGATCACGAACACACTTACGTATGTGTTGAGCTGTCGCACGAAGCTGGAGAAGTTGCTGTGCTTGAAGAAGCAGGGGAGGAGCAGGCGCGAGAAGCCGGCGGGATCGACGACGACGAAGCTATTGTTGTCCCTGCCCCATCGCACGAGCGCGTCCGTCCGCGGGTCGCACACCATCTGGTACGTCTTGGCGACGAACGGCGCCGTCTGGACGAGCTGGTCGCCGACGCCGACGCCGCACCCGGCCAGCAGCCCCAGCGCGAGCTCCGTGTGGAGGCCGTCCATCATCCGCTAGCAGGCCGGAGGCAGCAATAAGCTAGCTCGAGAATCGATCGATCGATCGATGATAGGATAGAGGATAGGAAGCACGATCGCGTGGCTCGCCTGCAGCGCCGCCGTCCCGGCCGCGCGCAGCAGCAGGGAGGCAGGCAAGCTGCGCCCGTGCGAGCCGGCCGGTCTCGCTCCGAGCTGGATGGATGGGCGTGTCAATTCTCTCAAAAGGCAGCAGCAGCAGCAGGGGCCGGGGGTTTGGTTACTAATTATGGCTACCGTCGTCGTGCGTGACAGCAGCGGCACATGACTAAACTACTAACAAGCAAGGGCCCAAGGGGCGCCGGGCGCATATCATATTCGGACCGCCCCGCGACGTCTCAGTCTCAGTCTCTGGCCGCCTCTCCGATCCGGAACGTGCAGATGATAGATATAGATATAGGCGGCTGGGATCGCCGTGGTCGTGGCCGGGTCCGGCGGGCGACAAGTGGCGAGCTCGTGATCCTTCCTCACGTCCGGCAGCCTCGTGTGTGTGTGGAGTGGCCATCGCAATCGCGTGAGATTTTAGGTGCTCGGCAACACTGTGCGCGCCTTTTGGACCGATGCATGCGTGATCACAGCACAGTGAGGAAATAAAGACGATATGATGCGGGTAATCTTTGTTTGGCATTAAAAATGCAGGTCATCCGTAATCTAGCGGGTGCCTGCCGAGCTGAGACCTCAGCAAGTCAGCAGGATCGCGGGAGGATCTACGCCTCCATCTCGTATTCTCGATCGTGGGCAGTAGCGCGCTCTCGCGAGTGGCGACGACGACCGCTAGGCTCGCTTGCTGCTGGCTGCTGGACACCTGTCCTGCTTGATTGCTACGTCTCGATCGCACCGTGCACGTTATTAGCCATGTGGTTACTGTCGTATCGACCGACTGTTATCGATCTCATCGTCAGCATTGCACACACAGGGCAGCCAGAGAAGAGATCGATCGATCGATCCAAGCCATTCGGAGGGCGGTGAACGGCCATTACGCCACCATCACCGTACCCTAAAGGCGCCGGGGTTGGCACGCGTGCTTACATATGCACGAGGCTTGGAGCTGCACTGTGTGCCACTGTGCAGTGTGCGCAGGCCGCAGGGTGGTGGTCAGTGGTGGATTAGCTACCGCGGATGATGGGCGGATCAGATCGTCTGTCTAGATCACGCAAGGAAGGGCCCAGCACCAGATATGCCGTCAATTTTTTATATTTTTCTAAGTTTTGGCACCTTCATCATCAGATAAAATGGGTGGTGGGCCCGGGCCAGGTAGGGCCCCTCCCCCTCTTGCTTTCCGTGGGTTGATTAAACAAATGCACGCTGCTAGTAGGTTGTACTCCAGGTGTGCTCTCTTCGAAAATATCTGTCCCCTTTGGAGGGTGAGATGCATGGTCGGATCAAGGATGGATGGGATGGGAATGGGGTGCATCATCATCATGCATGCCAATGCGAGCCCCCTAATTGGTCATCGGTCCCCAAAGCTCTTGCCTGCTGATTGATCGATACCTGCCTTCCAAATCGGGCATGGAGCCATGGGGAGGATTATTTTGCAACACACACTTTATCAGCCCATCATCGTGAAAGCAAAGAAGGGTATAATTTGGTTAATTATTGCTAAAGTGTGGGTGGTGGTTTTGGGTGGTAGTTTTGGTTTGTCCGTTCTTGCTTCTCAACTTGGGCCTCCCAATTAAATTAAATCGAGTAATGATAACCGTTTAACCAACGGATATCCCACTGATTTACAGAAAAGGAAAGGAAGCTCACCTAATAACTTGTCAGAGTTCAATAATAATACTCCCACCATATTGGTAAAAGACATCGTTTAGAGCAGCGACAGATCTTCAAAACACAACTTTGATCTCTTATTATTTTTAAAATACTTAAGAAAATGTGATATATTTATACTTTTATGAAAGTATTTTTAAGACAAATTTATTCATATATTTTTCACATTTATAAACCCAACAACATAAAAAGATATGGATGATTTATATTCCCAATGTTTGACCAAATCCTTTTCCAAAAACGACTTCCTTTTACCAATACGTAGGAGTACCATTGTTTTAGACTTCCTCACACCGTCAAGCTAGTGGCACTAGTAGAGAACCGGGCTACAATACCGGTTCCCAACCCCATTTAATACCGGTTTTGGGAACGGAGACTGCCACTCCGGGACTAAAGGTCCCAACCTAACCGGGGCTAGCATCCTCAGAACCAAAAAAAAAAAAAAAAAATCAAATCTGGAAGACCTCGATTGTAGTATGTGAGATTCAAACCAAAGACCCTTTTTTTTATAAGCAAGTAGATTCTTTACCAACTCAGCTACACACCACATGTAACAAAGTTCTGAGCGCCGTCCTTTTGAATTGACTCATATGAGACCTTTAATCCCGGGTAAAAGATCTTTAGTAATACCAACCGGGATTAAAAGACCACCCTTTAGTCCCGGTTAGTATTACCAACTGGGACTAAATGTTGGAGGATCTTTAGTCGGATTGATAACACCAAGCGGGACTAAAGGTGACCTTTAGTTTTTTATAAGCTCTCCACTAAAGGGTATCACAGTTGTTTGAGCTCTTGCTGGCCTGCTGCCTGCTGGTTGATCGATCAATACCTGCCTTCCAAATCGGGCATGGAGCCATGGAGGATTATTTTTGCAAACACACACTTTACCAGCCCGCCATCGTGAAAGCAAAGACTGGTATAATTTGGTTAATTAATGCTAAAGTGTTTGGTGGTTTTGGTTTAATTTGTCCGTTCTTGCTTCTCAACTTGGGCTTCCCGATTAAATTAAATAGAGTAGTGATAACCGTTTAACCAACGTGATATCCCCACTGATTTCCAGAAAAGGAAAGGAAGCTCACCTAATTTGTCAGACT